>WBNH01000037.1:94816-153409 GCA_013401255.1 Urocolius indicus | reverse complement strand
CAGCATCACTATTTCTTACAGTGGGGGTGTAAAACGAGGCCGAAATCCTTATTTTTTTTCCTTCCCTCTTCTTTCTGCCTCTTAGGAAGGCGTCGTGAGTCCACAGCCTGGATGGGATAAGGAGAGAAACCAGGAGTGTTTTAAGTGGTAATTTAAAACAGGGACTATACCCAGGGTGAAGTGAAGATTGTGTCAGGTCTGTCATAGCTAAAAATGAAACACGGCTTGGGGAAAAAAGAAAGAAGCAACTGGATAGCGTGAAGAAGGAAAAGACTCGTGTGCCAAATGCGGCCTGAGAGTGGTTTAAGGAAGTAGGTGTGGCAGATGTGAAGTATATAAATGGTAGGTGATGATTGTTTCAGGTGTAATGGCACTGAGGTGTAAGAATTCTGCTGCGATGCGTTTTTTTATACAGCTGTAAAATCACATCAGAAGCATCCTAACATAGTGGCTTGTAGGGCTTTAGGAAGTATAATACAAATATGTGAAACAGCTGAAATTTGTGCCTTTAAAAAAAAAAAAAAGGATAACAGGAAGGAAAAAAAAGCCCTGCTCATTTGGTTCCTTTTGGCTGGCTTCAGAGCTTGTTTTGGTTTAGGACAAAAGCTGTCTTTTCCACAAGGAAGCCTTGTCATCAAGTGCCTTTCAAACTGGGAGTCTCGAAGCATATTTCACTTGGTTAATTTCAATAAGATCAATTTATTTGGTGTTAATTCTTTGCCACAATTCTAACTCAGGCATGTTTGTTCCTTTTAAGTAGTTTTGTGTAGCCATTTAAGCAAATGCTGAAGATAAGTTTAGCTGCACCTGGCTGCTTTCATTTTACTGGGCAATTGCCAATGTTCACATACAGTGAACCATATAAGAGAGTTAATAGATGAGTAACCTCTTTTTTTAAATAACACTCATTTACCTTTAAGTTAGATTGAATTCAGATTACTGCTGATTCGCTGGGCAGATAACATCAGTCTTAGTGACACAAAAACAGAGAGCAGGATACTTTCAGTTGCAGTAACAGTTTAGAAGCGTGACTGCATGTTACTGTGAAGTTTAAAGCACTTAAAACCTGACTTCTTCATCCTTTAATAAGAAGAAATTCATGCATAAATATGGGTATCTTCCACCCAAGATTTCCTCTTCCAAATTGATTCACCAAACAAAAAGGGGGGGGGAGGGTGTGCTGAAACTACTTCACAGGGTTCTGAACAAGGCAAACCAGAAGGTTGTAATGGCACCATTAGAAAGAAATTAACCATGGCACATGTTTATGAACAGCTACTTCAGACCAAGCCTTCTGTTGCTGTTGGATCATTTGAAACACTATGCAAACATCAAATGGCAGTTATCTCCTAAATGTGTGGATTTCTGCCTATGAGCTTTCCTGGTGAAATGAATGCCATGACTTGTGTGTAAAGTCAACTTCCCGCAGTCTACTGGATGTTGGACTAATTTGTGTTTCCTATATAATGGAAAGAAAAGGAACTTAATTAAGCCCATTGCTTCTGAAGGAAATTAGTTGACATTCCTGCTTACTTGGAAATTCCAAAAATTAGCTTGTGTTGTACAGAAATCACCAAAACCTTTTCAGCTTTTTCTTGCAGCCTTTCACATGTACATACAGAGTTATTATGCTGGTGATTTTGTGTCTCCAATAAATCTTCTAGATTATTTAACTAGTATTCACAGTGTATTTCCAAATGGTTCTAATCTGTTGACATCAAATGGGCATTATTGACTGTATTAGTAGTGTTGTATAGATAATCTGTATTCTCTGCATAAATTGTTCTTGAAGGAATTTGGTGTGTCTGTGTGAATTTTGTAATTGCTTTTTTTTCCCTGCTGTGTCTTTAAGGTCAGCTGTATCTTAAATCTGGGATTCTTTATCACATAATAGTGGTTGTAAAATAACTTCTTTAATGTACTTCTGGAAATGAACTGCAGGTCTCTTTCCCCTGGTGAAAGTCAGCGGGCCTTTATTTTCTGATTGTACTGTTGAAGTACAGTTGTGTACTCCTGCAGGTTTCCTGCTATTAAAAGTTTACTTGCCAGAGAATATTTGAAGTCTGAAATGCTTTCATGGCTCTTACTGCTATTATATTATCTTCCAAGTCTCAGAGGCACATTGTTGTCGGGATAACCCGTCTGTAAGAACTAAAAGGACATCAGGTTAATCTCATAGAGGTTGAAGGGCAGGTTGGATGGGCCTTTGAGCACTCTGGTCAAGTGGGAGGTGTCTCTGCCCATGGCAGGGGGAGTGAAACAAGGTGATCTCGAATATCCCTTCCATACCATTCTGTGACTCTGTATTTTTGTAGATCTGTATCCAGGTGTACTGAAATTCACAACAACGGGATAAAAAAAAAAAAACCAAGTTGCTTGTGTCCAGCATTTCCCTACAGTTCTGGAGAATGGGAAGGCAAAGGTGGAGAGTAATTTAGGTCTTGCACAATGTGAGAGAGGACCTGTGAGGGCATGCTGAGTATGCAGTACCTTGAGCTGGAGTAATGCAGCATCCCAGCTGCTCCCTCATGGTTAGCACTTAGCAAATGAAAGTTAGCAATGGCTTTTCCAAGTTCTGTATTGGGTCTTCAATATGAGGAAATGCAGAGGGCTGTTGGCTTTGCAGCACTGTACTTTCAGGTGTTTTTGTTGAGGTCTGCCCAAGTAATATAATTTTGAGCACAGACTGTCTGGATTCTTGCTCAGTCTGCTTTCCTACTCTGTCTTTACTCCCAGCAGTCTGTATTCTGGCCCACAGCTACTTCCCTCTTTGCACAGGAACGCAGCCTTCTCAATTACAAGCAACTACTCTCAGTCCAGTCCTTGCTTCCACCAGAGCTGCTGGCATTTCTGAAGCCTTCAGCTGGCCCAAGCAGATGATTACAGCCTACTGTGCTGCTCTTTTTCTAATGGAAAGACAGACATTTATATCACCATGAAGGAATGAAAAGTGAGGGAGTCTGAGTCATCTTTTATTTGCTTGCCCCAATCCAGGAGTGACAGCTTGTCTATTTCTGTGCACAAGCCCACAAGCACTGGTGTTAAGGACTCGCTCTTACATAAAAGTACATGAACTTTTCCCAGAGTCTCAATGGAGCCTGTGCAGTGACAAAAATTTGTTAACTTGATTGAGGTGAACCTGCTTTAGGAGGGAGATGGACTAGACAATCTCTAAAGTCCCTTCTCACTCCTACCGATCTTGAATTGTGTGAAAAATGTTCCTCTCTGGTTTGCAAACTGAGCACCAGCTTGCTTTCCTTTTCCATTGCTGTTTTCACCCTGCAACAACACTGTATGTCGAAGTAAACTTTCATTTGCAAGGTGTTCTGGGATAAACAGAATGTCTTGAATTCAAGGCCCAACAAATGAACCCTTCAAAACCAATTGGGCATTATGACTTTATTGCATAAGTGATTGTACTGCTGGGTTAAACAAGGTTAGTGATTGTCCAGATAAGCAAATGACTAGTTTTATTTGCCATCAGGCCACTTCAGTCATCATTTATCATGGTTGTCTGTGGAGCTGCCTTTGTTGTCCAGTCTCTGTAGAGTGATCAATATATGCTTCACAGTTGACGGGTTCACTTGCTTCCCCAGCATTTACAGCTCATCTAGCCTTGTTAAAATGTTAAGTCAAAATCGGGGGCAAATAATTCACTGATGAGTTCTGTCTTGAACTTCAAAGCAATACATGGTCTGTTGATGGGTTAGAAGTGCAGCTTGAGGGAGAATGTGGAATCTCCCCTGAACTACAACCCAAATCAGGTCCCAGTGTGGCTGAATTCTGCTAAATGCTAAGCTAGGGTATGTTCCCCTTAACTTGCAGATACACACGGTTTGTAATGTGTGTGTGTGTGTGTGTGTGACCACAGATAAGGACACAAGCTGCGTAGTGATGCAATAACTTAACACATTTGCCTTATTCCCACGCTTTCTATTCTGAGAAGTGGCTTTGCTTTAGTCCTAGCAAGTTTTATACATTCTTCAGCAATACAGCACACTTCAAAGAGGGTGGAGGTTTGCATCTGCCTCCTTAGATTGCAGAGGGTACCTACTTTTAATTCGCTCTTTGATGTGCCACAGAATGACACAATGAAGGGAATTTTTTTCCATTATCTGAGGTTATATACTCAAGTTTTTGCCTCAGTATAGCAGAGTGTTTGAATAGGTGCTCAGCTCCATGCACAGTGGCGTTTTGATGGGTTTAAGCCTCGCTCAGTTTAGGTACTTTCAGCACTGAAGCTCTTACTATTTGTGAAATAAATACAAACGTTGATTGTAATATGTTACAATAGTGTGTGGGGGGGAATCTATTAACTGGCAACACAATTCTGCCTTCAGTGAAAGTAGTTGAGATACTTTTGTGGATTTAAATACAAATGGTCCTGAGAGACAATCCCTGTGTTTTTGACAAGGCCATATAGAAAAGGCTCCTCTATCAAGCTGACAGTGCCTAAATGTTGCTGAGACTCCTGCTCTTACCTCAGCCAGGAGGGAAAAAAATAGGATGGGAAAGCATTTGAGGAGGAAGAGGGAGTTTAGGAGTGTTCTGAGGACGACAGAATGAAATAAAAATTGAGATGGTTGTGTCAGGAAAACATATGAGGGATGTGGTTTAGTGACGGGCTTGGCAGTGTGGGGTGAGGGGTTGGACTTGATCATCTCAAAGGTGTTTTCCAACTGTAATGATTTTGTGAAGTCACTAAATATTCTCTTAAAGAGAAACTCCATTGGTTAGACCATTTAACCTGGAACTGACAAAAAAATAAAAGACCGAGACATATTTTTTGTTAGAATCTAGGTTGTTTCTTATGCAAGACATAGAAAATACTTTAAACCATCTTTAAATTCCCTAGAATGTTATGTTTCCTACAGATTCATCTTAGTCTAAGGGCATAGTGGGTTTCTTCCTTCTTTTCTCAATTGCTCACAGGCTGATGGAAAATCAAAGCAATTTTTTTTTTTTACTTGGGAAATCACCAGCATAAGCTGAAAATTCAGCATTTATGGCAGGAAAGAAGCAGCTGCAAGTAGCTGTGTGTGGTGTTTCTCACCTGGGACCGAGCTAATGGGCCTCTCTTCTACCCAGGAGAAAAGGATTATGGTGGGGTCTGTATTTATCAAGTTGGAGTGATGCAAGTGGAGCTGCAGTTAATCCAGCAAGGCTGCTGTGCTCACTCCTTACGAGCCCCCAAAGAGCTGAGATACGCAGCTCTGTCCTGGTGACCTGGGCTGCATACAAATCACCTCCTCCATGTGAAAATCACTGCTCCTCCCTTGGGCCATCTCACCACCCATGCTTCAAAGCTCATTGTCTCCCCCCTTCCATTGTCTTTGGAGACAGAAGGAAGCATGGTGAGACATAGATTATTCTGTCAGCGCCCAGAAAGTTTAATTAATTAGAGCAGTGACTGTAATTGATGAGAATCGTATTATTGAAGCTCATAGGGACCTGAGGATGTCAAGTGGTAGAGAATGTAATACAAAGCAGGAGTGTTTGATGGTCACTACATTTCTTACCCTTTTCTGGAAAGAGGAACAAATTTTGCTTAAATGTATATAATGGAGCTAATGGTTTTAAAAGAATAGCCAGCAGTATGCTGTTGTAAATAACAATAATGCATGGCTTTTGTGTATTAACCATCTGCCATTAGTTTCTAAAAGCCTTTATAAAAGTAGGAAACGGGGCACAAGGCAGGTGGGTGATACAGAGATGATCACCATCAGATACTGCGGGTCCTGGTGAGTCCCAGTTTCACCTCTGCTGCTTGTGACAAGGAGAGCTAGCAGTGAGCTGTTGTTAACATTTAGAGCTTAAAGTACCAGCCTAATATGACCAAGCTAGAAAAAAAATCAGTGATTTATTGCTTGAACCTCTTTTAATTACACGAGTTCTTTGCTTGCCTCGACTGCTAAATAGAATAGATCATTACAAACTACCTTTACTTTGTGGTTTTTGTACGCTGTTGAGCCTTGTCTCCTTAGGAAACAACAAAACGTTGCTGCTATTGACAAGTTTCTCTGCTGTTTTGCTTTCTGGAAAGTGCTCTGTAATTTAGGGCCTTATTAACTGATGACTCAGGCAGACCAAGGATGTAGGTAATGAGAACTAAGAAAGCAATTAACATCTGGAAGGTGACTAAGGCTAGAAAAAAGGTTGGCATGATCACAGACTGTATTTTCTTCCTTTTACCCACAATGAATCTGTTTATTTTATATGAATTTACTGAGGAAAAAAATCACCTGTGGGACATTGAGCCATTTTTCTGTGTGAATGAAGTACCACATTGTCTTTGTTTCCATATTTTTTTTTTAGTCTCTATCTGGAACGCTCTTTGACATTTTTGTTCATCAGAGGTAAAGGAAGGCTGTCAAGTCTCAGTCTCCTTCAGGTGACCTCCCTAGATTAGGCTGGAGGAGCCAAGCTGGCTGCAGTCTTTCCGAATCCAGGTGACCTTAATTTAGTCTTCTGGCCAAATCCCTGCTGCTCCTTGGGCCAGTTAGGGCTGACTGGTGATTTCTATGTGATGGAGGGAGTTGAGAAGACCCTCCTGACCCAGATCCAGATGGGCTCAGGAGTGGCTTTGGTGTATCTGCTGGGATAACCTTGGTGAAGCCATCAGAGTTGAAGAACCACTCCCAAGCTCTGGCCTTGGTTCAGGTTTTTTTTTGCTTTTTAGGACTTGTGTGGTTTGGGTTGTTTTTTCCTTTGTCCATGGTATCTCAGCCCTCTCATTTTCATGTTTAATGCTGAATTGATTGTAGGTTAAACTGAAGTAAATGTCAAGGTTGCTGCCATAACTAGAAGCAGAATTTAGCCTTCTGAGTTTCTGGACCTGTCTGGCCTATTTCTAAGTTTGTGTCTTCATCCTTAATAAAAATAAGTAGTTTTGGAATTCATCTTATGACACAGCAATCCCAAGTTCAGACATTTCAAACATAACTGGCTCATTTTGTACATCTCTGTTCTGTGTGCTAAAGGAAGTGAAGTGTATTCCAAGTTCTTGAGTACATGCATATGTATGAATGTGTCAGTGTGTGTCTGTCCCTCTTGAATCATAGAACCATAGAATCACAGAATGGTGGGGCTGGAAGGGACCTTTAGAGATCACCCAGTCCAACCCCCCTGCTCAAGCAGGTCCCACCTAGATCAGGTCACACAGGAACGTGTCCACGGGGGTCTGGAAGAGCTCCAAGGAAGGAGCCTCCACACCCTCCCTGGGCAGCCTGGGCCAGGGCTCCCTCACCTCACAAGGAAAGAGTTTGTTCTTATGTTTAAATGGAACTTTTTGTGTTCCTTGCCTGTAGTAACTTTTGATTCCCATAATAAACTTTGGAACTTGTTGGCCAGTTTCATCTGTGCTTGAAAAAATAAACCCAAGTATCTAAGAAAAAGTACTTGTGCTTTCTCAGAGCTGCAGTTAGCAGATATTTTACCTGGAGAGCATCTATGAGAAGAGCGTAGATTAATAAACACACACTCAGCACAAGGTGTATTTATCTACTCTTTAGTAGATAAATAGTGTTTTAAAAAAAGGTTTGCTAGTTTTTTTGCTCATGGGAAGATTTATTCTGTTAAACAATCCAGATGCAATGAAAACAATGCTCTGCNGTTCCCTGTTGAGGTGAGGGAGCACTGGCAGGGGCTGCCCAGATGGGCTGTGGAGGCTCCTTCTCTGGAGACATCCCAGCCCCAGCTGGATGAGTTCCTGTGTGACCTACTCTAGGTGCTGCTGCTCTGACAGGAGGGTTGCACTGGATGAGCTTTGGAGGTCTCTTCCAGCCCTTGAGATTCTGTGATTCTGTGATCACAGTTACGGTGGATGAACAAACCTCAAAATATTCTTTCATTGTGGGAAGCTGTGAGGCTGTCCTGCCTATTCTTATTGACCAACTCATTTGGTAATCCAACTAAAGGATGTGTTTCCACACCAGATTGCAGTGAGGTCTCTGACCTGCAAAGGAAAACTTGAACTTCTGGCATTAAGCTGGTCTGAATCTCCCTCAGTTTGGTGCAAAGCTGAGGAAATTTATTTTTAGTAGGTAACGTTATGCAGAGATGCTGTTACTTGCCTTTGGCTGGTTCTTGTTTAGGGAGGCATTAAAAAAGAATGAACGTTGTTCTACCTCCCTTTTACTGCTCAGCGTAATTGTTTCCGAGTACTTGAGTTTTGTACTGCTGTGAAGAACAATGTTACAAATAACAAGTAAGAAAAAGTTCATCGGTGATCACAGAGGAGAAACATTTTTATTTAATTTTAGTTAAGTGGAAACAGCACTTGTAGGTTTTAGAGTCATAGAATCACAGAATGGCAGGGGTTGGAAGGGACCATTAGTGATCATTCAGTCCAACCCCCCCCTGCAGAAGCAGCTCCCACCTAAATCAGGTGTCACAGATCTGGTTAAAGTGTTGGGGATTCAACATACATCACCCTTCCACCTTGTCCTTCACCTCAGCAAACATCTTGCTGTTTTCTGGCATTCGGAGAGGAAACTATATAATACGATTTTTGGGAGAGAGCAGAATAAGGAGGAGCCCTTTCCTCTTCTTCATCCAACTCTCCATCCCCAGGGTGCCTGGTGGCTTTGCAAAATTAGAAAGCGTGCAAGATTGAAGCGTGGAAAAAAACAAGCCCCTGCGGGAGGGGGAAAAAAAAAGGAGAGATGGAAACCCAGCAGCAAAAGCTCATCCTGAAGGGGCTGTGCTGTGATTTTTTCCAGCCATCCCCTCGCAGGCAGTTTGACGGGTTGGATTTTTCCTTTCAGCTTCCTCACTGCCAGATGCCATCAGATGAATTGCATTGAAGCTCCCGGAGGCGTTTTTCTTCTCCGTTTCGAATCGAATCTGAAGATTTAAAGACACACCGTTTGCTGCAGTTCTTTGGATTTATCTGCAGGGACAGAGGGGGGAAAAGAAAGTTACAATCGCTGTTCTGTATAAAGGAGACGCCAGGCCCAGGGTTGGGGCTTCGGGAGGAGTAGTGGCTGCTCAGCTCGATGCCGGGGAGCAAAACTTATGTGAAGAGTGGTTGTAAGAGCGTGTGTTTCGTGACCTTCATTGACGTTCAGTGTCACGAGCCCAGCCCGGCACGGCGCCGAACCCAAGGGGCCGCTTTAGAAGTCGGAAAGCTGGGAACGGTAAACATGACGATATCGACGCTGCCGGATTTCTTGACGGAAAGCGACGGGGCAGCTGTGAATGCCCAAAGTTTAAGGGGGATGTGGGATGCAGTTTACGCAGCGGGGGGGGGGGGGGGGTGTGTGGGGTGTGTGTGAACGCGCGCGGAGTGTTTTGTCCCCTCTGGCTACCCGTAGCCGCCCGTCGGGCCATGGCGGGACGAGCCGGGCGGCCGTTTCCCAACCGCGTCGGCAAGTGACCGAAGGGACTACAGCTCCCAGTATGCCCCCCCCCTCCTCGCGTCTAAGGCGCATGCGCGCCGCTCGACTCCGCGCCATCTTGGCAGCCGTTTCTTCCATCTCGCTCACAGAAAATTGGCGGTTCGGGACTACAACTCCCGGCGCGCTCCGCGGCCGCCCGCGCACGCGCACCGCGGCGCAGCGCCATCTTGGCCCGGGGGAAGCGCCGCCACCACCGCCACCGCCGCCACCACCACTAAACAAACCCGAGAGCGGCACCGGGGGTGAAGGGAGGGAGAGGCCGCACCGCGCCGCGCCGCCGACAGGAGCCTTTCCATGTGCCGCGCACGGCCGGGCAGGTGGGTGCCGCTCCCCGCCTCGCTTGCGGAGAGGGAGACGGGGCAGCTCCCCTTTCCCCGGACGGCGGGGACCCTCCCGCCCGCTCTCGGGCCCCGTCCCCCGCCCGCAGCGCCCGGCGAAGCCAACAGCGGCCGCCGCCCTCTCTCTCTATCTCTCTCTATCTCTCTCCTCCCTCCTCCATTCCTCTCTCTCTCCTGCCCGCGGCGGCCGCCCTGAAGCCCGGCGGGAACCCGGCGTCTCTTGGGCTCTTGGCTCCTGTCCCCGGGGCTCTGAGGAGCCGGGAAGCTCTCGGATGGCGGCTGCATCCCCGGCTGCTTTCGCAGGAGGATCTTCCCCTCGCTGCAAGCTCCGCGCGGGAGGGTGTGAAAGCGCCGGGGCTTTTGTTCCCGGTGCCCACCACCCCCCTTCCCTTCCCTTCCCTTCCCTTCCCTTCCCTTCCCTTCCCTTCCCTTCCCTTCCCTCCTCCGCTGTGCCGTTTCCCTGCCCCGGGGGGAGCTGGCACAATCCGCCTCGCCTCCAGCTCCTCTTTTTCTCATCCTCGTTGCAACAGAGAGATGCGCCCTCCTTCCCCGCCACCCCCGGCATCTCACCGCGATGAGATCGGGAGAAAGGAGTGGGGGTTGTTCCCTGTGTTTGGGTGTTTTTTTTCTGGTGAGGGGAGAGGAGCGTTGGTATCGGTCTGTGGAAAGCAAATTTTCACGGTGTGATTGCTGTTCTGTCATATAATAAGGCTGGTGCGAAATGCATTCCCCGAGGGGGGGGAGGGGAGGGGGAGCGTGCGGTTAGCTGGAAGAGTTCTTATAATAGGTGCTCTGTGCATAAAGAGAGAGGGAGGAGACTTGAACATCAATTCGGAAAGCTCTCGGGCACGGGAGAAAAAAAACAAAAGGCTCGAGAAAACGATAGGAAATTCGGTAAAAAAGGCTCCTCCCGTGATGGATCCGAATCTAGGAAGTCCTTGCACTTGTGAAACTGCCGAATTCCTGCATTGGCGAAGCATGCCGCTGCAAAGGTTGGAGCAAGGAATGTGTCCGTGGAGTTGTGAGCAGGCTGAGCAGAGTTTGCATTAATCGTCTTGGGGGAAATCAATAGATGATGGACTTGCACTTAACTGCGTTTCTGTTCCCTTTTTCAGCGAGGCTGAGCTCTGTGGGAGCGCAAGCACGAGGGAAAGATGCCTGTGGTGTGGCCAACTCTTCTGGATCTCAGCAGAGATGAATGCAAGAGGATCCTTCGCAAACTGGGTACAGTAAGATGCAATTTGTGGGTCTGTATGTTTGCCCTTTTAAGATTTGCCTGCCTGCTGCTTCCATAAGTCTACAGGCAACTTACGAGTCATTTCCTGCATTTTGCATGTGTCATTGGTTTGACAGCCCTGGCTTAAAATGATGTTTGGCAGATGCTCTCTGCCTCAGCAAAATGAATACAGCGGAGTTATTCTGGTTTGGTTGAATCTCTCGTGGATGTCCTGGTCCACCTCAGCCTTGGTGGTGTTGCAGCGTTGCATTGCTGTTCTTTTTATGACTGTTAACACTCGAAGAGGATACACCCTGTGAGGGGAAGCTCTTGATTTGTTTTTCCTTCATTCCTTATGAGGCACCTTTTTGTACAAAAAGAAATCGTAGAACCCTGGTTTATCTGTCATTGTGGGACTTGAGTTTTGGAGTATTACAGGTACTGTTGTAAGGATTTGAAACAGGAGAAGAAATAGTGTGATGGCTTGCAATGTGTAGTTGCACAAATTAGGGAAGAAGCTGTGAAAACAGTGTTCTCATGTAACTGTCATAACAACAGGAGCTTCTGGCCTTGTTTCAAATGCAAGACAGTATCTGAGACCTCTCCCTGATACATACACATTGGGGGATTTTGTGGTGCTCTGTCCTTGTAAGTAGGTGTGTACCAGGAGACATGTTTTTCCATTTTGGAAGGTGATAAAAAGCTTTTGCTTTTGTCTCAAGCATCCACTTCTGAGTGCCATAGGAAAGAGAATCCTTTGTTAGACTCTCCATCGGAGCTTGAGCATGAGTTCTTGGAGCTGAATGTCTTCTTTAGTTAGTTATTTTGCCAGTTAAATGATGTGTAATACTAGAAGGGAATAAATTAAACCCTGTAGTTTTCTTTTCAGACTTTCTTCTGAGGAGCATAATCTAGGGGATGGTATCGGGAAGAAAGTCGAGAACTCCCTCTTAACTTCTTGTGGCCATCAAGTCACAGCTTTTCTTGGTTCTCATTTTGCTTGAATGTTACAGTGATGGTGCTGTACTTCTTAACAGTGCCGTGGTTCTTAATGCATTATGAAGCCATCCACTTGGTTTTCTGAGAGCTGAGAATTTCTTTTCCCTCGCTTTGCCTGGTTTTGTTGCGTTTCTTGGGAATCTGGGATTTGCACACTGTTGAAACAGTGATGCAGATGTTGCACCGAACATTGCAACAGAGCTGTACACCCTCGGAGGTGACAGCCTGAGGTCTTAAGCAAGGCTGAAGAAGTACAAAAACTAGGAGAAAGTGCAGGAGGCTGAAAGATTTATACTGGATTTGTGCTACTAGATTTTATTAGTGTAGCTCTGCTGGCTGGGAGTTTGGAAAAAAAACCATCCCAACCCAACCTAACTTCAACCCCAGCTGACGCCGGTGTGCTGGCAGAACGGTGCTGGTGCAGCTGAGCCAAACAGAACTGCAGCTACACCTCCTTCAATGACATAACCTAGGCTGACAGGGGGATAAAAAAAAAAAGAAAGAAAGAAAGAAATCCTTTTTTTTTTCTTTTTCTTGCTGGCATGAGCTGTGTTCCCACAAGGGGGCCCTGCCCGCGTAGCAGAGCATCAGAGCCTGGAGCAGCCCTGTCTCTTCCAGGGTAGAGAAGCTCTCAGTTTAAATAGATGTAGCAGGGGAGTGGAGGGCGAAGGAGCACGGGCAGTGGGAGCAAATAGCTGTCCGAGGGTCGTATCCAGCAATATTCATCCTCTTTATAGAGTCTTACTTTTCCAACGTCTTGTGTGACTGATTCTTCAGCAGCAGTGGGTTAACTCTGGTTGATGAGGGGAAATGCCGTGGTGTAGATGAAGCTGAACTGCAGCCTGAGGTGCTGTGCATTGTTCTGAAGCACTCCTGGTTTGTACCTGCGTGAAGGAATGATGGTAGCACCTTACACTTGAAATGATGATACCTATTTGTGAAACTTGTTTTGGCCGTTTGGTGTGTTTTGTGTTGGAAAGAGAGTGTGCCAGTTAGTTATTTCTACATAGACATAAGCGGGAGGAAGCTAGTTAAAGCTGTTCTGTAATCTTTATTAGCTTCCAAAAAGGCCAGAGCTGCGTTTTTAAAGCCCTGGTGTAGAAGATCTCTACTAAAAATGCAGAAAATAAAAACCAAATGATCTATTCTTGCTAAATAATTATATGGTTGTGTTTGAGAATCACTTTGTGTTGTTAACAGAGGGGGGGAAAATGAATATCTTCAAGTATTTTAACACGATTGTCTAAATAAATGTTGATACTAGTAATAACTATTGCATTAATTAGCAAATATTTCATAACCGAAGCTGTAAATGCCTCTGTAGGTCACTCGGCATCCCTGCTCAGGCTGCATAGTTAACCAAAGCAACTCTGCTTTGTGTTTTGTCTGCTTTTATCAGGACAGGAGGGCAGGACTTCTTTTCAAGCACAATTCCTTGATTTGATTTGTAAATTAGCTCTTTGGAATCCTAAACTGAAAGCTATTCAGTCTTTCTTTTGTAGCAAACTTCAGAGGTGTTAGGTTTTGACCTGCCTCTTTTATTTAGTGCATTTGGTTAACTGGGATCTGTTGTGGGGTTGGCTTGTGTTAGCTGCTGACGGGGAGGGTGCAGAATGAAAGACACCTATGGAAGTGTGGAAAGAATTCCTATTTCTGGTTTAAAGTAGGAGTTTCAGTAACTGTGCTGAGCTTAGAGCAGCAAGTCATTCTTTACCAATTTAGCAGACTCTATTACTTGCATTAGGTGAACCTGCTTCTGCAGGGGGGTTGGACTGGATGATCTCTAAAGGTCCCTTCCAACCCCTACCATTCTGTGATTTTTTTTTTCACCCTGCGTTGTAGGATAAAATTCAGAAGTTTCAGTAGCCTTTATTAGTTTATAACACTGAAGACACAACACTCACCTGGAATGACAGATTTCCTTGAAATCAGAGTTGTGTTTTCGTGAGTTAATCTTTGCAATGACTCCACGTTGAAGAATGACTGGATTGTTTCTCTGGTGTTTTAACTGGGTGTATTGCATTCTTTTCACATTCAAGCAGTTGTACATATTAAGTAAATGGGCATAAAAGATTATGATGATCTTATTTAACAAAGTCGAGCTGATGTTCTCCGAGCTAATTAAGGAAAGGCATTATGACAAAAATCAGTTGCTCTTTTGCTAGTGTGTTTCTTTTTTCAAGCCAAGCTTCCCCGTGGACCTTATAATAACTATGTGTGTTCAAGATTTTCTCCTCCTGCTTCTAGAGGATTCTGAGCTAGTCCTTCAAATCTGGAGACTGTTCCTTCAAGCTTTCTGGCTGATATGTCAGCTCAGAGAGAGCTTGAAATATTTGGTTGGGTTCATAAACTAAATCCTCTGTGATGAGACAATTGTTTCACAGGAGGGCTGTACACTGCAGAGTAATTGACTGAGAGAGTTCTAAATCATCAATCTCCTCTGAAAAGGACTAAATAATTGAAAGACATGTTCCCCTTAATGATTTTGAAAATTAATAGAATACTGTCAGTAACACTGAAAATAACATTCAGTCTTTTTTTTTTTCTCCTCACCTTTGCTGTGAGCATTAAATAGAAAAACTGTTTGCTCTAATCCTTCAGAACTGGAGGCATATGCAGGTGTCATCAGTGCCTTACGTGCACAGGGAGACCTTACGAAAGAGAAGAAGGATCTTCTTGGAGAACTCTCTAAAGTGCTCAGGTAACCCTGACCCTTTTAAAATAAGAACTGATGGCCCGTTTTCTTTTAAGGTGCTTTTTCTGTCACCAGTAAGTCGAGGTAAATCCTAACTTGGAGAAGTGATTCCCCATCTCATGGAGGTTTAATTCCAATTCTGCTTTGAGTTTTGAGTAAAGAAAACTGTTCATCTGTGGTTGAAGCTTTATTGTTGGTGCTTTGTGGGATACTGAGTGTTAAAAGGATTTCAGCTAGCTCACCAGTGTGCTAGCTTGGAGTTTCATCTATGTAGGAATTGAAGGTCTTTGGGCCCAAGTTGCATCGAGAAAGAATGCTGCGTGTTTCCCTTGCAAGCTTTTCTATGCTTTTACATTTATTAACTCATTAGGAGGCTGGATCCTAGCTGTTTGGCAGGGCTACCCTGTGAACAGTAATGTTCTTTTTTTATTCCTTAGTAATCTATTTGAGCAATAACACATTCATTCCCTTCTCACCGTGATAGCGAAAGTTAAAGTGACAATCTCTTCAATGTAAATGCCCATTCGCTTTTGTCTCTTGAGTAGATTATTCATAAGTTTAATTTTAGCTAGAAATTTTAGATAAATGTTCATGTCTCCCTCTTGACTAAAATATATTGCTGTCTTTTTTTCTTGTAACAGTATTTCAACAGAGAGACATCGTGCTGAAGTTCGGAGAGCAGTAAATGATGAACGACTGACAACTATTGCACACAAGTGAGTTACGGGTCATTTTCTACCTACTTTCCAAAGATACCCTCTGAAAAATCCTACCTGAATGATGAAACTTTGAAGATTGATGGTGGTTTAAAGCACAGTAGTTTGAAACAGGGTATGGATGAAGGAATTCCTGCGTTAGATTGACATCGGGGAACTAGAAGCAGTTATTTAGTACTGTTGTGTTTTTGGATCTGGAGGCATCCCATTCACTGTGCAAGTACAAGGTAAGACACGTTTTCATAGAATCATAGAATGGTAGGGATTGGAAGGGAACTTTAAGAGATCAATGCCGATGCAGAAGCAGCTCCCACCTAGATCAGGTCACACAGGAACGTGTCCAGGATGGTCTTGAAGGGCCTCCAAGGGAGGAGCCTCCACACCCTCCCTGGTCAGCCTGGGCCAGGGCTCCCTCACCCTCACAGTTCTTTTTCATGAAGAGCTTCCTGTAAGATAGACCAGAGGAAGCAGAATAGACAAAATAGAGACATTAAGAAGCAGGAGGAACACGTTTGCTTTATTAGTTTTTTGTTTTACCTTTAATTTTATTGAAATCTGTTTGGAAAGCTGGTATTAAGAGGGACTTAACTACACAGAAAGACAAAGAGAGGGAAAGAGGTGGCAGAGATTAATGGAAAACAATGTATCAGCACAGAGAGGGGGAAAAAAAAAAAGGCCAGAGTTAAAAAAAAAACCCCAACAAACTGCAGCAGAGCTAACTGATGACATCAGTGTCCACTGTTCTGTGCTTGGTGCAGCTGCTGTGCTGGCATCAACTGGGCTGGTTCCTCCTTGTGTTTCCTTTTGCAAGCTCCACATGATTTTGAGAGGAGGAGAGGAGCAAGAGGGCAAGTGCTTATGTATCTTTTATAGTTGCTTATCAGTCTTACTATTAAGAACTGTCTTTAAACTCAGCTGGATTGTAAGTCTCTGCTTTTTTTTTCCTTTCTCTTGTGTTGCAACCATTGCTTTTTAAGCTTGACTGTTGTAACTTGGCTGTTGTGGGGAGGAGAAAAAAAAGGAAATCCTACAAATAGCAAGACACTTGGATTTAGCAATCTGAGACTCACCAAGATCAGTCAGTGTACTGTTTTAGGGATGCAGGAGGATGTTTAACGTTTCAGTGTGTTAATGTTCAGGTCCACTTTAGCAGACAAAACCCACTGACTCCTTTATACCCCTTTAAGGAAAGAGAGGGGAAAAATATTAAAAAATAAGCATTGAATTGTCAAATCAGGATTCTTTTCTTGAGTTGAGTGTCCTTCTTAAGTAGTAGTTCTCCCGAGGGAGGGTGTGGAGTCTCCCTCCTTGGAGAACTTCAACACCCACCTGGACACGTTCCTGTGTGACCTGATCTAGGTGGGAGCTGCTTCTGCAGGGGCGTGGGACTGGATGATCTCTAAAGTTCTCTTCCAACCCTGCCATTCTGTGATTCTATGATTTTACAGAGGAAGCATAAAGTTTGTCCAGAGGTGCTCAGCTTCAAGTGAATAAGATGATCTAATCCAGGTCAAGGTGCAGTTGTGAAGTGCTGCATCTCTTTATTTTTCCTCTAGCAGCTCTTTGTTAAGTGATGATTAGTAATGTAGTGTTTGACTCAAGTAATTCCCTAGCTCGTTAGGGAAGCTGATTCTGCTGCCTTTGCTATATGCAACGTTTGTAGTATTTCTTTTTGATTTGTAAAAATGTATTTTTACCTCAGCTCATGCAGTTCTGCTTATGTTACATGAATATGTATGAAGAGCACTGAAGCATATCAGGATTTAACGACAGGGAAGATCCTCTACATTTTACAAACTAATTTAGGGTCGCTTTTGCTGCAACTTGCTTGCAATAGTTCACGTGAGAAGTTGTTTTTCAGAATACATTAAATGAGTTTGATCTGCTTAAGAACACAGCAGCGTTGAAGAATAATTTGCCGTTTGGGTTTTGCAGATTTTGACAAATGACTCATGTAAAACAATCATTAAGAGAAACACTTCTCCATCCAGATAAGAACAGCAGTGTTGGAAACATTCTACCTTGTGTGCAGGTACTGAGGTGACAGGAAATTAGAGTAGCAGGCTGGTTTCTATTGAGGAAATCGATAAGGATGGATTTAAATCATAGAATGGTAGAGGTTGGAAGGGATCTTTAGAGATCTAGTCCAACTCCTCTGCAGAAGCAGGGCCACCTAGATCAGGTCACATTGGAACATGTCCACCAAAATGATCAGGGGACTGGAACATCTTTCATACAAGGAAAGGCTGCAGGACCTGGGACCGTTTAGTCTGGAGAAGAGGAGACTGAGGGGGGAGCTCATTCATAGTTACAAGTATTTGAAATATCTAAACGGGTGTCAGGAGGTTGGGGCAGCACTTTTTTCTGTTGTACCCAGCAACAGGACAAGGGGTGATGGGATGAAGCTGGAACACAAACAGTTCCACTTAAACATAAGGAAAAACTATTTCAGTGTTTGAGTGAGGGAGCCCTGGCCCAGGCTGCCCAGGGAGGGTGTGGAGGCTCCTTCCTTGGAGCTCTTCAAGCCCCACCTGGACACGTTCCTGTGTGACCTGATCTAGGTGGGAGCTGCTTCTGTAGGGGGGTTGGACTGGATGAGCTCTAAAGGTCCCTTCCAAACCCTGCCATTCTATGATTCTATGTCCAAGTGGGTCTTGACCTCCAAGGAAGGAAACCAACTCCCCTGCCAAAGCAGCTCCACCTAGATCGTTTCATACTTTGTTACCCCATTTGAGACTACTTCAGTAAGTCTGAGAAACACTTCAGGTAAAGCAAGATTTGCAGTAGAAGCCAAGTTACTGTAATGTAATAAATTTCAGGAGCTTTTAATGAAATCTGTTGGATGTCTAGTTATTTGTCATCCAGAAGTAGAGTGTATCAGCTCTACCTGAAATGGTAGCTTATCTAATGTTGGAGCTTCGACTATGACACCTCTGACCCTTTTAAGGGATCTGTATAACAAAATAATAACAGCAGCAACAACTCTTACATTTCCTGTGGGAGGATTTGTGCATCTGGTGGGAAAAACATGAGAGCCTCTGTGACCTGAAGAAAGGAGAAGATCGTTGCTTCTAATGCGTCTTTAGAAACTGCCTTTTAGAGCTTCAGGGTCAAAAAAAAAAAATAAGGCACTTAAAAGTAAAGGACTTGTGTATTTTGGGAACTCAGCAGAATACTTACAGAATGTGCATTTCTGTTTAGTATGTCTGGACCAAACAGCTCTTCGGAATGGTCTATAGAAGGTCGTCGACTGGTGCCGCTGATGCCCCGCTTGGTTCCACAAACAGCTTTTACTGTTACTGCTAATGCCGTTGCCAATGCAGCTGTTCAGCACAATGCATCTCTCCCAGTTCCTGCAGAAACTGGAAACAAAGAAGGTGAGAGAAAGCTGGGATTCTACTGCAATTTATGGGACTTTAATGCCACAGTATAAATTGTTATCTTAGATTGTGTTAGGGCTTTGTTTTTAAACCTGAATCAGTATTCATAGAAATATGGAAAAAAAAAATGCTTTGTTTGTTTTTAAAAGGTGCCTTTGCAGCTTCTGCAACATAAATCTGACAGCTCTGTGTTTGTGAGCATGCTAACAAATGAAATGATATAAACCAAAGAGCCAGGAAATGAGGGGGAAAGTCACTGGTTAACTTGTTAAGCTCTGTAAACTAGAAATACTTTAGGTTTTGTAAAGTTCTGTAAGTGATGAAGTACATTTCAGAGCACTTCAAGACTGTAAGTAGATTTTGGTGAAAGTCAAGAAAGCTTAGTTCGTTTTCTTCTTTTGTTGTTTTGGGTTTTTTTCTCACTTCAGATTAAACATACCAAATCAAAAGATTGCTTTCTGCTTTCTTGGAGCTTTGCAATAATGCTAGCACATGTTCCATCTAGCTTGGCTGAATAGGCTCAAATTATGCTTCATGCAACTGCAGGATGTATATCACTTCTTGAAACAGGCTGTGTTTTTATTCTGGTTTTGTGAGAAATACTGAATCGTTGTTGTGTCACTTACACAGACCACTTTAAACAAGCTGATTCGCTGAATCAAGTGTTCATTACTGAAGGGATATTTTGGTTTCTTCAGAAGAAAGAGGCACTAGCTATTTTCTGTCAGTTACCAGTCTGGTCTTACTGGTCATTGGCAGAAGAGCAAAAAGATCCAAACTATTGAATTAATGCTAAAAAAAAAATGAAAAATAACAGATTGTGAAGGAAAACATCATCTTAATACAATCCACAAAATCTAGAATCAGCAGCACAGACTTCTGGGGATGGGAGGAGGGGTGGTTAGACTTCTGTGATGTCTTTTGAAGGCCATTATTTCTGTGGCCATACTTTGGTCAAACTGGGGAGTATTCAACAGTAACAGGCTTGCAGAGGCAAAGATATGGATAATGACCCAACAAGTCTTTGGCTTCCATTTCAATTGTTAAAATAGTGATAGGATAATGGGATTCTGCACTGCAGTTATATGGAAGGTGTCTTTTCTCCTCTTCAGTGGTGGTTTGCTATTCCTACACAAGTACCACTTCAACCCCAACATCTACCCCTGTTCCAAGTGGCAGTGTAGCAACAGTGAAGTCCCCCAGACCCGCCAGTCCAGCCTCCAATGTAGTCGTCTTGCCAAGTGGAAGTACTGTTTACGTCAAAAGTAAGTGATACTAGAAACTGATTAACAAAAGGGAAAGAAAGGGACAGTCTGGTGGCTGAAGCATGGACTGAGTTAAACACTCTGACCTTGGGCAAGTCATTTAATGCCTTTATGCCTTCGTTTAGTCTAAAGAATGAATTGATTGCTTCCCTTTTTCAGAGAAATTGTGTTCAGGATAAATCCACTCACTGTAAAATGCTGCAGGGAGCAGTAATGGCAAGGACAACAGCAGTGGAAAGTACTTTTAAAATACAACACAGGAATTGCTATACATCAGTGGATTTCTAACCCAGCTTGTTCAGAACTTGTCTTTAAGGGAGCTCTGCTTGTTTCTTCTGCAGAGGACTTCTGCTTCAATAATGCATAGTAGTCACTTATTTGAGTTATAAAAGGTTCCCCCCTTCCCACTTTCACAGTTGACCTAGACTTTCCTTAGAATGAAGTAGCTTGGCAAGCATTTATATGCTTACATTAACCCTGTCTGCCCATTTTGGGATTTATTTGGAATGAAGTCTTGCATTCTTGGGTGACTGAGAGAATGATCCAAGATCCCACCAGATGCCATCCTTCCTGTATTTGAATTTGGAAATCCAGACTGTAACGTTGACATAGTCTTTTTTTTGTGTGTGTGTGTCACCTCTCTCATTATTCTTTGGATAATAAACCAACTAGTTTTACACCTAATACATCTTTATACATGAGCCAAGCTCATCAAAGGGATTTATACTTAACTAATAATTACAAATGTTTCCTTCTGTCCTTATTTGCTATCTTGTCCAAATGCAAGTGACAAGGATTAATAGGGGAGTTGATAAGTGCTATTTTTATGCTTGCTGTGGATACCTTTCTCAAAGTTCTTTTAGTCTTTATTCTATGTGTGCATGTTTGTGGGAACTTTGAGCTAGTCAGAAACGTCACCTTGCAGGTAAATGCAATCTTCCCTGCAAACCACTATCTTTAATGGCTGTATCAACCCATAGAACCCATTACTTTAAGATTCTTTTCTTTTTCCTGATTTAATGCACTAATCACTCAGCTTTAGTTTAAAGATTCAGGGGGAAATGTTCATAACCTGTTCAAAATGTAATTTAGACCTCTACTGCATTGTCACATGGTAATGAGGATAAAACCAGTCTAGCCACGTGACAGAGGGATGAAAGTCTCATTTTTATTCTCTCTATCCCTAGACTATTTTTTCCTCACTTTGCATGCTTCATTTTGGGTTTTTTGTTTTAAGGAACCGTGTGTCTTGCAGAATGTGTTGTATCAGTCATGTTGATTCTAACAAACCTGCTTAAGAGCAAACTCGGGAGACCTGAATTACAGTCGTGACTTTGCCACTGCTCTGTTGTGTGACCTCATGCAAGTCACAGTCTGCTTGAGCCATTAACCTCTCCCTGTCTCTGCTTCCTTGCTTGTCAAGTATAAGTTATAGTTGAGCTGTGCTGCCTTTTAGCTAAATGCTTATAGAAAACTTTGTGCTAGTTTCTAACGTGAAATGGTAGGAATAATATTCTTACAGAACCCCATTGGTGATAACAGGAGATGAAATCAGCTGTACTTGAAGATAAAATAATGTTCTACTAGTTTCACCTTGCTTTCTGGGTTACTTAGTTGGTTGTTTTCCTGTGGATGAGGACCACACAGAGCTTTCTCTTCAGTATTTCTTGGTGACGCACCAAAATAACATCTGTGTCTTAACATCTCAGCTGCAGGTGGACTCTGAGATACTGAAATTCCTGCACATTTTCAACGTGATCATTGACCTCACAGTTATGTTGGTGTAGTGCAGTCACAGTAATGCTAAAAAGCCTGTTCATAACAGACCTTAAAGTCATGTCACCATATCTCTGCTTTATAAATGGAAATCACTGCTAGGCTTGTTCAGGGCCCTAAATGGTTGATGAAAGCTTTCAATTCTGGACTGCTGCAGCCAGCTAAAACTACATTTTGGAGTTCAAAGCAAGCTTAAAATGGAGCCTTTGCTTCTCTTCTCTAGTTCAATTTCCCATCCTTCATGCAGCTAGAGCTCTCAGCCTTCTGGAGTGTACCTGCAAATGAGCTGGTGCTGGTATTAAGGGAGAATCCCAGTTTTCAGAAATCATTTGCTGTGCAACTGGCGACTTTCTTGTCTTGTGTTAATTCCCGTGTCTTCACTTTTTGAATGACATAATGTTTAGTTATTTTAATTAGAGATTGTAATTAGATCTTGGCCCTAATTAGAGATTGACTGACAACTGAGTTTGTTTAGTTTACCAGCAAGTCTGATTTTTGCCATGACAGCGTTTTTCTGTCTAGAAGCCCCAGGCATCAGCACAAGGCCTGCAGTCTGGTTCTGCATAAGGGGGGGGGATTATGCCTTTTTGATTTAATCTCTGCTTGAAGATGTTTAATTTGGTAAATTGTGGCTAATTTGGTAAATGTGAATGCTACCCAATAGATGGAGGATATTTTCAAGGGAATTAAACTGGCTGTTTTAATTCTCTAATGCATACGAATTTATGAACCTATTGCCTACTGGAGAGGTTCACCTGGATCTGAGATCTGTTGATCACGCTGCAGAAAGGGTCGTCAGTTGCCAGTCTGAATAGTGCACCATACTATTTTTATTCAGTAAATGATTGTGAGGAAGAATTAACACAGAGGCTGGATTTCTATTGTTTTTTCATGATTATGCGTTAGGTGCTGTTTTATACCTGTTGCACAAAACACATCAAGGCAGCAGAAGCTCATGAAGTGAGGTTTGACCGACCCACCTGGACACGTTCCTGTGCGACCTGATCTGAGTGGGAGCTGCTCCTGCAGGGGGGGTTGGACTGGATGATCTCTAAAGGTCCCTTCCAACCCTAGCATTCTGTGATTCTATGGTTAAACTGTGTCATTAAATAAGAAAGAAGAGGTCTCAAGATGCTGTGTTGAGGTGAAAGGTAGAAGGGTAATGAAATGATAAGCATGGTATAAAAGTAGGTACAAAGGTCTCTCAGAGGAGACTACAGGAGGATAAACTTCAATAGCCCAGTTGCTGTAAACAAAACTAGCAATAAGAACAACAGCACAGTATAAAGTTCTAACCTGAAATGTGCATGTCAGTTACACCAACTCTCTTGTCTGCCTAGTCTCATCAATCAAACTTCTGGAGACAGAATAAAATCCATATACTGGCTGTTTCATCCTCTGAATCTCTTAATCTGAATGAAGTACTCCAGTAACTGAGTGATTTGGGGTTTTGAGGGTTTTGTTTCTTTGCTTTATGGCCTGTATCAAGGACTCTGACCGTCTATGGTGTGGTACAGGTTAGTCGTGACCATAAGATGTAATTTATCCTCTGTTTCTTATTATCTGGGTCTAAGACTCAACAAGTCTGTAGTGTTTTAGAAAGCATTGAGAGCCTTAGATGGGGAAAATACCATTTAGCAGGAGTCCTTCTTTTGCAGGTGTCAGCTGCTCAGATGATGATGAGAAACCTCGCAAAAGACGGCGAACCAACTCTTCCAGCTCTTCCCCTGTTCTCCTGAAAGAAGTCCCGAAGGCAGTGACTCCTGTCACTAAAACTATCACGGTGCCTGTAAGTGGCAGCCCCAAGATGAGTAATATAATGCAGAGCATTGCCAACTCCTTACCACCACACATGTCGCCTGTGAAAATAACCTTCACTAAGCCCTCAACACAGACAACAAACACGACAACACAGAAGGTATGTGGGGGAAGCTGCCAAATGTTACTTTATTCCTGTTTTATCAATGAATAAGATGTGATATATCTTTGTTTTTTTGACTCTTCGTTTCTGTGAACTTGTCTGGCTGTTTTTTTTTATTTTTTAAGGATTGTGCTTGGGATAAAAGGTAATCCCTCTTTAAAACAAACAAAAGAGAAAACCAAACTCTTGTATGAATTTAGTTCACCTGTGTGTGAAAGGACCTGGATTGACAGCCGTGGAGACTGAAGCCCTCTTTTTATCCACAGAACAGGTACAGCACAGGCAGCGGGAGTGCAAGCCTCCCCCAGACTGCCCCACCAATGTGCCTCAACCCTGACCTGAAGGGACCACTTCTAGGGATGAGAGGGGATTCAGTCTCCATGCTCATTCAATTCTTGGCCTCTCTGGTGAGACTGCCAACAAGGTTGCCAGTTAGTACCATTTGTGGTGTTGGGTTTTGTGATATGGACACTAGTCCACTGAGAACTGGATCACATAGGCCACTGAACAGCCTTCAGATGGTAACAACTATTGGTCAAAGGTAATCTTTCTTATTTCTATTTTCCTTGTTTATAATTATTCTTTGCAGTAGAAGAATTCCAGGAGAGGTGGCATGGGCTTTCCCTTGCCAAACCTTTTGTCTAGAGACTTTTGGAGGTCTATACATTCTTGGAGCTGATCAAAGACTGTGGGGGCTTTATTTTCCTTTCAGTACTAGTGTGCCATTTCTCATTCCACATTAACAGTGTTAACAGTGGTCAAAATCAGTTGTATTCTTTCAGCTGAGTGTGCCTGGCTGTCACGAGAATGCACTATGTGGAAAAGGTTTTCTGTGTTGAAATTTTGTATTGGACTCAGCTTTTTATGTGCCTAATGCATGGCAATAACTATTTTCCCATGCTTTAGGAAGCACTGCAGATGTGTCTTGAGATTTAATAAAAGATTAATGGCTCAGACCAAGTGTGTTCTTGGTACAGTTATTAATTAAAGCAGACTTGGAGGGGGCAATAGGAGCAGTCTGTGGAATTAATTTGGCCTTGATACCAACAGACTGATGGTAGCCTGGCCACTAACAAGCATTTTTTTTTTTTCCAACTGTGAGTGTTTGACTGTTGAGTTCAAACCTTCACACATTATTTATTCCATCACTCCTCTTAATTTTTTTTATGACTCTTATTTGGATTAGCAGAGTTCTCATGGCCTGATTTTTTGGAAACTTTAAAAGCAATGAAGATTAACTGAAGCAATATGCAATAAAGAACTTGCTTTATGGCCTTTCCCCACCTCAGAGCTCTTTGATGCTTTCATTTGATTCGCTGTTCTTCAACAGTGTCCTTAATCACATTTTATCTCTGAATACATGTATAGAAATTCATGAGTGAGCATAAACCATCAAATAAAAGATCTTGCATTCAATTCAGCAAATCCACAAGCTAGTAAAGGGCTTAACCTACTTATCCCATTGCTTTTGTGAGGCTCACCTTTTGTGCAGGAAGGTGTTTTTGCATTAAACATCTGTAGTGTTGTGCATTGAGTGTTGTATATCACGGTAGTGGAAGATGAAGTGAAGAGAACAGACTGTTGATAGAGTCTCTCCTGCAGTTGTGCCTCAGCTTGTTGTGATGTGGAAATTTGAGGGTTTACTTTACATAATTTGACACTCAAATCTGCAATGATATGAAAAATCATCCCTTGTTTCATTAGGGAGCCATAGTAGAGTTTGTATCTGAACTTGCCACGCTGCCCTCTCTTGTTGGATTTAGATATGCCAGAATACATAACTGGATCATTTTGGTGGGAGAAATCCTTTTTAGTAGTCTTAAAATTAAATGTCAGACTTGTTAGACTCAAATTGAAAATGTACTATTTTAAACAAGTGCTGTTGGACGTGAGTGAAGTCGTTGGATAGGAGTGGAGTTGTTCATTTTTACATGCCAGCTTGCTGAATTGTTTTGACATTTTTAGTAGGTTGGAGGAAGATTTGTCCTAACAACTAATAATGTCACAGCTCCAGTTTGTGAATTCTCTCATAATGAAGTCTTCAGTCTAGGACACAAAAGGAATATAGCTAGTGAAGCTTCTGGTCATTAATGCCTTTGTTTCTTCAGGGACTATGTTTTGATGTCTCTCAAAATAGAGCTGACACGACTAATTTCAGTATGTGTTAGTACTTATTTTTACCATAACAATTAACAATGACAATGAGCAAATAGAAGTCAGCCAGTAATCTGCTTGTACAAGATGTGATGCAGTTTGGGTACTCAGGATGAAGCTGCTTTGATCACTTCATTTTGAGACAATAATCTCAATAATATCATTGTTGTGATTTGAGTTTTAGTCACAGAATCTTAAGGGTTGGAAGGGACCTTGAAAGATCATGTAGTTCAGCCTGGATATGTTTCATACATGAAGATCACTGACCTTTTCTCTGCTCTGTTCATTTCAAAGGAACAGCAGTCACTGTTGGTTTGTAACATTTTACATGCTTTTTTTTCTTTGCACGATTAAATAAAATGTGAAGTGATTTCAGTCTGTTCTCCCCAGTAAAAAGCACTAGAACAAGAGGAAACAGCCTCAAGTTGCACCAGGGGAGGTTCAGGCTGGATGTGAGGAGGAATTTCAGGGCTTCCAGGGCTGTCAGGCATTGGAAGGGGGCTGCCCAGGGAGATGCTGGAGTCACTGTCCCTGGAGGGGTTTCAGAGCCGGGTGGATGTTGCACTGAGGGCAATGGGCTGGTGGCTGATAGGGCTGGGATAAAGGCTCAGCTCCATCAGCATAAAGGTCTCTTCCAGCTGGAACCAGTCTGTGGTTCTGTGATAATCTGACTGATGGTTTTATCTCAGTCTCTGAATGAAGAACAGTCTTCAGGAATTACAATTAATGCCCAGTTTTGCCCTACATATCTTAGTTCAGATGCTGAATTTGCCTTGTTGCACTATAGATGCTGTTGGAAGTTTATTGTGAATAGCCTGTTTAAACTACAAGTTGTCCTTTTGACTGTGTTCCTAAATTAGTTATAGTAGGTGGAATGGAGCCTGATTCTAAAATTCACACACTTGGGAAGTAATTGCAGTGTTAACTGACTATGTAAGAAGCAAGATGGAACTCCAGAGGCACATCATAGGATATTTTCACCTGCAAGTGTTGTACTGGAATCAAGATTAGTGGTGTTTAGCTCATCTGCGTGGTTGTAACCTAAGAGCCATTTCAGAAGGGTGTTTTGATTAAATCAAGGTTAAGCAGAAGGCAAAAATAAGAGTGGTGCAGAGAAAACATTCTTTTTGGAGAATGCAATAAAGTGGCAGAGCAGCAGATGTGGAAGCCTTGTCTATCAGGCACTGATGAGTTGTGATCTGACTGCCGTGGCAAATGGAGATAGTAAAGTTTGATTCTCCTCAGATCAAGATACTAAAGGCTTAGTTAAGTAGTGTGGACCATCAAACTAAGCACTGGGGTGAAAGAAGAGCCACAGGTAGCCACAGTCTCATTCAGCATCTTCATCAACCACCTGTATGAGGGCACAGAGTGACCCTCAACAAGTTCCCTGCTGGCACCAACCTGGGAGCACTGGCTGGTTCCCCAGAGCCTGAGCTGCCATTCAGCAGGATCTCGACCAGCTGGAGAGTTGGGCAGAGAGAAACCTCATGAGGTTCAACAAGGGCAGGGTCCTGCAGCTGGGAAGGAACAACCCCATGTACCAGCACAGGCTGGGGATTGACCTGCTGGAGAGCAGCTCTGCAGAGACAGACCTGGGAGTCCTGATTTGATAATGAGCTAAACATGAACCAGCAACGTGCCCTCATGGCCAAGAAGGCCAATGGCATCCTGGGGGCATCAAGAGGAGTGTGGGCAGCAGGCCAAGAGAGGTTCTTCTCACCCTCTCCTCTGCCCAGGTGAGGCCTCATCTGGAGTCCTGTGTCCAGTTCTGGGCTCCTCAGCTCAAGAGGGACAGAGAACTGCTGCAGAGAGGCCAGTGCAGGGCCACCAAGATGATCAGGGGACTGGAACATCTTCCTTGTGAGGAAAGGCTGCGGGACCTGGGGCTGTTTAGTCTGGAGAAGAGGAGACTGAAGGGGATCTCATTAATAGTTACAAATATCTCACTGGTGGGTGTCAGGAGGTTGAGGCAGCACTTTTTTTCTGTTGTAGCTAGTGACAGGACAAGGGGTGATGGGATGAAGCTAGGACACAAAAAGTTCCACTTAAATATAAGGAAAAACTGTTTCAGTGTTTCAGTGAGGGAGCCCTGGCCCAGGCTGCCCAGGGAGGGTGTGGAGTCTCCTTCCTTGGAGCTCTTCAAGACCCACCTGGACACATTCCTGTGTGACCTGATCTAGGTGAACCTGCTTTGGCAGGGAGGTTGGACTGGATGATTTCTAAAGGTCCCTTCCAACCCTGCCATTTTATGATTCTATGATTTCTTTTTATTCCATCCACGTAATTATTTCCTCTTTGGTTTTTTAACTGAATTATATACTCTTCAGCTCTTACTGCTTGATCTGTCACTGAAGTCCGGTGCTGTTGCCACATTACTTCCTTTCTCTATCAGGCAAGGTTTCAGTCATCCTTGGGTAGTAGTGTAAGATTTAATTTGAGCTGACCCAGTTTTTCTTTACTCCTTCTGAACCTTTTTTTCCCTGTTTACTTTTGATATATCAAATCATTAATAAGTTTCAGCCTTCAGGGTTTTAAATTTGCATTATTGAAGCAATTTCTCCGTGTTCTTCCATGATAAACTAAAAATGTTGTATTTCTGTGCATTGATTTTTTTTTAACTGTATATTTATAAGTACAAGCAGGTGCATACAAGCAGAATAAAAGGAATCTCTTTATGTAAACAGTCTCCATGCTCAATGCTTAAGAAATGCTTAGTTTTCTAGGTCAGTTGCATAAGAACAGACCTCTTGCATTGTTAAAATGAATTCTGTGTTTTCCTGTGTCAGATCAGATTCATTGTGTTGTCATTGTAACTTACGCTAGGGGTGATGTTTATTCTCTTTCAGACAAATGATTTTTATACAGACAAGAGAGCATTTCTTTTCATTGGGAGAAGTAATTAAAGCAGAAATTGTTTCAAACATAAACCAGTTTTATCACAGAAATATTGTTTACAGCCTTTTGGTTCAAAACATGTTTCCCATTACTGACTCAGCACCTGCTTGTTAATTGTTAAAGGGGAAAAAAGAGATCAACTGTTCTGTCATATCCATTTCTTGGTGTATGTGCAGGGTTTGAGAGAATGGTGTTTGAAACTTGCTGGAAGTCCCTTCAGTGGGCTTCAGGCTTCCTGGCCCAGTTTAATGAAGCCAAGCAGTTTATTCCTCTCTGCCTTCAGACATGGCATAATTCTGGTTAATTAGATAACTTTTCCTCACGAAAAAAGAAAAGCCTTTCTAATAATAAGAAACTGTTGATTTCTTCAAACTATTTATATCCTTTTGTGGCCAGCAAATGTGATTATAACACTCATAAATGAACATATATCCATAAAGTGAAATACACAGACAAAAACTGAAGAAATTGAAATTTAAAGAAATGCAAAGAACAAATGAATTTCTTCTTCTTTTTTCTTTTTTTTTCCTTCTTCCAGGTGATCATAGTAACCACGTCTCCAAGCTCAACTTTTGTACCCAACATCCTTTCTAAGTCTCACAACTATGCAGCAGTTACGAAACTTGTCCCAACGTCAGTCATTGCCTCAACTACTCAAAAGCAGCCAGTGGTCATAACTGCTTCTCAGTCCTCCTTGGTCAGTAGCAGCAGCAGCAGTAGCTGCTCCACTCCTTCCTGTACTGCAAATACTATTGCTGTCACTGCTGTAGTATCATCAACGCCATCGGTGGTTATGTCAACAGTAGCACAAGGTATGGCAATAACATAACATTTATAGAAACTCTTTCAGGAATGAATTTGGCTTTGTTTTTAAGAGTAACGTAGGGGAGATGCATGTGTACCGATGATAAGTAAAGCAGAGGAGATACAAAAGGAGTCTGATGATACTAACCCAAGGTACGCCACAGAAGTTCTTAGTGAACTCTCAGTCTGTACTTCAGCAATCAATGTGCAGGTCCCCCTTTCGAGGAGAAAGTGGTGAGATGGTGTGGCAGAGCTTTTGTTAGTTTGAAAAGATGCATTTGCAGCATTCAAACACTATAGACTCAAAATGAATGGCTTGAAGAGCTCTGTGTGGTGTGTGGAAAATGGATGTTTCCAATATTTGAGGATGATAACTTCTCTTAAAGCCTGATCCACAAAACCATGCCAAGTTAACATCAAGAAATTACAACTTTTGATTGATATGTCTTTAGAATTTTTCTTGTGGTAAGAGATCTCAATCACAATTCTGAAAGGCAGGGAACTGTTTACAGTTATCTTACCCTTTTATTTGTGTATTTTATCATAGAATAATAGAATGGTAGGGGTTGGAAGGGACTTTTAGAAATCATCTAGTCCAACCCCCCTGCCAAAGCAGCTCCACCTAGATCAGGATACATAGGAACATGTCCAGCCTAGGTCTTGAAGACTTCCAAGAAAGGAGCCTCCACAACCCCTCTGGGCAGCCTGTTCCATAGCATGTCAAGTTTCAAGTCCTTAAAAATTATGTCCTGAGCTGGCTTGGATTAACATTCTTAATTTTCTGATTTCCAATCCTAACTATGAATACAGGCTTGACCATTTCAGCTCCACAGACACTAGCTAAAATTTGGAAGGGAATCTGTGACTGACTGAAAGGGCCTCAGTGACCAGCACTTGATAAATACTGTGCCTGACAATGACAAGTGTCATGTTGCAGTTTTTCCTTGTCCATGTTTTCCATTCTTGTTCCATTTCACAAAAAGCTGGGCAACCAAATAAAAGCTGAGGAAGTATTTTTGCCTTCCGTGTTGCTTCTATTAATCAGTTCCTGAAGATGCACAAGGGCTTTCATTGTTGCAACAGTGGGTTTTTACTTGGGTTTGATCATGGAAGAGGCTGTAATTCTAAAATACATTAAGTGGATTGTCTCTTGATGTTTTTCTTTCAAGACCGTCAGTGTCATTGCAGAAGATGCTGGTGAAACTTGGTGAACCTAAACTGGTAATCACTCTAAATGTGAAGAAAGTTAAATTGATGAATGAAAACATCTGAGCATGGGAAAACATCTTAGATGATGCAGCGAGAAGTGTTGCATATTTAGATTGCCAGAATTGTAGCTTGTAATGATTTCTGTCATTATCACTAACATCTTCAAGTGTAGAGAAGAAATAAGAGAGGAGGAGTTTTGCCACTTTCCCCTGGAGCTGGGACTTGGTTAAAAACAGCCCTTGTAAGCCATGGGCTTTATGTTTTTCTTTTTCGTGCTTCTGATTGTACAACTTTGAATTACAGATGAAGCCAAATTTTGCTGGAAGTGTTGTGACAACTGTGTAAGGGAATGACAGAAATAAGTATCGAGATATATTTGTGAACTTCATTTTTCAGTCTTTCTTCAAATTCAGTTTAATCACTTATGAGATCACCCAAACTCAGCACAAGAACTCTTATGTCCCCCAGTTTTCTACATTACATCCCATTACTCGATTCTTTCTTTTAAATTAACGTTGCACTTTGGAACAGGTTCTCACTTACAAGGTTGATGGGGTTGATATTTGTCATCCTCATATCCCCAACTTTTGGTAGCCAAGATTCTCACTGTAAATAATTTGCTTACCTGCAGCTCAAAGATCAGGTTTCAAAAGTATTTGTGAATTATTCGTACTACAAAAGGTGCAGGAAATAGACTGGGAGCATGATCCTTCCACTAGCTGCTGTTCTGCTGCCACATGGAAAACCTGAGTAAATCTCCCTTGCCTCTGAACAGAGCACTTGTGCTCTGCGTAAGCTTTTTTTGTTCACGTGTATCTGCTTTTTCAGTAGTAAAGCTAGTTTAAAGGCAAAAGTATTTAAGAAAATTGGAATGTTTTTGTGTATTGCACTGTTCAGTCTGAAACCATTTACTCTTTCACAGGTGTGTCTACATCAGCAATTAAAGTTGCCTCAACCAGACTACCTTCCCCAAAAGGTTTTGTTGGGAATCCAACTCAGATCTTAGCACAGTTTCCCAAACAGCATCAGCAGTCCCCCAAACAGCAGCTGCACCAAATACAACAGGCCCAGCAACAGCAGCAGCAACAACAACAACAACAACAGCAGCAGCAGCAACAACAGCAGCAACAGCAGCAGCAACAACAACTGGTTCAGTCTTCTGCAGCTCCACAGCAGCCACAGCAATCTCAGTTGCCACCTGGCATCAAACCAACCATTCAGATCAAGCAGGAATCAGGTAGTTGGGAGTTAATTTTGGGTTATACTGCTGATTGATGAGGCTTAACCACAACTCAAGGAGGCAGGGCAGAATCCTGTCCTAAAACATGCATGGAGAGCTGTCATCGAGGCATAATTGAGTACAGGACTTGGCATTAGACCTGGGTGTAAACAGTTAGTGAAGGATGTCTTAATGTTTCCAGTTGACGTTAATTGAAGAATTTGTGCTGTTACAGACCATCCTTTAGGAGTAAATGTTTTGTGTCTAGAGATTGAAAGGTATGTAAATATCTTCAAAAGTAACAAATTTGACAACCTGGAAGATAGCAGTTTTCTGAAGATCCAAGAGGTGTTCAACTGTATCAGCTGGGAAAAGAAGTTAATCCATGTTTTAATTCTTTTCTTGAGTCCAAAAATGAAAACCTACTTTCGAGGTACATGTCAAAACAAATACAATTAGATCTGAGACTGGAAGTTGGACTGCATTCTTTTCATAGCATGGAGTCATTCAGTTGACTTTGAGCAAGTCATTTACTCCTTTCTGTCTTGGCTTTACTCTGCTGCAGAATGCAATTCTTATCTCTATAAGATGAAGTAAGAAGTAATGCTTGCAAAGTTACCCAATTCTAAAGGAAGAAGTGCTATAGAAGTGCAAAGTATTTCTATGTCCATATTTTATATCAATCATGTCAGTAAAATTATTATTTTCTATTCGTACTATTTAGATCAAAGATTAAGAGAGATGATAGAATGAGGATTAATCACCCCTACTCCTGTCCTTTATCAAAGGATTATGGGACTGTAGCTTAAGAAAAAATAACCTGCTGATGAAGACAGATAAGAGACCTCTATCCTCCAGTCACTGAACAATACTTGCTCAGTAACAGCTTCACACTTTGCATCCTACCAGAGGTTTAGGTTTGTTTAGTTGAGGTTTCTTTGGAAAAACCATCTGATACCTGTTCTTTCTGGAAGATGTGAATCACTTTTCATAAAGCCTTTTTTTAATCCAGCTTGTGTCAAGGCTTTAGTTTCTTTTGCCTGACTTTAAGCTCCAAATTTAAAACAATACTTGCTCCACATTGCTTTTATAGCCAATGTAGAAAGAAGAAAATGTATCTGGAAGGTGTTTCATGTCCTGAATGGACAAAATTGTTCATCTAGAAGAAATATTTGTGTACAAATAGAAGTGCCTACGTTCACAGGGCATTCATTCAGGCTGGATGTTTCATGGCATTTGACCAACACAATGCAACAACAACATTTACCTCGTTGTGAGCATAAGATGCAAGTGTCCTGGATGCACTTCTGAACAGATGACAGAAATCTTTGGGTTTGCAAATGAAAGGTGAATCTGGCAGAAGTCCCATTCTACTACTTAAATTGAGAGGAAGGGAGCAGAATCCTTGCTGTACTAAGGTGTCCTCATCCTTTGCTCTTGCTGATTCTACTCATTTTGTTGAAGTTCAATTCCTTTGTGGCTTCAAGATAACCAAGAAATGAAGAGAGAGTGCAGTTTACTTACAGCAGCCTTCCCTAGGCAGTGTCACGTTGCTTCCTTACACCTGCTGTACTCTTTAAGTGGAAAGCTGCTTTTTAATTCACTGAGGGATGAAATTCAACTCGGGTAATAAAGGCACATTAGAATTTACAGACTAAATGTTTCACTTTTACATGCTTCGTTGTACATGGACCAATTCAGTATTGGTCATAACCTTCTGGTTCCTGAGAAATGGTCTGGTTTTTGAATCCTGGACCTGAAAAGGTTAAAAATAACTAAACCAAATCAATGGTGGCGTGGAATCCCATGCTTCAGTGGGAGTAGCTAGGCATTGAAACAGGCACATGAAAGGCAAAGGTGATGACTGTCTTGTTATTTGCAAAACAAGCCAAAAAAAGGCAAAAAAGAAAAAAAAAACCCCAACATAAATTCCTTTCAGGATGAAATATATGAGCCTTTTGAGGCTACTTGCCCACTAGGGCTTGGTCTGAGAAAGCATTTCAGAAAGTTAACTTTTCGTGCCTGTATTTTAACAGTGACCTTTCTCCTTTCCTAGGTGTTAAAATAATCACTCAACAGGTGCAGCCCAGTAAAATCCTTCCCAAACCAGTTACAGCGACCTTGCCCAGCAGTAGCAATTCACCTATTATGGTGGTTAGCAGTAATGGGACTATCATGACAACTAAACTGGTCACTACTCCCACTGGTAAGTCATGGCTCTGAGAAGGGAAGGGAGGGTAAACCCAGACATACAGGTGATCAAGCATGGTTCGTTAGGGTTAAAAAAAAGCACTTCTCTCCTTTAAAAAGTGAGCCCAACAGCACATTCACAGTCCTGGTGATATTTATTCTGGTTTAGGAATTTTTTTGCACTGAATGCTCTTTTCTTTTCGAATTGGGACACAAAAATAGGATCATTCCTTCTCCACTGGCTTTACTTTAAAAGAAGTTTTCTTGCAGCTCTACACTGATACTTTGCACTTCTGTAGCACCTTATATTTAATGATTTCCATTAACTTTTTAGGTATCTCAAGCAGATAGGTCAGTACCATTCCTATTTTACATATGTGGCACTTTAAGAGACAAGTGGCTTGCTCATAGTCCTGCAGTGAATTTATAAAAAGGCCAGGAGACTGAAATTTAAGCTCCCCAGTGTTCTGGGGATCTAATTGTATTTGTGTTATTGATTAAAGATCAGCAGTAATCAGACTGTTAATCAGACTGTATGAGGAAAACTTTAAAGGCAGCTTTATCTTAGTTTTCAGAAAACTGTAATAACTTGCTTCCTAAATGTTTATTATGGGTTGGGAACATTAGCACAAACTAATGCTTGATAGTCTTTTACTTTTGCAATACTTCATAAAAACATCAAATCTGTCAGTTTTGCAGTTCATTTAGTTGGTAAAGCCAGTATTGTACTCTCTTGGATTGGAACATAAGGCTTTCTTGTTATAACAAACTGCTTTGCTGTGTGATCTGAAACAATTAAGGTCTATAGTGCACTGTGTGCAGTGGTGCAAGCAGAATGGAGTTACAATATTTGTGTAGCAGTTGACTCAGGTTACTATTTGGAACAAATTTCTTTTGTGGACTCAGTTCTGTTTCCATTCTGAGAAGCAGTAAGTGTGGAAAAAAAACAGCATTTCTACCACCTTGGGAGATTTCTTTCATCATGCTAAAACCCTAAAACTGGATATATCATTGTAAATTCTGTTTTCCTCCGAGTCATGTAGAGACCAGTCAGTGGTGGTGTTCCTTAGAAACAATCTGTCATGTTGGAGGAGGGTGAATGTAGGTCCCTTTCAAGAAAGAAAGGAATCAGTTCAGTAGTCTTATCAAATGCCTGACCCTTGGACATTGAAAGGAGCAAGTGGCAAACTTAGAATCTAATCACTTGCTGAAAATTAAAGTTTAAGGCACAAGGATGTGAATTGAAGTGTATCAGTCATGGAACATTTGGTAAAATACTTCAAAAGACTCTTAATTAAAACTTGGTACATGCTTGGAGATTGCTCTGTGGGTTTCCAAAGTACCAGGAGAATTGGAAAGGGTGCTAATAAATTGCAACGTGGGGTTTCTTTGAATAAAAGCCAACGTTTGGTTTCTTGTTTCTAAACTAACTTATTTTTCTACAAACACTAGCAGAGGATCATTTTCTAACAATGAACTTTTCTCGTTCTCTCTTTAAAACAGGAACTCAGGCAACCTACACAAGGCCAACAGTCAGCCCCTCCATAGGGGCCAGGATGGCTGGAACTCCAGGGGCTGCTACTTATGTGAAGACTACAAGTGGTAGCATCATTACTGTAGTACCAAAATCACTGGCTACACTGGGAGGGAAGATTATCAGCAGTAATATTGTTTCTGGTAGGTGTTCGAATACATCAATATTAAGGCTTATTACAAAAGTACTTTTGGATTTGCTTTGTTTGGAGCTTTTCTGGGGGTTCCACGCTCAAATAATTATTAGGAACTTTATTGGAGAAGCTAATGCAGGAGAGAAATGGTTGAGGATGAAGAAGAAAATAATGGGTAGAAGTTACAGAGGTAAAATGTTCTTAAGGATTGCAGTACCTCTTGTGTTTAAGAGGAAAACATCTAATGTGAGGGAAGCCTGGGGGGCAAAGAGAAGGGTAGGGGAGGAGAACTTCTGTATTGTGTTCCATTAGAGAGCAAAAAGATCAGAAAACTGTATTATCCCCATTTTAAAGCACTTAATAATCTGGATGCTGCCTTTTTCTGTTCCACTCCAAGTCCAAAGAACCAGAATTAAAATCAGTTATGTATGTTAAAGTCAGCTGTGCAGTCTGCACCTTAGCTTATTCTTTTATCAGTGTCAACCTGACTTTCACTTACCCCACATTCTAAAGTCTTTCCTCCCAGCCTCATGCACAGCCTGCTGCTCATCTCTGTTATTCTACTGATTGACCTTGATGCTCTCTGCCAGCATATCTTCTAAACATAGTGTCTCCTAAGGACCAAAACCAAGCACCCTGACACCAGTCACAGTTTCTTAGTATCTGTTTTGAGGTGGTCTGCTGCATTTCCTAGCTAAATGCAATGCACATGTGCAGCAAGATCTACTGGGTCTGTCCATGCTGTCTAGTAATACCATTCAATTAATCTGAGAGCCTGTTGTTGTTGTTTAGCAAAGACTTGACATGGCACCAGCCAGCTCCTGTCATTGGAAGGTGCTGCACAAGCAGCAAACCCACTCTGGGCTGTCGTCTGGTAGAGGTACCTCAGTTTTTCAGAACTCAGTTTCTACAAAATTATATTTAGGATGGATTCAGTAGCCTTTTTGGGAGTAAGTAACTTTTCTTTTAGCCTGTTGTGAATCACAGAATACTGAGGGTTGGAAGGGACCTGGAAAGCTCATCCAGTGCAACNAGCTCCCTGTCCTTCTGCAACTGAGGGGCCCAGAACTGGACACAATATTCCAGATGTGGAGATGTGGGCAGAGCAGAGGGGGAGCAGAACCTGTCTCCATCTACTGCCCACAGCCCTTCTAATCCACCCCAGGCTGCCATTGGCCTTCTTGGCCACGAGGGCACGTTGCTGGCTCCTGCTCATCCTGCTGCCCACCAGCACCCCCAGCTCCCTTTCCCCTACACAGGTCTTTTAAGAGTTCATTCCTTGAATATGATGAGTTGTTAGGATTTATAGATCTACTAGTGAGTTTATACACAAATGCAAGTATTTATTCTCCTGAGCACCAGCTAATGTGGTGAAACCCTGGGATCTTCCTGACAGGGATAATAATCATCCTGAAACAACACAAGTTTGGGAAGTGTACGTTAGTTTTTTCTGTTGTTTTGTTGTGAGGTTTTTTTGGGTTTTTTTTTGCAAAGGGATCAGTCTTTAGATACTTCTGAAGTCACTAGAATGAAGTAAATCACAACCTTGTGTCAGCATGTCTTCCCTTCCCCAGAATTAATAGAATTGTGAATCTGAAATATATAGTGAAGCATCTACAGACATCACTACTGGGTAGATGGTAGTGAGGGGAAACCTTGGGTTTGCAGCTCTGCTGTGAGGGAGCAGTAGTTTCCTCAAGGAGAAAGGGGAAGGTACTGATAAAAAGCTTTCTGAGTAGACACCGAAATGGCAATCTGATAATAGTAATGACTTACATCTCAGTGTTATGTCCTCTTGTAGACTGGAGGGCTGATGAGAATTACCTGTGGCTGCAGGTAAATAAAACCTGATACAGGGAATGGAACAAGTTTAAGTTAAGGAAGTATCTTACACTTCTCAACTCAACTTTGGAGAACTGATTGTAAAGCAATAGCATATTTTCCTTCTTTCAGTCCACTACTCAGCATTTGTGTTAAAACAGTTAAATGCCAGAAAGAGTTGGTATTACTCTTGGCTGGAGATACCTTCTTGATATGTGAGGTTTTTTTGGGTGGTTGTCTGTAGAAGAATAGTTGTGTGTGCAAATAGGACCTGGAATTGAGTATTACTGGTGCCCATAAGCCTGGCTAATTCAAGCCTTTGAAAAGTTAGCCATGTTAGTCTGAGAAAGCTGTCTTGATCTGTTCCATATTTGTGAGAAGAGGCTTAATGTTCTAATACAGAATAAACTACTCTGTCCTAAGCCTGCCTAGTTGTAGTGTAAGTGAAAGAGTCATGAGTGGGCATGTAATCTTTAAATGTTGAGTTGGGTGACTTCCATTTCCCGTTCTAGATGCTGCCTGTTTTGTGTTGTGCTGTGAGATTTAAATACAGTGATTCTTACACCGTCCAGCAACTTGTCCAGTAGAAGGAAATGTACACATGATAAAACTGCATGTTATTTCTTTTGCCACACAAAATTCAGGGACTACAACCAAAATCACTACGATTCCAATGACATCCAAACCCAATGTGATTGTTGTGCAAAAGACTACTGGAAAAGGAACCACAATTCAAGGGCTTCCAGGCAAAAATGTTGTCACAACGCTGTTAAACGCTGGGGTAAGTCAGAGTTTCTAGTCTCAAATTGATAGGCAAGTGACAGGCTGTGTGATGGCTGCTGCATTCATACTGCTAAAGTCCTTCTTAAAAGCAAACTCTGCATGAGCTCCTTAACACATAGAGCATGCTTTAAGGCCAGGTTTGTTTGGAAAACAGAATATGAAAGATGGTTAAAACAAGCTCTGAATGCTCTCAAAAGGAAATAAACACTTTTGAACTTGCCTTTTTTTCCCCATAGTTAATGATTTTTTAATCCTGATGGGATTAAGTACAAGGAAACTACCAAGATCTTACCTTGTTTGTGCTCTAGTAAGAACCACGGTCCTGTGTTTATAAACCTGCATCTCCCACTGTTGATCTTTCAGATGTAAAGGGCAGAAATAAACTGTCCCTTCATAGTAAAGGTACCACCTTTCAAAGTCTGTGGTGTGTAACCTTGTAACATCCTGTACCTGAGTCTTGTACAGAGTTGAATTATTTTGGGGGTAACCTGATACTAAGAACAAAATCAAGTTTCCAACTTCAACTGGATGTACCTACAAGTGCTAGTAAACAAAAACAATGAATGTGCTTTATGTTCCTAGACAGAGCTGTGAGATGTGATACATTCATCATCTTCAAAAAAGTCTACTTGAGTAGCAGAGCTGGGTATGGAGGGGGGGTTTTTTGAACCCTTTTAGGATTTTTTTTAAAAGGTTTTGAACTTAAAGCTGCATTTCCACACAAGTGGAAACATGTTACACAGTACAAACCACCAGGTCATGATATTTTTTGAAACAAGGATGGTTCTTGGGATTTCCAGCTACTTGATGACGATTGGTAGGAATACTGGGAACACTGGCAGCTTCCTCATCTGGTTTGTGACTGTGCAGAGCTAAAAGAGAAGCAGGCTCAGTGTTTTCACACTTCTATCAGGGGTCTGGTTATACATCAGCACTATTCGTAAGTCAAACATTTCATCAAATCACAGAATGGTGGGAGTTGGAAGGGACCTTTAGAGATCATCCAGTCCAACCCACCCTGCAGAAGCAGCTCCCACCTAGATCAGGTCACACAGGAACGTGTCCAGGTGGGTCTTGAAGAGCTCCAAGGAAGGAGCCTCCACACCCTCCCTGGACAGCCTTGGCCAGGGCTCCCTCACTCAACTCATAGTGAAAGAGTTTTTCCTTATATTTAAGTGGAACTTTTTCGTGTTCCAGCTTCATCCCATCACCCCTTGTCCTGTTGCTGGATACAACAGAACAAAGTGCTGCCCCAACCTCCTGACACCCACCAGTGAGATATTTGTAACTACTAATAAGATCCTCCCTCAGTCTCCTCTTGTGTCTTTTAATTTCCTTCTTTTTGTTCGCTCATTCAGAGCTACACATAAAGGCAGAGGAACGGAAAAGGAGATTTTGGTAGCTTTTTCCATTCAGAGCCCCTTGTTTGTTCTTGGTCTCGGAATGTTTTTTGTCTCTAGTTGCAGCAGCAGGGTGGTTCCATGGTACATGTGCATGGTGTAGGTGATCTATCACATGGTATAGGTGATATAACTGTGTATTCTTTTAGAGAAGTGGGTCTCTCTGAAGAATTTCACTAAGTTAACTTGTAAACTTTGACTTCTCTACAGGGGGAGAAAACTATTCAGGCAGTGCCAGCAGGAGCAAAACCTGCTATCATCACTGCCACAAGACCCATCACAAAAATGATTGTTACACAGCCAAAAGGAATAGGGTCCACGGTCCAGCCAGCCACCAAAATCATCCCAACTAAAATTGTTTATGGTCAGCAAGGGAAAACGCAGGTACAGTGAGGACCCATTTCTGTCTTGAAATGTACCCCAAAATTTTCATGGGAAATCAAGAATTATTCACTGTGTTGCCACATTTGTTGCAGGATTAATGTATGTCTACGGGGAATCAGACAGGGGTGTAATGAGGTGGCCTTGATTATCATTTGAGCATTGTGTTAGTAATTATTTCTGGGGGCCTAGAGCAAGGCAAAAGGATTTACTAAGCCTTTTATGTAGCTGAAGCTGTCTGGTCATGGCTCTAGAAGCCTGTTTTAAGGCTTGCAGCTAATGGCTAGACCATGAGAAATAAAGATGCAGAGTCTGGACATAGGTCATCCATTAAATCTGAGGTTTTACTGAAGTTATTTTCTGGTTAATGAATGTTGAGATGATCACTGCAACCCTGTGTAGTTTGTGGGACTGTGTACAGAGAATCTGGCTTATTTCTTGATGCTTTCAGTCTCAGCTTTTTTCTCTGGTTGCACTTAATATTGAAAAGACAAACTTTTATCAGGTATAATATTTTGCATGTCTTGATTGTTCAAGACTGTACTTACTCTGGGCTGTGGAAGAGAGATGCTTGTCCTTATCAGTGCAGTGCATGTTCCAGCTCACTTGTGTAGCTTTCTCTTGGCACACCACAGTTGTATCCAGCCCTGCATAATGACTATTTAGTGATTTAATGTGTTAAGCACTCCAGATTATTGAGTGACAAGTATGGTTTTGTTCCTTGCCATTGACTTGGGCTTTGTGGTTTAGTTGTCAGAGCTGCTGAATTTACAAGTACACTTTTTTTTAGTAGATTGTGGATATTATGAAGATCTTGATCGATTTGAGTATCATTCTGTGCTCTCATTCTTCAGATCTGTGTTCTTGAATGCTCTTACTATACACAGACTCTATCTTTCCAATTAGGTTCTCATAAAACCAAAGCCAGTGACCTTTCAAGCAACAGTTGTGAGTGAACAAACTAGGCAATTGGTGACTGAAACATTACAGCAGGCATCAAGGGTGGCTGACACAGGAAACTCTTCTCTCCCAGAAGTCAAAGAAGAACCACAGACCTACACTGATAGCAGCTCTTCTTCTACAGAGTCCTCCCAGAGCTCCCAAGGTGAGTACTGGTGTCACATAAAACACAAACAGACTCCCAAACATGGCAGCTTGGTACAAATAGCACACTGTGTCTCCTTTTAGCACAGGTTTTCACCCAGTGTGTAAACAGTGAGTTTCATTGTTCACTTCCCTTATTGGCTTCATCTGTCTCTTACTATATGCCTTCATTTCCTTTGTTGAAAATGAGAGATAATGATTTCTTGCTGGGCTCTGAGTTGCTGCTACAATGTGTGTGGCCTGCAGTGTAGCAGGTTTTGTTGAGATTGTTTTTGGCAGCCCATGCTCTGCCATCCTCTTCCCTGAGTGTATGGAAACATCTCTCCACTATGTGACTGGAAGCTGTTATGACACCAACCTAAATTTTAGTCCTCTTCTAGTCAACGTGCATGTTCATCAGGACATATATCAGACATGGAGTCTTGATGGGGATGCTGCTTGAAGCCATTATACAGATGCTGCTATTTGTGTGGGAGAGGAGGACCAATAACAAGGCATCAGTAACACCCAGCATTTGTTCAGGAGTGACCATAAAGTGCATCACTGCATCAAATGAAAGCAACTGCCTGGGTGAAATATGTGTGCATATGTGTCTTTCCATCACCTTTTCTATATAATCCCTCAACTATTGGTCTATACTACTGTCTCAAGTAAATTGCAAACGTTTTGAAGATTCAACAAACCTCTCAGTTGTTAATTCAGAATGTTAAGTACATGTTGGTCACCTGAACTGCTAAAACCTTCTGAAAAAGAGTCTAATCCAAGACAAATTCATAGATCATAGAATCATAGAATGGTAGTGTTGGATGGGACCTTTAGAGATCATCTAGTCCAACCCCTTTGCTGAACACTGATTGTTCCAACTGAAGTTTTTACAGGCAGTTAAGGGTAGGATCTTTCTTATTTTCTTTTCTGGAAGCTGTTCATAACATCAGCAATGTTTTACCTCAAGTTGTAATAACAACTAAAGTGTTGCAGAATGAGAACGTGTACCCTTGGCAGTGTTCAAAATGCTAATGGATGATCAGTCTAAAATGGAACTATAGCTCTGCTTTAAAGCAAGAAGTTGGACAAGAGACCTCCAACCCAAACTGGTTCTAAGATGGCTTGGTGTTCTTATGCAAACAGATTCTCAGCCTGTAGTCCACGTGATCGCTTCAAGAAGTCAAGATTGGTCAGAACATGAAATTGCTGTGGACACGAGCCCTACAATAATTTACCAGGATGTATCCAGTGAATCTCAGTCAGCTACTTCCACAATCAAAGCTTTGCTGGAACTTCAGCAGACAACAGGTAAGAAGACATGGTTAGGATTACTTCAAAGCTCATTACTTGCTTAAGCAGCACTTTTTAATAAGGTCTGTAATTGAGAAGTACCTGTCTTGAATCAGCTTCATTCTTTTCCTCTTACCCTCTAACATTTTGCTTGAATCATAGAATGATAGGGTTGGAAGGGACCTCTAGAGATCATCAAGTCCAACCCCCAAATCTCTTACATGAAGTTCACTCTCTTCAATTAAACTTTTGCTTTTATATTGGAGTTTTGTTTTATTATGAAGATTTCTATATTAGAGGTTTATTTTATGTTTTTCTCTGTTTCTAAAGCAGTGAAGGAAAAGTTAGAATCAAAGCCAAGGCAGCCTACTATTGACTTGAGTCAAATGGCTGTCCCAATCCAGATGACCCAAGAAAAAAGACATTCTCCAGAAAGCCCTTCAATCGCTGTAGTGGAGTCAGAATTAGTTGCTGAATACATCACAACTGGTAAGTGACTGAGGTAGTGCGATAGTGGGTTTGAAATTGAAACTGAAGTCTGGGGATTTAACTTTGAAGTTTTCTTCCTATGGGTTTCATTTTGGTGTTTTTCTCTGTAATTTGCTCTAAGAGGAAATGAGTCTTTTTCTTCCACTCTTGAGACACTGTGCCAGGGGACAGAGACTGCATCTGCTTTTCTGGAGCATAGTGGAGACGGTTTATAACTGAAACAAAGGATTATTGCTTCAAGACATCCTAGTTGAACAGATTTTCTGTTCCCTGACAGAGTGTCCCACTTGAAGGAGAACGTCTAGTAAGGAAAAAGTAGAAAGGGAAGTTACAGGAACTATATACTGTTTTTTGTACATACTAAGAGGAGTCAGGCTTTGGGTTAGTTTAACCCTTGCTTGCAAAATGTTACTTACCAGGACTAAGTGGGTTTTTTAGCCAGGTGTGCATTTAGCTTGCTAATGTCATCCCCAGTTTTTTCATTTGCTGGAAGGCTTTGAACTGATAAAATTGCACTTTTTTAAACAAATAAATTATTTAGATTTCAAATGTGGTTGGGGTTCAGGTCTTTAACTTTTTCAAGTCTTGACTTCTATCTGGTTCTCCCATTTTGTGTAAGTCATTGGCTCCCTTGTCTCTCTGATGCTCCAGAGCATTAGGTGTGAGCCACTTCCCATACATACATGAGAGGGCCAAATTACCTGTTCTTTTTATTTCTTAAGCCCCTGTTATTGGTCTCCTTCTGTTATTGGAAAGATAAAAGCAAAAATGTGTTGAAAATACACACTGGAAAAGTGGAATAAAACTTGATTATATTAAGTTGTATAAATACAGGTTTAACTCCAGTGATTTTAGTGTGAAAGGTCTAATCTGAAACTTCCCTTTTTAAGATACACTTACTGTGTTTGGCTTCAATTTTGAATGTTCCAGTCATGCTCCCTTAGATTTCTTTCAACACAAACTCCAAAGTACAATAAATAGTGATCTCCAATTAACAATCAGTTATCTTCCCTCGCTCCAATAACTGTGCACTGAGCTTCTGTTGAAGATTTGCTTTTGCTGGGTCTTGCTGTGAAAGTGCAGGGAAGATGGGAAATTACATCTTCATAGATTTAAGCCCTTTTCAGCAGCTTAGAAGCCATACAAGGTACAGAATTGGGAAGTTTTAGTTCCTATTTGAAATACTAGGCTTTTATAAAGCTTGAGATGAAGTGCAGTCTGCTGTGGATTGATTTAGCAGCAGTTTCTGCTGCAGCACGAGCCTGGTCATTTTCCTCTTCAATTTTTATCCCTTTCTCCAGTTTCTGTGAACACTGCCAGGAAATGCAGGTAACTGAGTGCTGCTTTTGCTTTTAGTTTGTGCCTCTTAGGGTTTATCAGGCATCCACCTGAGCTGTATTTTCTGCTAAATTGGTAGTAACATAGTGAAGGATCTGTAATCTGCAGGGAGATCTCTCTCTGTGTCTCGAGGCAAGGATTAGGCACACTTTAATCTGTGTGGGAGTTGGGATTCAACATGTTTGCTTCCTCGTGAGATGAAAGGAACAGTTAACCACGTCTTAGTGTCACCATTTTCTGTCTGTCTGCAGACTCAGGAAGACAACACTGTATTGGTTCCCATTCGGAAGAGTATCTCCACAACCACATAGGTTAGAAACTTTTCTCTTGAAATGAAGCTTTCAATTGTGCAGGAACTGTTGGGGGATATCCATGACTTGTCTGGCAGAGCGTGCAGGCTGGTATTGATGCCATCCAACTCCTTCCTTGGAGTGAGAAAGGCAAACTCTGGCAACTATCATTCAAAAGATGACCTTTCAACTTTCAGGAAGGTCACTAGAAACTTTGAAAGTTAAGTTCCAGCTGAATTTCAACTTTGCTTGTTCTCTTTCTGTTATTACTTTGTAACTAAAAAGTTAATGAAGGCAAATATTTACCTGTTAGTATGGACAGGCATAAAGCAGTTTGGATTAATGTCACATCACTGACTGCAGTATAAAATGGTTTGTAGGTTTGGGGTGTTTTTTTTTTAGCTGAAGATTCACTATTGAATAACAGAGCCATCACCATAGCTTCATATCTTGTGCTGGATCTGTTCTAAAAAGTGACATAGATCCATGATGAACTGTCTGGTTTTTAGTCTCTGATTTCTAAGCAACCTCACTTGCCTTTATAATACCCAAAGATCTGCTTATCACATTCAGCCCATGCTCCAGAGAGTATTTCTTGCAGTTATCAGTGGCAGAAATCCAGCAAGTCAGGCTTGCTGTTCTTAACTGCAGCCAATTATGAGGTGCTTTAGACAGTGTAAACACCACAGAATAACTTATGCTCTGTGGTTTTGTGCTGTATAAAGAACCCAGCTGAACACTGGGCATAAATTCTGCTTGTAAAGCTGATGTGTTGTGAGGGGCAGACCAGAGGAGGTTTGGGTCAAGCATGATTACTTAGGAGACAGAGATAAAAACAAAACCACTCAATTGCTGCTTGAAGAGGCTTCTCAGTTGGGGTGTACTCTTTAAGGTTGAAGCTAACATACAGTAAAAGATGGTGTTTCATGCTCAGATCTGTATTTCACTCATAGATGCTTTCAGTTGAAGCTTAAATGTGTAGCAAATAGTTGAAGTTACTGCAGTCTGGAGAAGTGCCACTGACCTCTTTACTTTCAGTCAGCCATCGGTCCCAGCCCCACCAGCAATCATCTCAGCCCCAGAGGACTCTGCTGCAGCACGTGGCTCAGTCACAGACAGCAACACAGACTTCTGTGGTGGTGAAATCCATCCCTGCATCCTCCACAGGCGCAATTACCCACATCATGCAGCAGGTTGTACCCTTTCCTTTTCCCAACAACCTGTATACAGCACTAGGTTATATGAATTATAAAGGACCAGGGCTTGTTCTGAGTATCTGTCATGTTACTGCCACTGAAAATGCTAAGTTTAAGGGCAGGTGAATAATTTTAACACTGCCTGGTTTGATGGTGAGGATGGTGGGATAAAAGAGAGGCAGTTAATGAGAGAGCTTGAGACTGGTCAGAAATATTAACAGCCACTGTGGAAAAGATAAGGCTTCCTAGACCCCTTCTTGCTGCCTGTATGTCATCTCTTCAACAGCAACAAGCTGCTTTTTTCTCTGTGTGATGTTGCAAGGGCATGGGATGATGTTGGTGTTAGTGCAGGGGAAAAGAGGAGAAACAGAACTTGGTCAGAACACAAAGCACATGGTGTCTTGTTCAAGAGGGCTTCAGTTTGCAAACGGGCAACTTCAGATGGAGCCAGTCTCTTCTCAGTGATGGCCAATGATAGGACAAGGGGCAGTGGGTATAAACTGGAACACAAGAGTTCCAAAGAAACCCTGTTGAGGTGAGGGAGCACTGGCAGGGGCTGCCCAGATGGGCTGTGGAGGCTCCTTCTCTGGAGACATCCCAACCCCAGCTGGATGAGTTCCTGTGTGCCCTGCTCTAGGTGCTGCTGCTCTGGCAGGGGAGTTGCACTGGATGAACTTTCAAGGTCCCTTCCAGCTCTTAAGATTCTGTGACTCTCTGAATCAGAAATTAAGATCATATTTAGACCAGTTCTGTGAGTCTCTCACACTTCAAACAAACAGTGTAGCTTGTGGTGAAACCTTAATGAAGCCACTCCAATGCCATTGTTCGAGACTGCAGTGCTTTAACTTCTGGGAGTATCATCTGTGAACCAGGCCAAGTACTATTAGGGTTATAAAGCTACTTCAAAGTGCATTTTCACAGGTGTTTCAGTAGGTCGTTCAATCTTACTAAGGCCATTTATTAATATGTATATAGCATGGTGTACACAGCCTAGTGACATAGATCTCTTGCTCCCTTGAGTCTCTCAAAAACCAAACAATGTGCCCAAGAAAAACTGCAGTAAAATTTTGATGAAGGGAGCAGAAGAGAGGATCTCTGCTGAAACAGGGTAGACTGTGGGTTCATGGGGAGCTGTAGGAGAAGCCATGGGAAGGTGACTAGGCTTTCAGGAGGCAGAGGAGGAATTCAGTGCAGAGAGACTCTGGCTTTAATGAGGACCTTCTAATTCCTGCTGCTTCACATCTGACCGCCTTGTGACTTCAGGGGCTTTAAACCTCAGTGTGACACATGCAAGGGCTCCATAATCTTCACTGAAGGTTAGTGATGTGGTCACATAGAAATGTACCACATTTTAACAGCGTAAAACCAGCTATTGTTTGCTTAGGTGTTGTGGAATCTCTGTGTAAAGGTATCTTTATTCCATGAGTTGGGCATTTGTAATGGCAGAATAAGTTGTAGTCCATTTAGAACATCAAAAAGTAGTTTTTAGACTTGTGTATTCTTGTGATTTATAGTCCTGTTGACTAACTTGCTCTAAATTCTTCTTATTAAGGCCTTAAGCAGTCACACTGCATTTACCAAACACAGCGAACAGCTTGGAACTGAGGAAGGAGAAGTGGAAGAGATGGACACCTTAGATCCTCAGACTGGCCTCTTTTACAGATCTGCCCTGACACAATCGCAGACACAAAAACAGCAAAAACTGAGTCAGCCACAGCTGGAACAGACTCAACTGCAAGTGAAAACCCTGCAGTGTTTCCAGACTAAGCAGAAGCAGACAATCCACCTGCAGGCTGATCAAATCCAGCACAAACTCCCACAAATGCCCCAGCTCTCCATAAGGCATCAAAAACTAACCCCGCTGCAGCAGCAAGAGCAAGCACAGACCAAACCAGATGCACAGCACCCCCCACACCACATGATGGCCAAAGAAAGGCAACTCCCTACCTTAGTGGCACAGCCACAGCAAACTGTAGTACAGGTGCTTGCAGTCAAAACCACCCAGCAGCTGCCCAAACTGCAACAGGCACCAACGGCACAAAAAATCTACGTGCAACCCCAACCCCCCCAGAGTCAAATGCAGCTACCTGCCTCTTCAGAGAAACAGCCAGCAAGCCAGGTAACGGAATATTGATAGCATGCACAAATACACGGCGCTGTTGAAGGAATAACCAAACCTAGCTATAAGTCTCAAAAACACCAACCCTGTCGCTCTAGCAGTGTTTTGTCCTGGCAAAGAGAGAGAGAGAGAGAAAACTCCTCCTTCCTGCTGGTATTAATTATCCCATCAGAAGGTTTGACACTAGGGAAAGAGAAGCACATGTTAAAGGGTTGAAGCTAACAAAGAGATAGAATAATAACACATAGAGCTCACAAATATGTTTTTTGGATGGTTTTAATCCATTTTTTGGCCATGGAATTGGTCCCTAATTATCTTATTTTTAATTTTTAGCTATGCCAAGTTAACTTTTTTGGGGTGTTTTAAATTTTTTTGGGGGGGTCCATGTTCCCATAGCACCTTTTATTTCAGTGGAAATAAAAGCTGAGTACACTGTGGTCTACTCAGGCTCTTCATTATACGTCTTCCTTTGTAGTTTACATCTTCCTGAAGTGTTGTGGCTTTCTTGTACAGGAGTAATTGGATTTTTTTTTTTAAATCTCTTATTTTTCCTTGGGAGGGGAAAATGTTTGTTTATAAAGACTGAGGAAACTTGGAAAAAAAAAATGTTTATTTTAACTAACTCCAGAAAAATACACTTCTTTTTTGGGTTTTTTTGGGGCCTTTTCAGGAGTACATGTGAAAACAAGGAGGGTTAACAAACAAACATCACAAGGGGATGTAAATCCCAAAGGAAAACTGTGGTATTAAACTGCTACAATCCTTACCTAGCAGCCTGAAAAAAAAAAAAGAAAACAAGCTGCTTTTTTTTTTCCCCAGGCTTCAATTAACTCGTTACCGTGTCATTGCTTGTTAAAAAAACACTTGAGTTTCAAAACTTGTCTTCCTGATAGCAAAATATGTTGTTTGTGCCATACTGTCCTTGGAAATGATTGATTTGATTGTCAATGCTTGAAGAGAAAAAAAAAAAAAAAGCAAACCCCAGAGTAATCTAGCTGTAACATGCACAACAAAAATTTGATTTTCAGGTGCAGCATCCAATTGTAACGCAAGGATCCACTGTTACAAAGATAACTTTTGAGGGGCCTCAGCCTCCTTCTGTTTCAAAGGTAGCAGGTGGCAGCTCTGTGCCCGTTACCAGCCCGTTCCCCACGCAGGCATCCACGAAGACAGCGGTAGCAGATATTTTGAGAGTGTCTATGGTGGAAGCTGAGATTGATACAAACCTAGAACAAACCCTAGTGGATCCCCCAAACAAGGCCATGGCCACTAGTAAACAAGCAGAGTCATCACCTTGCCCTCAGGTGCCGAAGGCGACGACAGCTTCCATCCCCCAGCAACAGACGTGTACAGAATCCAGTTCAAGTCCTCCTGCTGTTGGTCCTGCTTTAACAGAGACGAAGCTCGATGCACAAGGAATGCCTGCAACGAACCAGTTTGTACACATTCAGAATATATCACAAAAGAAAGCTGAAGAGAATTCATCAGAAATTGTTATCCAGGTAAGAGAAGGCCAGAGCAAGGCAAAGGTTGAGCAGAGCAAACTCGTGTCTAATGTGATGGTACCAACTGAACCACATTTGAGTAGCTTTGTTTTCTCCAGTTTTTGGTTCTTTTTCTGCTGTTGTAATGGATTTATTCCTTCGGAGTAACTGAGCTGGAGTTTCTTTAGCACTCTGTGTCCTCATCCTCTTCTTTTTGTCTGTTAAAACAAACCAAACTCATCTCATTTCATGCAATACTTTTATTGGAGATGCTTAAAAATGTGACTTTCAGCACTTACTATGGAACTATGATCTGGGATTTTGCTTTCTAATGTCTATTTATCAGTGTTACCTCTGAGTATACAATTAGCACAAAAGAAGTAGTATGGTGTTCAGCTTTTGGAAAAGTTCAGTAAATAAGGTCTGAATTCAGAAGAAAGGTTGTTAACTCCTCTTAAAACCAGTCTTACCACTTCTGAGATAAAATTATTGATCTTTAGCCTAAATGCTTTGAGTTATTGATTACCTCATGATTGGTGTTTTAATTGATTCTGATGTCTTCAGTATGATGTACGATGTAATACATGGTCAGGATGTCAACTGAGGAAGCATTTAAGTCACCTGAGAACTCGTAATGGTGTAATAGAAATCTTCACAGACAAGTTGGCATGGCAGCTGTACACACAAGTGATAAGGTGGATCGAAATAGTTTTATCCTGGATCACTTGTCAGGAGGAGCAGGGAGGTGATCATTCCCCTGGACTCAGCTTTGGTGAGGCTGCACCTCGAATCTTGTGTCCAGGTCTGGGCCCCTCTCTACAAGAAGAACATTGAGGTGCTGGAGAGTATCCAGAGCTGGGCTGCCAAGCTAGGAAAGGATTTGGAGCACGTCTCAGATGAGGAAGAGCTGAGGGATCTGGGGCTGTTGAGCCTGGAGAAAAGAAGGCTCAGGGGAGACCTTCTCACTCTCTACAACTACCTGAAAGGAAGCTGGAGCCAGGTGGGGGTTTGGTCTGTTCTCCCCAGTAACAAGGTACAGAACAAGAGGAAACGGCCTCAAGTTGCACCAGGGGAGGTTCAGGCTGGATGTGAGGAGGAATTTCTTTGCTGCCAGGGCTGTCAGGCATTGGAAGGGGCTGCCCAGGGAGGTGCTGGAGTCACCGTCCCTGGAGGGGTTTCAGAGCCGGGTGGATGTTGCACTGAGGACTGGGACAAAGGCTGGACTCGATATTTAAGGCCTCCTCTAGCTAAAACTATTCCATGATTCTTTGTGTTACAGTGAAAGTCCTTCTGATGTGGGAAGTAATTTGTGTATGAACCCTTCAAATGTTTCATGCTGCTTTGTAAAATCTTCATTGCAGCTAACTTCACTTGTGTAGATACCATCATTTTTGTACTCATTTTTAGTCCTCATTTCCCTAAATAGAAGCCAAGGTAGATGTCTTCTTTCCTTCTGATGTGTATATCTTGTGAATCCATATCATATATTGTTGTGGCATGCTACAGGCTGTTTCAAAAGTAAAATACTGCCCAGGATTTTGTTTCTATGAAGTTGGTAGATCTAGTTTCTGGAACCTGTGAAAGTACAAGGAGAAATAAATCTGCTGTGTTTCCACAGCCTCTGTGCTGCTGCAGTTCTGAGCAGGGCCAGAGCTTGTATGGTGTACAAAACACATAACTAGTCCTTATATATGGCTGAGTGACTTGTCTGAAAGAGATCAGCAGAAGGAATTATCCCTGCTTTGCATTTGAGGAGTGATGGGTGGCAGACATCAGTAGTTTAGATGTTGGTTATGTTGTCACAGGACTTCAGTGAAGATCCAAGCCCAGGCCAGTGCCTTAAGAGCAGGGTTATTCACGTTTTATCCTTCACAACCTGCAGTGAAAGGCTGCTTTGAATCTTTAGGGACATGGTTTAATGATGGGCTTGGCAGTGTGAGGTAAGTGCTTGGACTCAATGATGTTAAAGATCTCTTCCAACTGAAACGATTCTGTGATTCTATGAAGCTTGAGGTAACGTGACATAACATGCAACAGGCCTTAGCGAGGGGAAACCTGCTCCTGGAAACCCAGTGTCCCTTTTCCATGAGTACCTGCGCTTGTGCAGATGCCTTCAGCTGTGAGAACCACCTGCTAAAACTCAAACCTTTGGCTTTCTTTCAGACTATCCCTCACTACTCCATCCCTTGTCACTCCAGCTCTAATGTGGTGGTGGAACCCAGCGGGCTCCTGGAGCTCAACAACTTCACCAGTCAGCGCCTCGACGACGAGGAGACGGCAGCAGAGCAAGATGTGGACAGTAGCACTGAGGACGGTGCTGAGCCCAGCCCCTCTCAATGTTCTGCTGAAAGATCCTAAGGAATTGGGACACTGGAGTGCACTTTAAAAACATCTTGGGATTTTGAGTATCCAAGATGCCCTTGTTTCTTTGTGATGTCTTAGAGCACTTTGCCTATTAGAGCCGTTCATTGGACCTTTGAAGCATCGATGTGTTCTAACAAGATGGTATTGCAAAAGCTGCAGCTTCAAAATTGTTTCGAAAAAGAGAGGAGAAAAAAAAAAAAAAACAAAAGAGAAGAAAAAAAACCCCACAAAGATGTAGTTTTTGAGATGTAGTCAATCTGTGACAGTGGAATGTATGCCTGTTCAAAAGCAAACCTGCAGCGAATTCTACAGCTCGTGCTATCGAAGCCCTTGCCCAGATACTGAAACACCTCTCAGTGAAAATCTATTCCAGTGGAAGTTATTTTGGTGTGTCTTTTTGTTAGCAAAACACCATGGGGGGAGGTGGGGAAAAGAAGAGAGAATGTTTAATAAATATTTGTAATTTTAAATAGCATGTGAGAGAAAAAAGTGTCTCTGACAGTGCTGGAAAAGCCCCAGGGAATTTAGCATTGGTTTAGCTTTCTTGCACTTGTGCTCACTTAGAATAGAGATTTCTCTTTTTTTTTTTTTTTATCTATAAGCCAAAAAAAATATATATAGTTTATTTTTGTTAACTTCTCATTGGTGAATGCTTGGAAATAAGCAACATCACTAACTGGCAGCCAAAGTGGGTTTGCTGGTGGGTTTTTGTTCTCGTGCTTTAACCAGAAGTAGAAGCACGTGAGGTATTCCTTTGTGCCATGAGCACGTGAAATGCTCCATCTGCTCTTGTTACAATCCTGGATTATTTATTTAAAGGTAAAAGTGATGGCCAAGTTGTTTAAAAAGCTCCTGTGAAACAGGAAGGGGGTGTGAATTCTAATCCAGACAGGGGTGGGGTGAGAGGTGTTTTTTGCTATCAGTCCATTGTTCAAATCTGGGGATAAGTGGGTTCAGCATCTTTCAGAGCTGAACCTTGGGACTTTAGAAATGAGCTTGAGGCTTTTAAAGAAGGAAAAAACCCAACAATCTGTATTTTACTCTTACATGCTGTTTTTAAAGTGACCATTTTTTTGTGGACTTTCAAAACTGAAATCAGTATCCAGTGGTAGGTTTCAGAAATCAGCCTTACGACTTGGCTTGTTGAAGCAATACATTGGGGGGTTTTGTGATAAAGAGTTACAAGCCACAGAGAGAGAGAGAGAGGTTTGGGTTCAGGTGGGAGAAGAAGAACCAGTTTTAATACGTTCTGCTAATGAAGACAATACTTTCTTTCTTTCCAAATGTGTATATATATATATATATATATATATATATATAAACAAAAAACAAACCCACGTTTGTAACTGTTTTGTATAGATTTCATTATAAATAACTAAGCATTTTAAGACTTTGACATATCATTTAATTGTATATACATCTGTCAGCCTAACTGCCCACTTTTTGGTGCTGAAGTACTACTGTAAGTAGATTTCATCCAAAGGCTAATACAACTTTTTGCGTCAGTCTTTGCTTTTTTTTTTCTCACTTGCTTGTGTTGTAGTTCAGGTTCCATTCCACCCAAGACTTCACCTTAAAATACCCAATAAGCCTACAGAACTTACACCTTGTCCAGAGTATCCATCCATGTAGGAAGATGCGGTCACCCCTAGATGGTGCTGCTGCTTTTTCATCGCCATTACTTCACGACTTGGAGGTCCCTGTGACTTTCCTACGCTGCTGTTTGCCCATCGGCGTTAGTCTTAAAATAATGTGGTTTGTTATGGTCCTTGATGAATTCAACATGCAAATGCTGGAAGAGTGGGTGAGGAAACTTATTTTTGCATTCCCTTTATGTTGAAATAGTTACTAGTTTGGTTTCTGCTCTACTGAGTGCTTGGGATGGGAGAGAATAGTTGATATGAATTGAAACACGTTTCTTTAGTTAAGAAACCCCTAAAAAATAACCCTATCAGTATGTCATTCTAGGTAGTTCAAGTTTTGATAGTTGTTTGGGAACTTTTACTCTTGTTTGAGTGAAATAGCAGTGACCAAGTTCTGACCTAAGTCCTGAAAGTGCCACGTCGCTCCGGAACGACAAGAAGCGATTTAATCCAGATTTGACTGCCCGTGGGAGTGGACAGTGTGCTGTGCTTTGCAGATGTCTGTAGTTTTCCATACACAAGTTATGAAAAGCCCAGGGCAGATGATACACAGTTCTTCTGCCCTGTAGCAGGTTTTCATTGTCACTTGGGTCCTTGCAGTGTTTGGAGTGCCCTTGACTGAAAGGCCATGAGAATATGAAGTAGAGCAAGATTTTGCTGAAGTCTGTTGTTGAGTTCTGGTCCAATTTATTGTGTTTGATGTAAAACTTCTGTTTGAATCCTTAGTGATGACTTCACAGCAAAGGTATGAACATCTACAGTGAACTGTCTGGCAGCTCCTTGAAGCCTCTCTTACAAACACGAAAGCTTTTAGTGTTGCTGTGAGAGGTGATGGTTTAGAGCTTGGCACATTGAAGCAACTAAGGGGGATATCTAGAGCTTGTGTGAGGGATTTAGAAGAAGGACTTTTGTAGTCAGTGCATTCATTCCTGAAACTCCTCTCTTGATGCCTTCTCAAATGGAGCTGATTTTGTTCCTAGTTCCTTGGGGTTTTTTTAAGCACAACTGTAGGAAGATGTGCTTGGAGTGTTTGACCTTCTCCCCCCTTGTCACGGACTCCAGGCAGCACTGCCTGTTCCTTGTCCTGCCCTGCACATGTACATGCCCCTGGGATACTTCCTTCATCCTACTGCAGCCATGCATCCACTCCTCAAAGCCTTACAGATACCACTGACCTGCTAAAAATAAAACATCAGCATGCATAAGACAACATTTGCATATCCCTTCTGCCTAATAAGCTGCATCTCATTTCCTGAAGTGATCTGATGTCCTGCCTTGGAATAGAAGAAAGGTGTGAAAGGTGAGCTCTGGTGTGATGAGGAGAATTTTTGGTGCTAGGAATTATCAAGTGGCAAGCTTGGAGCCTGGCAGGAAGCTGGGGCTGAAGCAGAGAGCAAATAAAACAGCGTTGAAGGGTGGCTTTGACATTTTATCAAGCGTGCTGTGGCACTGCAATAGCACATACATGAAGTTTCAGGAAAGGGTGTTAAAGGAAGTTAAGAGGAAGGTCTGAAAGGAGGGAGAAGTGACTTGCACTTTAAAGATAGAGTCACAGAGGAGTACATGTTCTCTGGAAAAGGGTAAAAGTGTTTTCAGTCTCAGTCTTTCACTTACAAAATGAGCTTTTTGAAATTTCAGGGTGAAATAAAAAGGCAGAAGCTTCCTACAGTTGTGTCATCGTGATGTGGAGGATGCCTTGAAGGGAATATGTGAAGAAATCTGATCTAGGCGTGGGACCTGCTTCTGCAGGGGAGTTGGGTCCAGATGATCTCTAAAGGTCCAATCCAACCTCTGCCATTCTGTGGTTCTGTGATTATAAAACCCAACCACCTCAGACCTTTGAAAAAAATCAAAAGTTAGCAAAGTGAAGATTACATTCTCTTGTCTCTGAGGTGTGAGGCTTTCACAGATGAAGATGGTTCTTCATCCTCACAGGTGCACTGCAAAGGCAGATGCTTTCAGCTTGGCAGTGTTCAATCCAGAGAAGACTGACCATCAGTTCAGGTGAACAAGAAAAATCAGGCTATTTGTGTTTAGTGCCTGTGCTGGGTCCAGGATTTCTTTCCCCAGCTTTGATGTAAACCATCAGGAATAATTGCTGTCAGCTTTTGCAAAAGTTTCCTTCTGTGCTATGGAGCAAGGAGTTTTCCCCCCTACCCAAAGCCTGTCCTGAAAATCTGGTTTCTTCCAGCAGAAATGCAACACAAAGCTTATGATTAGAGCTTAACATCCTTTATCAAAGGGAAAGTCAAGAAAGAAGTGCCTTAAGATGTATTTGTGGATTCCTGCAAAAGAAGTTGTCATTAGGACTGTTTAATCAATTGTAGAGGGGAAACTTAGTAAAATCGGTGCCATGATTGAGGAGAATTCATTCAGGCTCCCAGGGAGTGTCATGATTTGTGCCATTTGGAGTCTTTTTCTGTCTACAAAAAGCACAAGGGGGGCTGCAGGTTGAAGTCCCATAACCTGATAACCTCATTTGGTGGTAATGAACCAGGCAGTTGCAGTGGTAACCGAAGGGTTGAAACTGTTAGTGAAACAGCCACTTGGTGATTGCTGGAGGCAGCCAGAGCTGTGAGTGGCGAGGGGAGGTTGGTGGTTATCTGGGATTGTGATGGTTGTGGGTTATTTTCCCTTTCACCGTTCTCAGGTGAAAAGTTGCTGGAGTGTTTTAAGCAGGATAATGAGTTACTGGGAGCTTGTCCATCATTTCTAGAGAAAAGAGGCTTTCAAGTTATTTTGGGCAGGAAAGATATTGAAGAGTTTTTATTCATTGGGGACTGAACAGCATGGCCTTGAGTCATTTTTGGAGTCCAGGGCTGTTAAACTGTCCAATAAATACTACTCCAGATCAAGCCCTACTCAAAACATCATGTGGCCTTGGGTTTTGCCCAGTGCTTGGCTATCTTTGAAGAACAGCACTTTTTGTGATGATATCTTGATGTTTTCAGCAGTTTTACTGGGATCTCGTTTTCTGGAGCTGCCTTCATTTGAATCCATTTGGTCATAAAGAGAAGACACTCATACCACCAAACTGGAGGTGAGTAATTAGGACCTTGGTCTCTTTAGGTCGTCACTGAACCTTTCGAAGGGTGATGACCATATCAGCTGGTCTCTCCTAGACTACAAATGGGATTTAGACTCCGTAGAATGGTTTGAGTTGGAAGGGACCTTTTAGGATGGTCTAATACGTCCCTTGGATGCTCAGACTCCCTAGTCTGAATCCTCTGTGATGGGGCATTTGCTGAGACTTCAGAAAGTCTTTAGTGTGGGAGCCTGTCTGATTTGTTACTCTTCAGAGACAACATTGTTCGGGAATTCCTGATCTTAGGGTAATAAATCCACTTTTTGTGCAGTTGTCAGGCAGAACTGTCCCAGAGGGTTGTAGGACTCCAGTACTTTGAAACTTTCGTCATGTCACGCTCTACCACAGAATGGCTAAAGGCTCTAGAAATGGATTTGCACAGGCTTTTATTGCTATTGAGGATGCTGCTTGTTCTGATACGTGTATATGGAGTGTGTAACTGACCTCTTCGGTGCTGAGGTGAGGGAGCCCTGGCCCAGGCTGCCCAGGGAGGGTGTGGAAGCTCCTTCTCGGGAGGTTTCCAAACCCAACTGGACACATTCCTGTGCTCCCTGAGTGAGGGGAACCTGTTTTAGCAGTTGATTGGTCTGGAGGAGCTTTGAAGGGCCTTTCCAACCCCCACTGTTCTGGGATTCTGTGATAATAGGTTGGTTGACCCTAGAGATGCCAAGTGAAGGTGTGACTGCTGCCCTGTAGCCATCACCAGGACCACTGACTGTCTCCATAGGTGTAAACGCTTTGGGATGATGAGTCAGGCCAGACTTTTCCTGCAGACTAGTTAATCTGTAACTGCCAAACTGCTCGTTGGTATTGCAGCCTGTTTGACAAGCAAAGCAAGCAAATGTGCAGAGGCTTTTCTGCTTGGTGTCCATTTCAGGTCTCTTGTTTTCCTAATTCTCTTTGTTCCCAGGAAGTTGTTTCCCTCCCCTTTTAGTTCAGACCTGTAATGTGCTCTGTTACCTCCAGTTCTTCTTACAAGAGGGCAAAGCTGTGTATAACCTTCATGGGGAGAATGGGAATGCTTGCATCCCTTCCTTCCAAGAAACTTCTCAGGGCCTAAGACTTGAATACAGCAAAAGAGCTGGGAATGGTTCTTGTTGCACTCCCATGGTCAGTGAGGTTGGCAAGAAGCTCTGGAGATGATCCACTCCAACCATCTTGCTCAAAGCAGGGCCAGGTGGGACAGGCTGCTCCTGGCCATGACCAGTTGGGTAATGGGAAGTCTCCCATGATGGAAACTCAGCAACCTGTTTCAGTGTCTGACCATCTGCACTTGTGATGCTTTTTCCCTGGTATTTCAGTGGAATTTCACGGTTTGGGGTTTCTGCCCATCACCCCTTGTCCTGTCCTGGGTTACTACCAAGAAAAGACTGGTTCCATCTTCATGACACTCCTTCAAGTCATTTATACACATGGAGGGGAGTCTCCTTTCAACTTTATGCCCAGAAACCTGAATGCTTGCAAAACCAAGGTTATAAAACCCTCTGACAAATGATTTCTGCTCCAGGTTTCAATAGTGTGGCCCAAGGCACGACGCTTGTCTTGGGATGTTTGGCTTCTGAGCCACGTCTCCACTGGTGGGAGGATTTCCAGGGCAAGCAATGCAAAACCTACTGCTTTCAGGCCTCTGGGAAATAACTGCAGTTGTAACCATTGTCAAGGCAGCTTGGAGGGATGATAGCCACGGGCTCTTGGGAGTTTGAAAAGAAATACCAGGAAATAGTTGGAAATTACACCCAGAGAGGCTGGGATAAGATTTCCCTGTTAGGGCATCCCATGGAGAAGATGCTTTCTCCAGAGTGAGGAGCAGGCACTTTCCATGGGCTGTCTGCATGTCCCAAAGGCTGGAAATAAAACAGCATTTTGTTCAAAGCCATGAATGTATCCAGGGATTAATTCCTCCCAGAGATCCAAGAGCTCATCTTGTGGGTTTGGATTGGTGGGATTTTTTTTTACATTCATTCTTTAACTCTTTC
>WBNH01000037.1:36195-55021 GCA_013401255.1 Urocolius indicus | reverse complement strand
GGGAATGGTTGCACTCAAGGAGCTTGAAGGTCTTTCCCAAACATTTCTGTGTGGTTCTGTGATTGTCTTCATCTGTTGTCTGCAGTTTCCATCTAGGCTATAGGTCATTTTGCACATTCTTTTCTTTTTCATGTGACACAATGTCTTAACACCTTAGTGCTTCAGTTATTGCCATGTTCTTTACTCTCATTCTGCAAATACAAGCCAAAGATTTTTTACCACTCATCACATTGTTTTAGTCAATCTCTCCCATCCTTATATACCAACAAGGCCTTCTCTTCTTTTATATCATAATAAAAACAAGCAGGTTTTCTTTACCTCAATTCTTCTTTCAAGTTAAGCTTGTCATATCCTTTTTGTTTTGAGACTAAAAAATCAGATTTCAGTAGAGTGTGGAGGCTCCTTCCTTGGAGCTCTTCAAGACTCACCTGAACACGTTCCTGTGTGACCTGATCTAGGTGGGACCTGCTTCAGCAGGGGGGTTGGACTGGATGATCTCTAAAGGTGCCTTCCAACCCCTACCATTCTATGATTCTATGTTTCTATGGTGGGATAGATGTATGATCTCACTTGTTTGCAGAACCTCAGAACAACGCATCCAGGTGGGTTGTCCTCAATATGTGCATTAAGCGCCACACTCTGTGCCTTCAGGACATCGCTGTTTTCTTCATGGCCTGCCCGTCTGTAAAGGATGAATGCTAAAGCCTTTTTTTTCCCCCCAGTTTTTTTGAGATCCACTGATGCAAAATGCAGCTTCCGTGTTTATGCATTTTCATACTTCTCCTGCTCCTGTGGTGTTCCAGCCTGAGGAGGCTACAGCCTGCAGAGCAGGTTGTAGGCATCCCCCTTCTTCCTTGCAAGCGGTACCAGACCACACGATGAGCAATATCTTACATGGGCTTCAGTCCCTTAACTAAACTAGATAGTATCCTAAAATGTGGAAATTAACAACCTCTGTGCCCAGTGCTAATGCTTACTCAAATATTCTTGGTATGTTTTTCTAATCCAAGCTCACTAAAGGGACAAATATTACTTGGCTCATTCACACAGCTGGTGCTCTGAATAACGTACCCATTCGACAACTTAGATCAGCAGTGGCACAAGAAGAGAAAGTGCAAAGTTGGACCTGTGACCTGCTCTACAAAGCATGCAACCAGCTGTAAATATCTCATTGACTGTACTAGGTATTACTTGGATGAAGAAGTCTGCAAAAAAACCAGCCCTGAGCCAGCCAGGCCTACAGCATAAGGTTTTACTCCAAGTAAGACTTCCTTTAGTTCTCACACCAATCCCTTTAACAGAAGTGTTGCAAAGGAAAAGGTTTTGCCATTACAAGTTGCCAACTGTTTCTCTCCTGCTGTCATTTCACTTCTGGACCTATTAATAGATCATCCATCTGACAAACACTTCTGTGCTGTGGCATGCTACCCAACACCTAGTCAGGTGGTCAGATTCCAGTGTGGTTTACCATCATTGATGAATTTGTTTAGTTCATTTTGATTGTCTTCTCCTGTGAAAGTAAGAACGATACAACCATGAAATGGTGATAAATGATGTGACAGGAAAAACACTGCTGACACATACAGATCCTGCACTACTTAGAGCTGCAGTTCCCTCAGACACTGTCACTGGAGCAAGGGCGAGACAATCAAGCACTTGGTGAGTGTTCTAATAGCTCACCTGTTTTTTTTTCCATCAGCAGGTTTGTTGCTTGATGTTAAGTATTACATTTTCATGTGTCAATGAGATAAGTCTGTGGTGGTGCTATCTTCAGACAATCAACTTTGAGTTCTTGATTGATGTTCTGAGTACTTCACAGGCCTCAATCAGTCCATTAGTAAAAGAAGTGGAGATAGAGCCAACGGCAGGAAATATGGCAGTCACATTTGGCTCAGAACTACAGGAGCAAGCCTCTGGCTTGGTATGCCTGTAACTAGTCACTGCTTGAGCAGACCCCCTGAAGTTTTTATCTCACTGAAGTCCCCAAAACGCTGAGTATGTATGTGCTTGGTGTTTCAGACTTTGCAAAGCAGAGGCGCACATGTTAAATCCCCTGCACTTGGAGTGGGAGTTAAGCTCTTTGCTTGTTAAAAATGGGCTCTTCAAACTAGATGTGCTGCACAAATCCCCAGAGCAGGTGATCAGAAAGCATAGAAAACATTTCCTTTCTGGCTTGAACTTCTCATTAAGAACCCCAGCATCCTTTTCCTAACGAGGGCATCACCCACAGCCCAGATTACATGGCCACATTTCTGACCATGCTAGAGAAAAGCCATTTATTCCAAGCCATCCTCTGGGGACAATCCAGCACATCCAGTGCTAAATGTCAAGGCTCTTCCAAGAAGTTTTTTTTTTCCCTGTAGTTATGACTCTTTGGAGAAAAGCAGTGCCCTCTCAGTCTGATGAAGTATTCCTATCTCTGTCCAGCCCACAACTGCATTCCAGAAGCTGCCCACAGCATAAGTCAAATATTTATCCCTGGGCCTGAATCTGGAAATACAGAGGATCATAAAGGCATGACGTTGTACTGGCCTTCCCAAATTCCCAGAAAGCCATCTCTGAAGCCCACAGAGATGATGTGCTTTCCCTCTGTAACACATTCAGTTGCTGCTCTGAACTCAAGAATAACATTGTGTGTGAGTGACTAAACAGACATCATAACCTTCTAGGAAGGAGATGTGTAACTCAGAAGGGTCCCATGTCCACAGTGAGACCAGATGCTGAAGGATGTTGTTTCTCAGTCCAGTTTCTCTGACAGGTTTGAGAGATTCTCAGTTCTTTTGCCAAGATGGGCAAAACAGTTAGGCTGTGAGCTGCTGGATCCTGCAAATTCTAGACACCTTGGGGTTAAAAGTGGGCAGTAATAAGGGACTTGGCAGGGCTTTTGACATGGAGAGCTTCTGGGAGATACAACTGGATATCAACACACTTTCAAACTCTAACCCACCTTCTCTCATGTCTTTCTCTGCCACTGCAGGAGAGAGGTGGATTGTCAATACAACTGTAATTTATTTCTCTGTCCTCCTGGTCATCCAGAGTACAGAAAAGAAAACTTATTCATAAGAATAGGATAGTTCTATAGCTTTGCACCTTCACTCCACACGATCCTCCATCACTGCCTACAAAGCTTTGCACCCACATTCACTTCCAAGACACTCTGACTTGCTCCCACAATGTAAAGCACTGTTCTGGGGCTGCAATACAGACCTGGTGAATTCAAACACTTTCTCTGAAAAGATATAAGCACAGGACAAATCTGTTTAGTGGCAAGAGCCATACATTGGGAATACAGAAATAGCATGATCCTCGACCCCCACCCCGAGGCCATAACTCTCTGTACAAATATCTTTAGTGGAGTAGTTGTGGGTTTTGATGCCTGCCAAGGGCTTTCTCAGAATCCCCAAATGGTGGCGGTTGGAAGGGCTCTACAGCTGCTCCAGCCCAATCCACTGCTAAAGCAGGTTCCCCTCACTCAGGGGGCACAGGAACGTGTCCAGGTGGGTTTGGAAACCTCGAAGAAGGAGCCTCCACACCCTCCCTGGGCAGCCTGGGCCAGGGCTAACTCACCTCAGCACCAAAGGAGTTTCTCCTCCTGTGCCAGGGGCACTTGCTGAGTTCCAGCCTGTGCCTGTTACCCCTTGTCCTGACACTGGCTGCCTTCAGCCTTCCTGTCCCTCTTGAGCTGGAGAGCCCAGAACTGGACACAGGACTCCAGATGATGCCTCACTAGGGCAGACCAGAGGAGGAGAAGGAGAACCTCCGTTGACCTGCTGCTCACACTCTTCTTCATGCCCTCCAGGATGCCCCTACAAGGGCTCATTGCTGCCTCATGTTTAGTTTGCTGCCCACCAGAAGTCCCGGGTTCCCTTTAGAAGTCAAGCAATTGCCTTTCTCAATCCCAAGACCCATTTTCAAAGACAACCTGTTGGCATGACCATGTTCACATGAGTTTACATGTTTCTTCTCAAGTTTCTACAGAGCAGAGGTGAAAATGTGGCTAGGTCTTTACCCCTGGAATGGAACATGACTTTTAATACGGTGGGACTGTGTGTGTTTGAGAATGAAAACATATACTATCAGTAACCATGAGTTCATCAGTCAGTGGTGGAACAGGCTGGGTCACAGTCCGTAGGACAGCAACTGCAGCAGGTTCCATAAAGTGCTGACATTTGAGTGGTTGCTTCAAACCACGCATTTCTAACTAGATAATGGCATGAGGAGGAGGATCAGGGTAGAAATGTCTCTCTAGGAACATAGAGCACTTTCTTGGCTGCTTATGCATGGCCACACTCTTTCAAGTTCTGTTTATCATTTGGTGCTGCCATGGAATCTTTCTACACACAAGCTGCTTGAGATAAGCTCATCCCAAGACCTATATGTCAAGGCAGCTGCAAGGCAGAGAATCTGCTGTCTCGGGAGGGCATGGTGAAAAAAAAACCCTTGTGATGAATTACTCTTACCCCAGAGAGAGAGGAATTCATGGAATGGTTTAGCTGAGCTGTGTATAGCCCAAGGCTTTGTGCCAAAAGACAGGGAAGATAGTCAGATCCCTTTTATAGCTTAGCCTCACCCAGCTGGAAAGACACAGAGCAAAGTGGCTGAAATAGCACAGAGGGAAAATGCCAAGAGCTGGAGAGCAAGAACAAGGAACAGGGACAACATCTGAAACGGTACTTGTGAGGAGTTTTGCTTCCAAGAGAAGACAAAAGGTGTTTTGGGTTCCCACAGTTGAACAAGTTTGGGCAAGTAGGAGTGCAGGCTGTGAGTCCCTGAGACAGGAGTCTGCAAGGGCATGAAGCAGTGTGTGTTCTTTGTGCTTCAAAGCCTCCATTTCTGCAGACACACAAAGACTTAAGGCATATGAAGGATACCAGCTGTCCCCACTGGTGCCTGATCTGTGTCTGTGGTTAGTTTAACTCTTGTGGGAGAGAGAGGGATTTGAAGAGGGACTGGTGGGCAGTCATAGAAAAGACTACCATGATGCTTGTTCCTCCTGCAGGGACAGCAAATGCAACAGTGAACACAATGGCAGTCACCAGGGCGGTGACAAAGTTGTGTTAACACCTCTAGGGCTGACAAAAGGTGTTTAAACACCAAGCCGTGGTCTATGTCTCTTTGTAAGGATGCCATACCTAAAGGAATGGCCATCCTGCAGTCCTTTGGTGGCCCAAGTTGCAGTGTTTCTGGACCACTTGCCTCTTCTTCTGCAGTGAAAACCTATTGTGCAAGGGACCAGCACATTCACAGCCTGATTGCTGAAGCTGCTGAGGTATTGAGTTGTTCCCCATGTCACAGAAACCTTTTGCTGTAATCTAATGGTTTTAAATCCTGCTTGGATGAAATCCCTAGTGCCATGGATTAACTGAGTAGATTTATTACTGTACTTAAAATTCCCATCTCACAATCTCTTTAATTAATGAACACCCAAAGAACATATTTCACAGAGACTTAGAAGAGAAAAGGCTTTAAGGACCATCAATCTGCTTTTTGTACGTCACAGTGTGCATTTGAGAGGGGATGGTTTTTTTTTCCCTTACAATCAGGAATGAATTAGGTATGAAATATACAGCAGAGTTCACGAAAAGGGGGAGCAGATAACACAAGAAGTGTATTCATGTGGTTAAAGTGCTAGCTGAACCTCTAAGGGTCAGATTTTGTTCCCAGTTCTGCCACAGACTAGTCTGTGATCTTGGCTAAGATGCTTTGCCAGGTCTGGATTCAATACGTTAGTAATTGTCTGTCACTGTTGTGGTGGACATGACAGACAGAACTGCTGCTCAACCACTGTCTAGACCTGAGGGTGCTACACTTCTTCTAGCTGGCACCAACGTGTTAGTAGTTTCTGCCAAGAAGACTTTAAACCAAAGCCCTGAGGAGGAGCCTTAGGTTGATCCCTTCTGCTACCTCATCCCACAGAGAAACTCTGAGCCACATACAACCTGCACAAGAGGCAGCCAGGTGACTAATGTGCACATTTGCATAGGTCCTTCTCCATGAGTGTGACTCAGGATCTCATTCTGGCTCTGCTGAATATGAAGAGGAGACTTGACTTCAGTACTTTGTGAATCCAAGCATATTGTTCTCCCTGAGGACACAAGCAGGTAAGCTCCTTACTGTCACAGGATGGGAAATGTTCTCTGAATAGAAATATGGGGCTATCAGACCGAGCAGCGAGGATGTAAAGATGGATGCTGAAGCTGAAGGAAGGTCATGTCTTGGCTAGATGTGCTTCAGGCACGTTCCCTTCTTCCAAACCTCTTTCCAACCCTTTTTCCAGCCTTCTTTCAATTCATTCCCCTGCATTTGGATATCTCTCCTCTGCATTTACCCTCCCTGGGAAGGAGACACCTTGCACCCTGCAGACCTGAGGATATCATCATGTGGCAAGGGGCAAAAAGAAGCAGCCACATTCTACGACGGCCATGAAATTATTTTCCAAGTCAAGCCTGAAATCCTCAGAAGTACTCAGCTGTGCAGCTCCTATTGATTTCCATGCAATTTGAGTGCCTTTATGTCACATCAGACCTGCTCAGCTCTACAGCTGTAAAGTGGAGGTGACGACACGTCCTTCTTTTGAGTGGTCTACAATCGATGCTCTTTGGGAATGGAAAAAGCTCTTTACCTAAGGTTTCCTCAGTGTGTGAAGCAGGCTGTTGTGGTACCACCTTGCATCTCTTGGTAATACAGCTGGAGATGTTGCCAGGAGTCTGTACTTGAGTGCCACAAGCCCTTAGCTGTCAAAGACACCAGAGGTGATCAGGTGTGACCTGATCTAGGTGTGAGCTGCTTCTGCAGGGGGGTTGGACTAGATGACCTCTAAAAGTCCCTTCTAACCCTGCCATTCTATGATTCTATGATCGATAGGTGCTTTGTGAAGGGCTTGGTTGGGTGATCCCCATATCACTGTCGTCTCTCCCATTCAGTTTTTTAAGGAATGTTCTTGTCCTGAGAGATATCTAGACGTAAGTTTGGGGGTCTTCACTTGCCTTGGAGCTTTTGCTATGTGTGAGGGTCTTCAGAATCAGTAGCAGGAGGAGAAACTATTCCTCAACAGAAAATTTCACACACATCATGGTGAGTATTTCTGGGGAGCTGTCACTAACATTCCCAGACCACAGAAAAATATGGTCATTTGGCAGCTCCAGAGACGACTGTGGAATATAAAAGGAGAAAGGGTGGGGCTGGGGGAGATCCCAGAGGATAGACAGTAGCCTGTTCCCACACAAGGACTGGGTGGGTGTGATGCCAATCCCAGCCATTTGCTCACAGGGTAAACCAAGGGCACGTTAACAGAAGTCAACGACATGAATTAAACTGGGTGGTTGGGAGGAGAGCCACTTCCAGAGATGGCATCAGTCGCAGATGGAGTCCTAATGGGACCAATGTGTTGAGAACTTTGTAGGCTGCAAATCCCAAGGCAGTGATCCAAAGGCTGGGGTAGAGTACAAAAATCCACTGAAATCATAAGCTGAAGGGTTAGTCATCCTGTGTAGAAATGAAAGCTGACAAGGCGGCTGCTGCCTTGGTCAGAGCTGTTTCCTATTTGAATGGCCCCACATGGAGAAAGTTTGAATCAGAAAAGCCAAGAGGGAATGAGACATTAAGCCATCACAAGGGATAAAAGGGAGGATGTTTCAATATGTAAACAAGCAGAAATCTCCCGGGTAGCAGAGATATTAACTTAGAGCAAGAGGACCATGGCCAGCGATGAGACAGAGTAAAAGGGGCTGAAGCAGAATCAGTTAAACTGTCTGCTCTAGGTTTTACATGCAAATGGATTAGAAGGTCAATGAATAGGCATTTCCTGACTGAGTTCTCATTGTTCAGACACTCCGGGTTTTACTTTAGTGTCTAATTGGCATTGATTACTTGCAGAGCACGACAGATGTATCATAGACTTAAAGAGCAAGGCATGGGATCTAAGCTTGGGAAACTGGCATCAAATTCCTTCCTGTACTGTCCCCACCTCATCAGGCTTTTGGGCAGACTGCTTGGGACTTCCTTTGCCCTTTCTGTGACAGAGATGAACATCCACCCTGGCCTGCCTTGTTTGCTCTTCATGAAAACACTACTGGAGGAATGCCTTGGATTCCCTCAGCTCTCCAACATTTTTGGGAAGAAGTTGAGTTTACAAGGGCTAGACATGATGAAACGAAGCAGAGGTTTGGGTCACAGAGCAGATGATTCTGCTGGCTTGATGTTTGTTTTCCAAACATTTCTTCCCTTAGCTAGGCCTTTGGGGTGTGTATAAATGTGTGTCATTCATAATGCTTGCTGACAAAGACTTCCATAATTGAGCTCCAGACTTTGTGAAAAGGCAGAATGAGCTCTGGCAATGCTGCTCCCTCTGCCCAGGAGCCTCAGAGCTCAGCATAGATAACCAGCACCAGGAGATACTTGTCCTGGAAGGGAGAATCAAGCAATGTTTTCAATCTCTTCCCTGTTCTACTGGGAGTGGCAGATCTTTTGTTTAGCCCTAGCTCCTACCTTCTACCTCTTTCTCATTGGGCCATGAAGAGTTTTTCTTCCACCTTTGTTGGCTGTGGTTAGTAGATAGAGAAAGGTCCTCCTTCCCCTCTAGCTTGTCCTTGTGAGACTACATCTGGAATATTGTGTCCAGTTCTGGTCCCCTCAGTTGCAGAAGGACAGGGAGCTACTGGAGAGAGTTCAGTGCAGGGACACAAAGATGATGGAGTGGAGCATCTCCCTTGTGATGAAAGGCTGAGGGAGCTGGGGCTTTGCAGCTTGGAGAAGAGGAGCCTGAGGGGTGAGCTCATCCATGGTTACAAACACATAAAAGGGGTGGGTGCCAGGAGGCTGGAGCCAGGCTGGGCTCAGTGATGGCCAATGACAGGACAAGGGGCAACGGGGACAAGCTGGAACAGAAGAGGTTCCAAAGAAACACAAGGAAGTATTTCCTCCCTGTTGAGGTGAGGGAGCACTGGCAGGGGCTGCCCAGATGGGCTGTGGAGGCTCCTTCTCTGGAGACATCCCAACCCTAGCTGGATGAGTTCCTGTGTGCCCTATTCTAGGTGCTGCTGCTCTGGCAGGGGGGTTGCACTGGATGAGCTTTCCAGATCCCTTCCAACCTTTAAGAATTAGTGATCCTGTGATTGGGGGACTTCAGTGTTTCCACTGAAACTTCATTGAAACAGTTGTCCAATTTCATCGGCAACAACAGGAGTGACTTCTCTCCACTGGTACCACCACCAAGATTGTTTCATCCTCTTCCACTGCCATAGTGTATTGGTATCCAGATCAGAAAGATGAAGACTGTCTACATTTCATTTAGCTTTTACATTATCTCTGTTGAAGTGTGACAAATCGATTATCTGCCCCTGTTTTCACCAATAGTCTTCTAGGTCTTCATTTACTTCTTGTAGGGTATTTTTCATCAAGAGCCAGTTGTTTGCCTCTTAAATCTCCTACTGATTTCAAACTTTCCCTTCTGTGTTACAGGAAAATTAATTTCTGACTGTAAAATCAGCTTTATTCCTCACAGACAATGAGAACACAATTCCAAGCCCTGTCTTTGTACAGAGATGCACACAACATTGATGAAGAATGCCCATTGTGCTGCATTATTCCTCACTGAACTTACTGTCCCCTTTACATGTCAAAGTAAAGCATCCCCCCAAGAGCTTTCATTTCTAGTCATCTCTGTGCAATGCAAAATGAAGCAAGCATTGGAATTATTCATAAGCTGACTCATAACATTTTTCTCCCAGAGACACTAGATTCTGAAGTAGCACAGATGTATACAGGAAAACTGAGGAGCATATTGAAGGATTGGCAAGGGCTGCAGGCAAGACGGTGGAAGGCTTATAATTTTCATTAAGAGATCTGCAGCTTTCAAAAGATGAAATTAACCCAAGATTAGATTCAATCACCAGCCTGGAAAAAAAAAAAAAGAACAACAAACCCAAACCTGTGAGTGTTACAGGGATTTTGTTTCGCTTCTGTGAGCTGGGATTTGAAGGCACTGTAAAAAGCGCCCAACGTCTCTGTAGTCGTGTTTCTGGGTCTACAGTTTCAGGAAAGAAAAAAAAAAGGTGAATTTGATGGGCAACTGGAGAGAGCTAATCCAGGATTGGGAGGGTTTCCTTTAAGTTAGAAGAAATCCCAATTTATGTGATACCTGACAGTCTCTCTGTTGAGTTTTCCTGGGTCTGACAGCGGTCAGCAGTGATTGCTTAGAGAAGAGGAACATAAGGGACTTCTTCCCCAGCAAGCTCCTCTCTGCTAGTAACACCTGGCTTGGTGAGCAGATGAGCAGGTATTGGAACTGGGGAAATTGCAATGAACTGAAACAGAAGCATCAGCACTGTTTCATCATGCTTTTCTGTCCTGCTGGGGACTTAATTCCACCTTTCTTCACGGTGCATCAGAAGAGATCTCATCCCCTTGATGACTACTACAGCCACATCACTCCAGGCAAATCCCGAAGAAAGCTCTTAGGGGCCGGCAGGGAGCCTGATTATTTCTTAATTGCATCTCTGGGAAGAGTTCAATTGTAACCATTTCCTAAGTGTGGAAAGAAACACTTTGTGTGGGTTGCTCCAGCGGTTAAGAACCTCCTACCATGTCCTAATTTACAGACCAAGAAAATTGTTTTCCTGTTAGGTAGAAATAAACAAAAAACCCCTCCAGTATTTTGTCTCATCCCTCCTCAACTTGAAATCTTCTTAAAAGTAACAAAAAAAAAATCCCAACAACTCAGCCACCCAAAACCACAGCTCTGTCTCTTCTCAATTATGCTGTGGAACAGCTGGGAGCAGCTTGTTAGGAGACATCAGCTGGGGTTCTGATGTCTTATTCAATGGCTTCATCAATGGGTGAGGGCACAGAGGGACCCTCAGCAAGTTCCCTGCTGGCACCAAACTGGGAGCACTGGCTGATTCCCTCATAGCCTGAGCTGCCAGTGAGTGAGATGTGGGCAGGCTGAGAGTTGGGCACAGAGAAAGGTGCTGAGGTTCCCCAAGGGCAAGGGCAGAGTCCTGCAGCTGGGGAGGAAGCAGCCCCTGCAGCAGCACAGGCTGGGGGTGAGCTGCTGGAGAGCAGCTCTGGGACAGGGAGCTGGCAGTGCTGGGGGGCAGCAACTCCTCATGAGCCAGCAATGTGCCCTTGTGGGCAAGAATCAATGGCAGCCTGGGGCATGAAGAGAGTGTGGGCAGCAGGGCCAGGGAGGTTCTGCTCCCCCTCTGCTCTGCCTTGGCGAGGCTTCACCTGGATTCCTGTGTCCAGTTTGAGAGGGATATATATATCCCATCTATAGCCAGACTCTGCTATCACTCTCCACCGATGCTAAAAATGAAGAGTGTGACAATCCCCTCTCCAGGGCAGAAATGATTTGCAGTGTAAAAGCTGCATTTCAAGCTTTTCAAATCTCCAGGAGGTCTGCAAACACCAGAAATCACAGAATCATTGCAGCTGGAAGAGACCTTTAAGCTGATGGAGCCCAACCTTTGTCCCAGCCCTATCAGCCACCAGCCCATTGCCCTCAGTGCAACATCCACCCGGCTCTGAAACCCCTCCAGGGACGGTGACTCTAGCACCAACCTGGGCAGCCCCTTCCAATGCCTGATAGCCCTGGCAGCAAAGAAATTCCTCCTAAGATAAATGCCCAGTTTCCTACTAAGCTGTGGCTCTTGGTTGGTTGCCTTTGGTGCTGTGGGGACTTTTATAATGTATCTCTCAGTCTCTCCTCCCATGTGAGTTCTCAGATAAGCATTTGTAGGATCCTTCTCCTGCCCAGCTGATGGGAACACGACACGGCTGAGACATGGGACAGACACAAACACCGAAAAAAGCCTTCTTTTAGGGGATTATACATAGACATGATGGCTTACACCCAAATACAAAGGAATTAGAGAAAGTTAATAATTTCCAGGGCTTTGGGACTTTTGAGATAATCTTATCTGGGCTGTACAACTGAGGCCAAAAAAGCTGCATTAAATGGCTTCTGTGTAAAGCCTTTGTGTATATATTTCTTTAACTAACAGACATCATCTTATAGAAGAAACAGTAAATTTGGATTCAAGAGACCAGCATTCAGTATCTCACCTCCTGTTTCTCTTTACCTTGCTTAATTAATCCTTGATTCCCTCTGGGTAAAATGTAAACAGCTATACTTCACTGTTTCACAAAATTATTATAGCTGTTAAATGTAAAGTCATTCAGATACCACAGTGGTGAGAGCCATGGAAAAATCTATACATAAATCATGACTGTTTGTATTTCTGCTGATAGCAGAGACATTACAGAGTTTGTCTTGGTTTGTGGTGTTTGGGATTTTTAAATCCCCAAGCGTGGAGAAGATGTTGTGCCTTTGTCATATTACACACTGAAAGAAAAAAACTTCAGCTCATCAACGCTCCAGAACAAAGAAGGGGAATAAATACTTCTTAGCAGCAGTGTCATTCTTCACATCTTCAAAGCACTTCACAAATATCTGCCAGGAAGCTGACTTTCCACTCTGACGTTCAGATTCCCAGGGTATTGTTTCTATTTTGGTGAAATGTTTGTTATGACAGCATGACCTTCCTGAAAGAATAGCTGCAGCATTTGGGAGTCCATCCCCGGCAGAACTACATGTCAAACTGCATTTTTAAGTGGCTCCTCTTTAAAGAGATCTAGAAGTGTGTACCAATAGTCTCATTTTTTTCCCTTATGAGCTTATAAGGAGTTGTCTGTACAGGGGAGGATGAACCACATCTTTCTCCTCCAAGGAGGTTGGATGGATGCCTTCAGGGGATGAGTTGGGTTTTAACATCCTAAACATAGTTTTTGGGGAAAAAGATGCAATGTCATGTGCTGATACTATCTTCCTGCCATTCTCCTCTTCAGAGGTGAAGAAAGGCACAGAGAGTCGTGGAGCTGCTCCTGGGACAGTGAATTGCAAGCAGAGAGTTGAGCTTTGGATGAGATGCTCTGGAGGCCTTGGCCCCAGTCCTGGGCAGTTAAGGTCAGTGCTCATAAGAAGGACTCTGCCAATCATTACTCCTGGAAAGCTCAGAAATGGAGGTTGCCTGAGAAACTGAGATCCCCTCAGAATTCATACTAAGGAGCTCTCAGCACAGTTTCTCCAAGCTGTAAGTGAGCAATGCTGCACAGCTAACACTGGGTTTGGGGCTTTCTTAGGAAAGTGTGGCTCTGTGAGTTGTCACAGATGACATCTATACATCACATACATATATGTCATCTATACATGGTGGGAGTGATCTGTTTGCCAGACCCTTCTTTATAAATCCAGCTGTGAATGTCATCCAGAGGGCTTCAAGACGATGTCATGAAAACGGACTGCTCGGTTGGGAAGAAGGGAGGAGAGCAGAAGAGAAGAGTCTGCTCACCAGAGATCTCAACCTTAACATTTTGCATTGGGTTTTTGGCTTCCTTCTCCCCATCTGATCATTAAACTGCACTTTTTCTTGTGAGCAAACACAGCCAAGATGTCCAGTCGCAGCACAGGCACTGAAATCCACCACGTTGCCGAATAGCCTTGCTGTATGTAGCCTCCTGTCACTCTGGCACGATGCAGAGCAGCAACAAGCAGCGTAAACAGATCAGCCTGGAGAAATAAACATTAGACTAAAGATTATTTAATGACTGCTTTTAATTAAGTAATTTAATGACCAAGGTCGTTGGCGTGGGGTCCTGCCTCCCATGAAGACCTTGAGGATTGTGGTCTGCAAGAGGTATAAATCAAGGGAGTTTCTTTGAAGTGTAGAGGTTGTGCCAGTTTTCACCCAGATAAGCATCTGACCCTGCAAATCTACCACTTGCTTTGGTTGGGACAGGGACAGGCTCAGGTTTTGCAAGGCTAAAAAAGATCAAAGAGATGCAGTTTCTTGGAAACAACAGAGGAGGGAGAGCAGCCAGTCTCCAAAGATTTCCTGCTCCTTCTGTAGGAGAAATGAACAAACAGCCAAACAGAAAAAGCAAGCACCAGTATAACCAAGCCTGCTTTTAAACATCTTTCTCCATCTGGGATATGTATAATTGCTATCTTCCGGTTCAAGCCACAAATAAAAGGCACTGTAAACATTTTAGAAGGGCCTGGATTCATCCTACCTAAATATAGGCAGTGAGCTGTGCTTTCCGTATTACAGGCACGTCACTCTGGGCTCCCTCTGTAATTAATAGAAAGTGTATGCTTGTGATGCCACTGAGCCAGAAGGACAGTGACTGAGACCTGGTCTAAGGCTGATGTTCATTGCTTGTGGTTATCACTCTCTAGAGTCAACAGTTTGTATTGAATTTACACAGCCTTGACTCTGCTCTGGACCTTGTGACTCCAATGAGCCCAGAAAACCTATTGCATTCCAGCCTGCATCGAAAGAAGTGTGTCCAGCAGATTGAGGGAGAGGGTTGTCTCTGCTCTGCTGAGACCTCCCCCTGCAGTGCTGCCTCCAGCTCTGGGCACCAATGGCACAAGGACATAGAGCTGCTGGAGTGAGTCCAGAGGAGCCACGGAGATGATGCCAGGGCTGGAGCCCCTCTGCTCTGGAGACAGGCTGAGAGAGCTGGGGGTGTTCAGTCTGGAGAAGAGAAGGCTCTGGGGAGACCTTAAAGCAGCCTCCAGGCCCTATAAAGGGCCTGTAAGGAAAGACAGAGAGGGACTCTTTATCAAGGAATGTAATGATAGGATGAAAGGTAACAGTTCTAAACTGAAAAGAGGTTAGATTTAGAGTAGACATTAGAAAAAAATATCTTTACAGTGCAGGAGATGAGATAATGTAAGAGTTTGCCCAGAGGAGTTGTGGAAGCCTCATCCCTGACAGTGTCCATGGGTGGGTTGGGTGAGAGTTTGGGCACCCTGGTCTGGTGGAAGGTGTCCATGCCCATGGCAGGGAGGGTTGGAACAAGCTGATCTTTAAGGTGTCTTACAACTCAAACCATTCTGTGATTCTAGGCAGAGCTGATCTCGCTAACCCAGTGTGACAATAGGATGAAACCACAAAGGTGCTGAATGCACAGGGCAGTGGATTAGAGCATTGAAGGGAACACCCTTTGAAAGCGCAAAGCTTGACTGAATGACTTGTTCTCCTGGATCAAGCTCAGGCCTGAACACAGCCAAGGAGGTAAGGAAAAATGAACGATAATGGACAAACCAGAGTGAAGGGCTTAATCCTGCTCTGACATGCTTTTGTTCAGTATAATATATAGCAAACATTTATTTAGGAGGGCATTGACACACATGAATAGATGCTCTAGGACCTGATATTTGAGGACATCGGATTCAAAGCCATGATGGCACAAAATATACACATGACTTAGTGGTCATTTTTCTACATACCAACATAGTGTCTGTCATCACTTCATCTCGTCTCCTTCTGATGACTCTCGTGGTCACTCTCCCAGGACAAGTGAGGCATAGAGAACATCTTCCATCCTATTAGGACAGGGTAGCAAAGAGAGACTGGTTGTGGTGCCCCAGGAGAAGGGGAGCACTAACATGGGAGCCAAGTTTGTGCTCATACTATCAGAATCTCCTTTCTCACATATGTGTTAATAAGTTTTGTTCCTAAATCCTTCAAATTCTTAGATGATTTCTTGCATCAACAGACTCATTTTGCTCTGCTTAACCTGCCCCTGCTGGACTTGCCAAGTGTAAGAGAGGAAATAATTCTTTATCCCTGTCAGAAAATAACAAGACATGTTTCAATGCCATGTCCATGGAGACAAAAACTGGCTGATAGGAATTGAGATTAATTAATCAATTGGACAGAAAGAATCAGAAAAAAAAGATATTGTATTTGTGGATCATGCTCTAGACGGGGTAGTTTTGAGAGCTGGACCTTTTGTCAAGCAGCCTGATGACTCACAATCTGCACTCCTTGGAGGATACATTTGTGATTGTGCCCAGATGTTCATCAATGGGAATGAAAAGTATCATGTCTATGATAAAAATGGAGAAACTGTTGGCAGCTCTGTCAGCAGCATCTGAAAAGTGAAAGGGTTCTTGCAGCATGCACACACCAGGGTGAGTTCTTGGGAAAAATGAGTAAAAGGTGATGTGGTCTGTGTGGTTCTTTAGTTGTTTGTTTCCTAGAGACCTGCTCAGTCCTTTGGGGAAACATTTGGGTTAACAAGAATTTTGTCTGAGGGCTAAATTGCTCTATGTTACCCTCTGTGTTATGTTGGCATGCCATGAGTTTGACGCTGCAAACCTCCAGAGGGACATGAGACATCTCCTTTACTTCATCTTCATTTAGGAAATTGGAGTTACTTATTACTTAGTGTCCAGTGGAAAAGGACTTGGGGATGTTCATCAACAGTTGACGCAATATGAACCAGCACTGTGCCCAGGTGGCTGAGAAGGCTGAAAGCATCCTGGCTTGTACCAGAAATAGTCTGTTCGGCAGGACCAGGGAAATAATTGTCCATGGATCATCCCAGGATGCCATTGGCCTTCTTGGCCACAAGGGCATGTTGCTGGTTCATGGTCAGTTTATTATCAACCAGGACTCTCAGGTCCCTCTCCCAGAGCTGCTCTCCCGCAGGTCAATCCCCAGCCTATACTAGTGCATGGGGTTGTGTCTCCCCAGGTGCAGGACTCTGCCCTTGCCCTTGGGGAACCTCAGCACCTTCCTCTCTGCCCAACTCTCAGCCTGCCCACAGCTCACTCACTGGCAGCTCAGGCTCTAGGGAATCAGCCAGTGCTCCCAGTTTGGCGCCAGCAGGGAACTTGCTGAGGGTCACTCTGTGCCCTCACCCAGGTGGTTGATGAAGGTGCTGAAGTTGCTCCAGGGGAGGTTTAGATTGGAGCTGAGGAAGAACTTCTTCCCTGAGAGGGTTGTCAGCCCCTGTGCCAGGCTGCCCAGGGAGGTGGAGGAGTCCCCAGCCCTGGAGATACTGTAAAGCTGTTGGAGCTGAGGTGCTGAGGGCCATGGGTTAGTGCTGGGCTTGGCAGGGTGAGGGGAGGAGTTGGACTCAATGATCTTAAAGGTCTTTTTCAACCAAAATTGTTCTATACATAAATGGTGCTGCTGTGGATGTAATGTAACAGCAAAGCCTCCTCTTTGAGTTAGAGGAGCACTCAGGTTTATTTTAGGTCAGCGTAGTTACCGCAAGTGAAAGGAGATGATGTGATGTGGCATACAGCCCTCTTGTACCAACACAAATCTTGATGGTTGTTATTACATTGCTTTGTTTATTTGGAAAATAAAATTACCCGCTAAGTCAAAACAACAATAACGGTAAGAAATTTGAAAGTTGGCCAAACCCATGTCAACAGACATATTTCAACATCAGAAGTTGCTGTGCAAAGGCAGGCAGGGAGTAGGATAGGTGAGACAAACCTCATTGAAGCAGCAGCACCAGGAGGTCTTATTAGATAGGCTGAATATGGGAAAAAGTATGAGACTTTTTTTCCCCTCACAGTAGTTGTCAAAGGGGATGTGTGTTGAGCCAGATCGTAACTGCCTCACAATACTTTTAGGCACTTGGTGGATTAACCCAGGGTAAAGGTTCCTCTCCTCACTGAACTGCAAGGAGCTGTGCCTTGAAAAACCCCCACAAAATACAAAATATTCATAAAGTTCTCCCATATGTTTGCTGTGGCTGTGAGTGTCAAAATCACATCACTGTTATTTGAGCAGAGGAGTTAGCTGTGAACTTCAACACAGCTCCTTGTTGCCTAGAAAACTGCAGAACCTCAGAATCTGATGGGATTTTTTTTTTCTTTTTATGGGGAATTTCTTATCCAAAAGCCCACAGGGCTGAATAAAATGACTTTAAATTGACTAACTGCAGCCTCTGCCTGTATCTCTTTGAGTAAGTTTGAATTCATGCAGGGGAACTGAAAAAAAATGCAGCAATTCTTAACTAAAATGTCTCAAGCAGTGAAGCCTGTAGAAATTTCTAGGATTCAGGCTGAGCTAAAGGAGAAATTTAATAGAGACAGAAAGGTTAGGCTGGTCAACAGAAAATCGCTTACAATCAGTGAAGATCTTTTACTCCCTCCACATTTTTGTCTGGAAAAGACATGTAGAGTGAGCTGTCAGTTTAACTTACTCAGATGCAGACAAATGGCATCAGAAGCCAGAGGAGAGGTGAGCTTTACTTCACAGAAAAAAAACCAAACAGGAGTGACATCAACACAACTGATGGAATCTCACACAAACTAAGGAGAGGTCGATCAGGTCTTCCATGTGTCACCGACAAGGATGGAGTTTTCCTGCAATCTTTGCTTTGAAGCAATGTATTTTAGCAGGGAGGGAAAATACTTCTCTTTTGAGGTCCCTTCCAACCCTTAAGATTCTGTGATTCTATGATTCTTAGGTCTTAGATTGGGAGGATGCTGTAGTACCACCATTGCTTCCTCAACTCACTTCTGGTCTTGCTAAAGTCCAAAGGCAAAGACGAAGTTGCTCACCCGTGTCTTTCTGTTACAAGTCATCTGGTTATTTTTCTGTTAAAGACATTTACTTTTGTTGGTTTATTCAAGTCCCAGTTCTGTTTTGCTTATCTCGTTGTATCAGGAGCTGATCAGAGGAAGACAGTCTGGGTGGTAACTGGCATTCCCAGCAACAGGCAGAAAGCTAATTATGTTTAATATCTTTATGAATGATCTGGATGAGGGGATTGAGTGCATCCTCAGTAGGTTCACAGGTGACATGGAACCGGATGGGAGCATAGATGTGCTTGAGGGCAGGAAGGGGCTGCAGAGGGCCCTGGGCAGGCTGGAGACCAGGGGGGATGAGTCTGAACAAGGGCAAGGGCCAGATCCTGGCCTTGAGCCATTCCAAGGCCAGGCAGCTCCAGGCTGGGGCAGAGGGGCTGGAAAGCTGCTGGAGGGAAAGGGCCTTGGGGGGGTTGGTGGCAG
>WBNH01000037.1:18747-36171 GCA_013401255.1 Urocolius indicus | reverse complement strand
CTCACAGGAGGCTGCAATGAGCTGGGGGTTGGTTTCTGCTCCCCAGTAATGAGTGACAGGACAAGAGGCAATGGGCTGAAGTTTCCCCAGGGGAGGTTGAGACTGGAGCTGAGGCAGAACTTTTTCTCTGAGAGGGGTGTCAGCCCCTGTGCCAGGCTGCCCAGGGAGGTGGAGGAGTCCCCAGCCCTGGAGGGATCCCAAAGCTGTGGGGCTGAGGTGCTGAGGGCTGTGGGTTGTTTGTGGGCTGTGGTCTGTTTACTGACAGACCTGATAGTGTGAGGTGAGTGGTGAGACTTGATGATCTTAAAGGTCTTTTCCAACCAAAATTATTCTATAGTTCTATGAGTAACAATGAAGACAGAAAAATGTGATCATTCCCAATGTCTGACCCTTCCTCCTCCTTCCCCCAGTTCATCTGCTGACGTGACATCCTATGGCCTGGGACATCTCTGGGGTCAATTGGGGTCAGCCTTCCAAGCTGTGTCCCCTCCCAACTATTCGTACACCCCCAGCCCACTCCCTGGTGCAGTGAGGAGCAGAAAAGGCCCTGACTGTGTGTGAACCCTGCTCAGCAGTAACAAAAACATCCTTATGTTATCAGCATTGTTTCCAGCACAAAACCAAAATGTAGTCCCACACCAGCTTCTGTGAAGATAATGAACTCTATCCCAGTCCAAGCTAGGATTTCAGCCCATCTTCTTTCACAGAGAGTGAATAACAGCTGAAAACAAAAGCACTTCCAATGACAGCTACCATGTAAACAAACAGCTAATAGCAGGAACACATGATAAGAAAGCTATTCATCCCTTTCACTTCTTTGTAGAAACACTCTTTCTCTAAATGGAGCTGGTAAAACTCATTCTAGGTAACCTGATAGGAGAATTGATTACTATTCCGTTTGTAGCAAAGGGCCAAAAGCATTACAGTTGTAATAACTACAGTCTGAATCATATATCGAGGGATTCAAGGCAATTTATCACTCCCTTCCACTCTCCAGTGTGCATGAGATGGATACTACACTTGGATCCAGAAGCTTCATGTGCCAGTCATAGGAACTACTTTGTCAAAGTGAAGCTTAACTTGAATCACCTTAAACCACACAATTCAAGTAATGTCAAGGGTCTGGTAATATTTTACTGTGTAAGGACTACTCTTTGAACTTTTTGAACCCTAGACCAGTGGGGTGGGCTCTGTTAGGACATGGGAAGGGCACGATTCTCTGATGCATCATGGTTCTATGATTTTCTGATCTGATAAATGTTCATCCATAAATATTGCTGTTGCCATTGTCAAGGTGAGAAGAGAAGGTTACTTTTTGAGACATTAGTTTTTCACTATTTTGGTCTTCCAGGCAGAGAAGTGTTTTATTTTCCAGGCTTCAGTGGGAGTGCACTAGGATGAAGATTTTCCCTTGCTCAGAACCTACATTTTGCTTCCCTCCACCCCCCTGCCTCCACTTCACTCTTCCACTGCATATTCTCATGGGGTTAGCTGATCACCCCATGGGTGTGGTAGGAGAAATGAGACTGATAACTATGCATACCAGGACAGATACTCAGAAAAATATTCTAATATTCAGGGCAGATGAATTGGAAACACGTGTATGTCCACAGATCTGAAGGCCAAAGCGGAGCTGTTTGTCTGCTGGATTTTGTGTACCGCTAATGGCAAATGAATCAGTGATGAACATACATACACTGTCAAAAAAACAGAAGTGTTACTTCAGTGTTGTCTTTACAAATGTCTTTTCTTCTCTCAGATGGGTGATGGTCTCAAGAGTATGTGAAAGTCTTAGTAGGAAATGTCGATTTCAGGTGCCACTAGCTTTAATCACCCAGACAGAGATACTGTCTACAGCAACAGCTTAGCTGTCACATTTAAAGCCAGCATTATACATGCTTGAGCCTGGACACTCCTCATCAGAGGCAGCTTGGTTGCCCACTTGAAATCCTTAGGCCAGAGAGGTTGAAAGATCATAGTTTCTGCATGACAAATTGTGGTTCACGTGTACTCGTGGTCATCAGCACACAGTTGGAGAGCAAATCTCACTGCTCCCAGTGTCCCAACATTGAGCCATGACCTGACTCAATGCGGAGCAGCCAAAGCAGAGAGAAAATCCTGGGGTTGGTTTTTCATAAATGCTCCCATTTTCTTCATCTGGTTCCTCGGAGCATAATAAATGGGATAATAAGTGGTGTCAGGACATTTGGATTTTGTGTCCCATTCCTCTTTTATGTGAAGCTATGTCTTTTGGCTGAGTTGAAGGCTCTGTTATGAAGACAACATTTTCAATTCAGCTGCCAGGGAAAAGGGTCTGGTCCCAGAGCAGGCTTGGGAAAGGTTAAGCCATCACCGGCACGAATGTCACATCTCCAGTGATAAACCCTGAAGAACACGACTGCAGTGGCGATGGCAGTTGGCCTGAAGACTTTGCCTGCAGGATGGCTGTGATTTGTTCAGTTGGGTTTATACAATGTCAACTGAACTCAGAATCACTAATGTAAAGCATATGGCATGCACACACATATATAAATACAAGTGCTATGTGTGCCACCAACAGTGTCTTCTTGATGGTGTTTATCTTCAGCTATGTCTTCTGATTTGACTGCCCTTCCTCATTGGTACTGTCAGCCACATCTGGACATTTCTGTCATAGCTTCTGAGACTTGAAAGCTTTTTCTTCCAAGCACTAAGTTCACAGACTCCTCGTCCTGATAAAACAGATAAACATCTGAAGCAAAGGGGCGTCTACTAGAAAACAACCCAGCCAGCCAGGGGACCTCTGAGACCGACTTCTAGCTGGATACAGCTGGAGAGTCTGGGAGAAAGGGACAGTCTTAGCTTAGATAAGAGGGTTTTTTTTTATTTAACCCTCTGAAACAAATCTTCAGCTGGAAAATACAATGCAACCTTGACATCTTCTGAGGATAGAAAATGTACACTTATGACTAATTTCATGACTATCTCATTTTTCCTGCTTGCTGATTCTATTAGGATAGTTTTTTTTTTCCAGAGGGAACCTGTGAGAAACTGAGGTCTTGTTCTCACTGAAGGGTTGAGATCACAGGGCATGTGATTTTCCCCCTCCCTCTTGTTTTTTGAGTTTTCTTCTGGTCTCAAAGCATAGAGAGAAGACAAGCAACGAGGGGGGAGGTTAGTAAAGAAGTTATTTTGCACACAGGCAAACACACACTTAGAACTCAGTGATACAAACCAGATGTTCACTGTCTGATTCTTCAGAAGACTCTAATTTAACTCACCCAGCGTGGTAGAAAATATGGAGGCTTCTATCAAAATGTTGCCAAAAGAGGACTTAGCTATTTCTAATAGGAACTATGCACTTATGTCAAATAGAGCTGCTGTGAATTAATCCTTGGTGGGTTAAAATACTGCTCCTTAATCAGCTGAAATTTCTGAGACTCTGTTACTAGCTGTAAGAAAAGAGCTTCACTGAAAATTTGTGAGAGTTCCCAATTTCTCCTGTGGCTCCAGTTCTGAAATTTAACTCCATTTTAATAAGCCTGATGTCCTGAGTTAATGAAGAATTGAATTTCCACCAGTCTCGTAACCCTGTTCATAATTTCATGACCTCTAAAGCTGGGAGCTGCCGCTGGATGCTTGCTTGGTTTTATGCTGCTCATTGGATCTGTCCTCGTCTCTACTTCTGGTTTTGGTTTTTGGCTTTTTGTTTTTGGATATAGCTCACACTTAGATATAGCTCAGTCGGTATCTTTTAAGCTCCCTGCTTGCACACAGCTTAAATAGGAAGATGACAACTCTGAGATACAGTTTCAGTGATAATTTCTTAAAGGGAATAAATGTTACAGTTAATTTCAGGATTCCCAAACTCCCTCTTAAAATCCTGAATAACCACTAACAAGATCTTGCCAGTCAAAGTGAAGCAAAAGCTGGGTTTTATTGTAAGAGAAATATTTACAGCTCTGATCTAAGTTTTGGATTCTGCTCTCTGGTTACAAACTGCTATCACACTGCTCTTCAGATCACTCTTCAGTCAGTCCTGTGATCTTGCAGCAGCATTTTAGGTGAAATTCATCTCACCTGATATTGATGTGCGTGTAAGTGGAGGCATCCAAAGGAGCTCTGGTTGTCCAGGTTAATTTTATAGTCAACGAAGGGAAATAGGCACTTTGGAGACACTCATTTGCCTTATTTTCCATCTCTTCTTGAGGAAGGGTGGTTTTTACCCTGTCACTGTCACTCTTTAGATGGATAACATCAGCTCAACTGGTACCTCACATACTGGGTCAGATGAATCTCATCTTTCTGCCTCTATGGAAAATCCAATTCACATTCAATGCAAAGTTGAAATACATTCATTCAGGAGTAAGTGGTGTCCTCTCTTTTCTTTGAGGGCTATTTAGTAGTCCCCCATTATTCCTCTCACTCCTCTTCCACTCTAGATAAAGGACCTACTCTGTTTAAGCTATTGTAACCACTATCTTGGTTTACAGCCACCCGACCTGAAGGCAGAGGTACAACCTCCATGCGACTTCTGTTACGAAACAGCTCTCAAATCTGCTTGAAACTTCAAGGGAAGTTTGTCCAAAAGACCCGAGTCTCTTCCAGCCTTTGAAAGATGGCTGGAAGTAGGCTTTTCAGGTGTCTTTCACGCTTCACGCCCAGAGGGAATTGGATGAAGACACTTGAAGCAGAGCCTTACTTTCCCAAGCTGCAGATAGGGGGTAGGTCTCAACGTGAGCACATCATTCAATTCTGGGAACCACGTTCCTGGATAGTTAGAGACGTGTGAGAAAGGACTAAAGAGGTTGATACATAAAGCTTGGCACAGAGATGACTGAGAAGGACTGTAGGATAGGAGTCAGCTGAGATGTGAAGGCTGTGAACATAAAAGGAAACAAGGGATTATTTACTGAGCTTTGCCGAGAGGAAATAGCAGAAATGGGATGAGGCCCAAAATAAAACGTCAGCCTGGCTTTCGGGAAACTGCATTTTTAGGATGCCCAGAGTGAGGATTAAATAAGCAATGCATTATCAGATAAGATGCTGAATCATGTGAGATAATCATGATAATACATGGAAGAGAACCCCAGCCTGGCAACTGAGAGGAAAGGTCCTCTCCCTGGCTTTTTGATCTGTTTGCCAGCCTTGGGAAACCTGCTGCTTGCCTTCACTTGTTGGCTCATTAAGCTGTAATCACTTTGGGAGAAGACTTTTGGGACTTGTTTTGAGTTTCTTTTACAATACTTACCCCAAGGGACCTGTTTTCTGGGTGTTATTTTAATGGCATCAGTAAGTAGTCTTCACCAAGGTTAGATTTACAGGGAGGATTGCTCCCTGTGTTTTAGGTGCCTAATCTCTCCTGGGCAGCTCACATTGGATTTGGATTTGTCATGAGATGTTGTGCAATGTGGACAAGGTTTACGCTGCTAAGAAGAGAGCTACCTAAGATAGCACACAGAAAAAGTAATGGCAAGACAGGGGTTTATCTCCCAGCTCCGATGAGGACCAGTGTGCTTCCAGTGCTGATCTGGTGGAAGGCACTTCTCAGGACTCATCATCTTTCTTCTTATGCTATGTAAATCCTTTTTCATACAGTGTGTTGAAGTAGTAAAGCCTCTCCCTTTTAACTCAAGGTGACCTTAAAGTATTCATGGAAGATAAGACATATGCTGGATTCAAGTCCCTCCTCTCCCTCAGGTGACTTGAAAATAAAGCTCCTTCCCCCAAATACGAGTGTCCCCGAAGCATGCTAAAGGACATCCCAGTACCATATTTCTCTGCTGATGTTTGTTGGGATAGGGCAATATCTGGATGTCTTTACCAGATCAGACTCTGAGGAGGAGATAGAGTCCTTTTCATATCATCAAAAGACTATCATAGGCTGCTACAGAGTGCTACTATTGGGAACACAGACAAATGGGATTGTAGAGATCTTTTGGGTTAGCAAGCAGCTAATTGAAGAGTTTGGGCATTACACTGGTGCTAGAAGTAACAACTAGATGCTTGGCCTTTTGATGGGATTTAGGGTTTAAACTTTGAGAGCTTCTTCTTCCAGTTTCTTGAGAGCTATCAGGAACCTTCCAGCATGTGGAAAGAAAACTCCCAGTGAATAGGGAAATTTTAGAAACAAATCAAAACTGAAACAAGAGGAGGATGTGGTAGTAGCAATAAATACAACAGTGCTTTTCCCCCCACCACCTCTCAGAGGAATAGTCCTCTGCTGGGAACTTTGCTTTCAAAATGCCTGCTGGGAGGTTCCCTGGCAGAGGCTGAGCAGGTGAAATGCTTCCAAACTGATGAGCTCCAACAGATAAGAGCAGGAACTCATCAGGCAAAGGGATGACCCCTTTCTTCTACTTAAGGATCTTTCAGAGTTGGGTAAGCACAATTCACATCAAATATTTGCTCTTTGGGAAATGAAGCAGAGAGCCTGGCAGACTATCCCAATAATCCCCAGGGAATATGGAATGTGAAAGGGAAATACTGCTGTCTCTGCAGTTCAAAGAGATTTTCTTTTAACTATTAGTAGGCCTTAATGTAAACTCTTTGTGTGCAGCCTCCTTGCTCTGAATTTCTCCCTCCCACATGTTGTTCCTGATTCTTTTTTGCAGTCCTTAAATGGCAGAAAGGACAGAAGGTCACGTTCCCTTTGATGTGTGTGTGAGTGTGCATGTAATCTGCTGGCAAAGATACAATAGCTTTGGCCACCACATTTCAGAGATGGCCTGAAATTGGATCCTGCTACACTAGGTGCCTCAGGAAGATGTAAGCAGAGACAATCTCTCAAAAAGGTTACAATTTGTATTAGCAGACCACTGAGACGGATAAGTAAGTATATTACGGAGTGAGAAGGGACAAGATGATCAGCAAATATAATAGGGTATTGGGCCCTGGGGAGGCTGCAGCTCCAGGGCTGTGTCAGTGCTGAGCCCCTCACTCACTGCCACAGGGACACTGAGGGGCTGCAGCGTGGCCAGAGCCGGGCACAGAGCTGGGGAAGGGGCTGGAGCACAAGGGTGCTGGGGAGGGGCTGAGGGAATGAATGGGGGTGTTGAGCCTGGAGAAGAGGAGCCTGAGGGGAGACAGCAGCGCTCTCTGACACTCCCTCACAGGAGGCTGCAGTGAAGTGGGAGTTAGTCTCTTCTCCCCACTAATGAATGACAGGATAAGAGGAAATGGGCTCAGGTTGCCCCAGGGGAGGTTCAGATTGGAGCTGAGGCAGGAGAGGGGTGTCAGCCCCTGTGCCAGGCTGCCCAGGGAGCTGGGGGAGTGCCCATCCCTGGAAAGATCCCAAAGCCAAGGTGCTGAGGTGCTAAGGGCCAGGGGTTAGTGATGGGCTTGGCAGTGTGAGGGGAGGGGTTGGACTTGACGATCTTAAAGTTCTTTTCCAACCAAACCAATTCTATGATTCTATGATTCTATGATATCATCTGCTGAAAAGATACTTGAGGCTAAATGCGGTTCTTGGTGGTCTGTAAGGCAGCTGTCCTTTGGACCTAATACTGTAAACCAGGCTCACAGTCCTGAGCTTATTATGCACTGCAAGGAGTGAAGTAAGAAAACTGATATTATCAATCATTTTAGTTAGCAGACAAAATTATTTTGTTCTACTCCTAACTTATCTTGAATTTTGTCAGAATTTGCTCACTACTTTCAGTGGAAAAAATTGAGGCAAGAGATGAAGGCAAGAATGGAGATACTGTACTACAATAGCCCGGCCCAGGACTGACAGTATTTTAGTCTGGATTTGAAAATTGAGACTCAAACCTTGCTTTGACTGAGGAAAAACAGACCGTGAGCTCTTGAAACACAGCAATCCAGCAGGTTTTTCTGTCAGTGCCTTGCTTGGGTGCTGAGGCCTGTCAAGAGGATATCCTCCCCCTACCTTGTGAACTTCATTGTGGCAGATTTACTAACATTTTTACCCTTTCATGGCAGTTAGAATTGCAGAATATTCTCCTCTAGATGAATTATATGATATAAGGAAATATTTGAAGCTAATAAAAACAGCACAAAACCCTCCCAATTCCTCTGTCCTGCTGACTTCAAAATACACTGATTGGCTCATGTTGACCTAAGGATGACTGCTGGGACAGACAAATGTATGGGATATGGCAATGTTTCCAGGAATAGCTGCTAAGATGCAAGCCAAGCATCTTATGTTGGGAATCACATCCATAAATCAGGAAACAGGAACTGCAAACCCATTCTGAACCTCGCTCCCAGTCCTGGAGGAATGTCACCACAAACTCAAGGATAATATGGACCAGTGTGTCCTTGCTTCTGAAATTCTTGAATTCTCTGGTGTTTCAAACAGGATAAACACTTTGGCCCAGGTCATGAGCTAGCAGTGTGGGGTTTTTTTTCCCCAGAAGGAACAAACTGTAAGTTGTAATCTTAGATCAGAACATTCCTTATTAACCCATTTTTCAAAGCAGTGATAGCACTAATTAAAGTACACGTTATTCACAGCATGAAGGAAAAAAACCCCACATTATCTGTTTTAATATGTTTAATCAGGGCCATGTTTAAGTCAAAGCTGAAAGCTTTTTCTTACAAAAACTCTTCTGTGCAAACAGAAAACTGCCCAAAAGAGCCTGTTTCCTACACTATAGAAGTGACAAGTCTGAAAAATCAAACTGATCCCTTCTGGTTTTATAACCTGTGAGTCAACCTCAATTTTACTAGTATGACTGAGAAATAAGTTGTAACTGAACAGTCTCACCAGATGTCCTTTTCTGTAGCCCTTTACAGCAGTCTTCTTGGATGAGTAGAGACATTCTCTTCCAAGCAAAGCAGAGGTTACCCAGTTGCTTTCAACCAGTGCTTGACATCATAGCCAATGAAACTCAATAAATAGGGCAATGATTCAAAGGTGAAATCCTGTAGAAACCTCAATTCCTGGCATTACCAGGGAAGTCTATGGTCTAACATTGGAGTTTTTTCCAAGTATAACTTCCAGAGGAACTCATCATCCTACAAAGAACAGAGTAAAACAAGCTGTGATAGCAAAGACAAGTTGATCTAAGGAAGAGCACTATACAATGGGATTCCCCTTGGCATTAGGCACAGTGTCTGAGGTTTCAAGGAACTGAAGAGGCAAATTAATCAGATGGGTCTGGGCTGTAGAGGTCACTTATGCTCAACACCCCCATTCCTGGCAAGCCCATGGAGAGGCTTCTGCAGGGTCCTGCTGACCTCTTGGAGTTGAATAGCTACAAATGAGAGTAAAATGTGACCTGCTTTTTTTTTTTTTTCTTAGATGTCTCTCCTTGTAATGAGGAAAATCAGGAATTAAAGCCAAGAGTAATTAACTATACTGAACCGAGGTCTGCAGCCTTCTGGTTTCCAAATGCAAAAACATTGCCTCCACTTTGGCTCACAAAATGAATTCACATTCTACACCCTCAGGGCCAGCACTCAAGCTCCCTGCATTGGGTTTGGTTTTTTTTCAGCTGGGAACTGCTGTTGTTATCACAATGCAGTTATCTGCCTCTGTTATTTATATGCACACACATGTGTACCAGGTCCTCAGCTAACTCATTTATAGCCACTGAGGAATGCAACATGCCAATATTTGCACTTGGATCTGATTTATTTTTTAATAACAAGTTTTTTTTTTCTCTTTTGAAAGCTGAGACATTGTTCCTAAATTCAGCTTCTTTTGAAAAAAAAAAAAAACAGAAAAAGTAGCACAGGATCGCTGAATGGTGGGGGTGAGCAGGGCCCTGCAGAGCTGCTGCAGCCCCAGCCCCTGCTAAAGCAGGTTCCACCTAGATCAGGGGGCACAGGAACCGGCCCAGGCAGGTTTGGAAACCTCCCAAGAAGGAGCCTTCACAGGGGTCCCTCAACTCAGCCCCAAAGGACTTGCTCCTCCTGGGCCAGGGGCACTTACTATGTTCCAGCCTGTGCTCGTTACCACTTGTCCTGCCACTGGCCAAGCCCACACTCTCTTCATGCCCCCAGGTTGCCATTGGCTTCTTGCCCACGAGCCCACACTGCTGCTCATGGGGAGCTGCTGCCCCCCAGCACTGCCAGCTCCCTGTCCCAGAGCTGCTCTCCAGCAGCTCACTCCCAGCCTGTGCTGCTGCAGGGGCTGCTTCCTCCCCAGCTGCAGGACTCTGCCCTTGCCTTTGGGGGACCTCAGCATGTTCTCATGGTAAACCAGAGAGCCTGGTAATTTGGATTCTCTTCTGCATCATTGCTGCATCAGACCCCAAACTGAGTAAGAAAGTCTTTGTTTTCGGACATTTCCACATGATTGTCTACTCAAATGGGCTGACATCAATTATCCCTCCAATGCCCAAACCAGTGGGTTGTTTTTTAGGTCAAAGCTAAGTGTGCGTAAGAGGGACTTGTGGTAAGCCAACTCATGTCAAGATCTCTAGTGGCTTGGGATCAAAGAAAATTATGTTGTTTGTAATAACTTGGGGAAATATCTGTGAAAAATATTTGCTGGAAATGAGCTTGTGAGGAATATGAGGCTCTTGTATTTGACACACTCCTTTTTTTTTTCTTCCTTGCTTACTTCTAAGCAATGCTTAGAAGTGTTAATAATTTGCTTTATGCCAGCTGAAGCTGATAAACCTGTTGAAGAAGGTGGAAGGATGACAAAGCCCTCTGGCTGGAATAGCTGACTCGAGTCTCATAGCAGAAGGAGAGGTCCTTGTTTTGTTTTGAGTAGAGATAAGAGCTGCTGTTGTGGTTAATGGTTGAAAGGAGGTGGGTGTGAGGTGGATCCTGGACCTCACTAATGACCTAAGTGCTTCAGGGACCTGGAGAAGGCCTGGCTTTTGCTACCAAGTGGACAAGATGCTGGAGGAGGGGGTTATGCATCAAAAAGGCTTCCTCCTCCCATTGCTGATGAGATAATAAAGTCCTCACCTGGCACAGTGTGGACCAAGGTTATGAGTGGGGCTGTGGGGTCTGTGTCCTAAGGACTTAGCTCAAGAGAGTGCAGTAGCATTCCCCAACCCATGTGCCCTTCTACTTTCCAGATGACAAATCTGATTTAGGCAACCTCAGGCACATGCCCAACTTTAGATCAGCTCAGAAACACCTGTCCATCTGAGGATAGATGCAGGATCAGCAGGGAATGGAGGGGCAGCACTGTATTTTCTTCAACACCTCTGCACAGACAGCAGAAGACCTGAAAAGTGTGTCTTCTCAGTGGGTAAGAAAACTCACAGGACTAAGGACAGGCTGCCCAGGGAGGGTGTGGAGCCTCCTTCTCTGGAGGTTTTCAAACCCATCTGGGAGAGTTCCTGTGTCTCCTGCTTGAGGTAAACCTGCTTTAGCAGAGGGTTGGACTTGATGATCTCTAGAGGTCCTTTCCAATCCCTGCCACCCTGTGACAATCCTCATGCAAAGAGGAACAAACCATTGGGTTTTTGGAGAAGGAAGCATGTCATGATTCAAGTGGTGTTTTATCCAAGACTGAAATAAGGTACTTTTGATGCAAACTTGGCTTGAGAAGGTCATGATACTTACTCACCAGGGGCTGGTGCTCAGGTGAACACAATCATCTGAAGGCTCCTCAGCGTGTCTAAGCAAGGGAGCTGTGAGCTTTGTTCTGTTTTCATTCAGCAGTGACTGTCTCCAGAACAAGGTACTCATTTCTGTTGTCTGTTTTTTAGAAAGAAAACCCAACCAAAACTGGAAACATTCAGGCAAGAGAACCAAGGATAAGTAAGACACTGAAAACTTTGCCTTGTAGCAGAAGTCACAAGGTGTTCAGACTGTGTGGCTGTCAAAGCTAGAGGAAAAGATAGTGTCTTACACTACTTCATTTGGCAGATGATTTAGGAGGATTTTGCAGTCTTAGAGGCAGGAGCAGAGTAAGGCCTAAAGGCTGAAAGTTGGACCTAGACAAGCTGAGGTTTAAACTAAAGGCGTGTAACAAGTCATTGGAACAGCTTGCAACAGAGAATGTGGTTGAATTTCCATTGCTTGCAATTCTCCAAATCACTGCAGTACATTTTTCTCCATCTGAAGCACGAATTAACTGCCAGGAGCCTAATGGCCTCTTACGCAAGAAGTCAGGCAAGACGATCACCATGGTCTCCTCTGATCTTACAGCCTGTGACTAATGGATCATGTGTTTGTTCTCTCATTCTCTCTGGGGGGAAAGGAGATGCAGTGGGCTGTTTTGTTTTGGAAGGATTATTGGGAGTTTTTAGTCTACTGTACCTATTTTAGAGGAGGAGAGGTCAAAAATATGTGTGTTGTAGTTGGAAGAGAGCGTTGTGGTGTTTGTGGGGGTTGCAATGTTTGTGGGGGGTTCTTTGTGGGAAGCTTATCCCATCCTGGCCCCTGAGAACATTCTGTATCTCATCTTCCTTCTATTAGAAAGTGCTGCAGTGCTAGGTTGAGGTGTTCCCAGTCTTGGAGCTGTGTGTGCTTTTTTGCCTTTGCCACTGAATTCTTAAGGCGTGTGGTTGTGCCATTGAGCTATATGAAGCTGCTGTGGCATTGCACGCTCCTGATGCAAAGTTCAGTGGGGCATTGGGCCAAGTAGAAGATAACCTGTTGCTAATTTGGAAGATCTGTATTGCTTCTCTGCTCGTCTGCAACCATTCTTTCATAGAAAACGAGCAGTGTACAACCCAGAGATGCTTGCTGAGGGGATAACACTGACCCTCTGAACTGTGTCAAGGGTTCAAAGATGAGTGTCAGGGCTTCTGAGTCACTTTTCAAACATTAAGACAGCTTGCAATCAGCCAAAGATAACTATCTCACTCATACATCCAAGCTGTGAGTAATCAAAATTATTTTTAAGGGAAAAAATATCTATCAGGGACAAGAACTTTTAGTCTGACTTTAAAATGTCGCTGTTTGCATTGTGTAGTGAAGCATGCAATATCAGCTTGGCTCTTAGTTTCTTCTGCAAGAAGAAACTATAATATAGACTACACTCCATCCAACAAAAGCTGTAAAAAAGTATGTGTGGAGGGAAATTTTGTAAATATACAGCCAATCTTTACTATAGTGTTAAGTAAAAGACTATTGTCCCTCTACATGACAGTACAATCAACCACTGAACTAAAGAGACAGCTGTTATTTTACATGTAAAGAGAAGAGGGACAATGGACCACATGCACAAAAAGAGCCAGGTGCCTCAGTCCTCTGAAGCAACAGGGACTTGGGATTCTGCTATTTTAGATCTGACCAGCCTCCTGACATACACCATTTATATACTTGTAACTATGAATGAGCTCCCCCCTCAGTCTCCTCTTCTCCAGACTAAACAGCCCCAGGTCCCACAGCCTTTCCTCAGAAGGAAGATGCTCCAGTCCCCTGATCATTTGGTGGCCCTGTACTGGACTCTCTCCATTAGTTCCCTGTCCCTCTTGAGGTGAGGAGCCCAGAACTGGACACAGGACTCCAGATGAGGCCTCACCAGGGCAGAGTAGAGGGGCAGCAGAACCTCCCTTGACCTGCTGCCCACACTCGATGCACCCCAGGATGCCATTGGCCTTCTTGGCCACAAGGGCACATTGCTGGCTCAAAATGTCTCATCCTCTTTTACTACAGAACACAGAGGCTGAGAACAGAGTATGAAGTTAATTGTTCCCTAAGAGGTGCAGAAATCAAGATTAGAACAAAGATCTATTGAGCTGTATCACTGGGAAACTGCTCAAGGAAGAGGAAATCCTGTTCCCTTCAATTTGAGTACCAACCTCTTCCTGGATGTTACACAAACCCATTCTTGACAAGTACTTTTACATTCTCACCAGAACCCGTCAACTCTCAAAGCAAGGGTTATTTCATGAATGAACAATGAGAAAGTGCACACACTTTTATCTGGCAATTTGTGAAGATGTTGGTTTAAGGCTGAACCCTGTGGGATCTCCAGTGTGTGCCAATCCTGCTGTAGCCAGCTGCAGTGGGGTACTGAGCTCTACTTTATGAGGTTTTGAGGGTGCTCAGCCTTTCATGATTTTGCAGCACTGAGGAAAGAAGTCAGATCAGAGAAGTGATCCTGGCAAGTTGAGTGGAAATCTAAACCAAAAGACAGGATCCAAGCTCAGGGCATAGAATCATAGAATGGTAGAGTTGGAAGGGACCTTTAGAGATCATCCAGTCCAACCCCCCTGCAGAAGCAAGTCCCACCTAGATCAGGTTGCATAGGAACATGTCCAAGTGAGTCTTGAAGGGCTCCTGAGAAGGAGCCTCCACACCCTCCCTGGGCAGCCTGGGCCAGGGCTCCCTCACCTCACAGTAAAATAGTTTTTTCTTGTATTTAATTGGAACGTTTTGTGTTCCAGCTTCATCCCCTCACCCCTTGTCCTGTTGCTAACTCTGGATTAGATGTGATGCTTAGAGAATCACATCCTCTGGTGCACTTCAGACCAAAGAAAATCCTTCCCAAGATCCACTACGGGTGTTTTGGAGCATTATTTCTCTTTCAGTCTCCTGCTCCTCACAGTGATCTTTCATAGAACCGTTGTGAGATTGATCCTTACACAAAATGGTATGTGCTCCCTGACGGTGCCAAGAACTCTAAGTGTTTTTCATTTCCTTTGTCCCAGCACACTCCTGTGTTTCTGACGAACGAGCCATTGTAATTTACATGACTCAGGTTTATTCAGCACGCTGTCAGACCTGGAGTGCTGTCAGGCTTGTTTATTGGTTTTATGTCCTTGCAGGCCTTTTTATAGGAAATCACAGAAAGCAGCTGTTTCACCACGTACACCTCTCGCATCAACAGACTAACACAGAATAACACAGTCCTCCTTCCTTCCACGTTAGCTTGTCATATGAAAGTTCACATGGCTTACTGTCATTTCTGAAGATGACTGGTTTTACCCCTACAGACGAAGCAGACCCAGACAAGCTGACACCTTTCTGTAGTAGGTACTACTCAGATTTCATAGTTTGCATGATGTTTCTCAATGTTGGGGCTACAGAGAGGCAACAAAAAAAGAGCAATTTATAAAGGAAAAAAGTCTTCAAAGGTCTCTTTTAGATTTTCCTGTTAGTCAAGAATGAGTGTGTTTGGGGTTAATCCTTCCAAGCAATGTCAGTAATCACTTTAGCTGTGTAAAACATAGAATCACAGAATGGTAGGGGTTGGAAGGGACCTTTAGAGATCATCCAGTCCAACCCCCCTGCAGAAGCAGCTCCCACCTAGATCAGGTCACACAGGAACGTGTCCAGGTGGGTCTTGAAGACCTCCAAGGAAGGAGCCTCCACACCCTCCCAGGGCAGCCTGGACCAGGGCTCCCTCACCTCACAGTAAAATAGTTTTTTTCATATGTTTAAATGGAGCTTTTTGTGTTCCAGCTTCTTCCCATGACAGTATTGAGATAAAGATTTATTTTTCAAAGGGGTTATGGGACCTTTCTCCAAACTTAGAGCAAGATTTGTGTAGCTCTCTGAGGTAAAATGGAAACACACTCACTCATCGCCTGCACAACCCCTCCTATCACTCACAGGAATGACCTTTGTAAAGTGGGTTTGAAGAAGAGTAGCCCAGAGGTTTGGCAGAGCACCTGTGCTGACCTTTACCAAAATACTGCTCACTGTTGAGCTGCTGTCATTGTGCATTTTCCTGCTCTCACTCTGCCTTGGCTGCCCAGCAAATCGCTCAAGCTTAAATCTCTCCACCGCCCATTTCAAAGCAGAGTTAATGCCCTTGCACATTGAGAACGTGCACAAACCAAGTACCAGAGCTGAGCTGACAAGCCATAGCTTCTGAACCACCCACTTGATTATACATAATTGTTTGCCTAAGGGCTTTCTTTTACTTTTCGACCCCCCATGCTGATAGTATTTATACACGTATTTAAAGTACACAAGTGTCTGATGCCAATTAGCCAACTCTGACAAATGAAGCAGAGCACATATGTAAATGTTTGCAAGAGGGAGAGCTTTGATCCTGTTTATATCTTTCATATCTCTAAAAGAAAATAATCTATGGTCTGTAAATCCAGCCTTTATGAAAAACTCAAGTTGTCACATCATTTTGCTGTTGGCCAACAACATTACGGCTGCTGCGGGACACGAGCAACTGCTGGAGGACGCTGCCTGAGGGCTTGAACCAGTCAGTCCTAAGGAAAGTTCCATAAGTCTGAATCCATAATGTCCAGAGGGAAGGAGAAGTGTCCAGAGTTCAAACATTTGGGGGAATTTTTGCCACATTCAAATCAAAACTCCTGTCCTTACTGATGCCAGAATTCTACTGCTGGCAATTGGCTTTGAGCTAGAGAGAAAAAAAATAGACCTCAAGTTAACCTGGCAGCAGATTTAGAAATAAGGTGAAAGATGGGCTGTATTTCTGTTCAACTCCATTAAAGTGTAGGGTGCTGTTCCCAGAAAGGACTGGCAAATGTACCATCCACCTGAAAGTGTGCAAATGGTCACTCATTTTCTGATGAGACTGACCTAGCCAATCCCTGCTCCTGTTGAAGAGGCTCTTCTAGCATGACAGTGCAGAGGGAGAACAGGATCTCTGTATAAATCCCTGATTTGGCTTTTTGATGAATGGGTAGTCAGGGTTCCAACTCTTTTCCCCACACACAGAGGAAGCAGTCTTCACCTTCTCCAAAGACCAATACTGTGAATTGCTTTCACTGTTGCATGCTACCCTTGTTTATCCATTCAACCTCACCTTCACAATATGGTAGAAGGTGATCTTCAGTTAATATTTTTAATTCATGTCACCTTGCCATGCAAATATCACCAGTTAATTAACTCCTGCTTGTCCAGAACCAGACCATAACTATTCTCGCTGCTATAAATCTTCATTTGTATGCAGGATGTACGTGGAATTTGGTTCATGATGCAGTTTGAAGAAGCCCATCGTGATTTATAGTCACACAAGATTCTGGAGCGTGTGCAGTTTTCAGTTCTACATTATCATCCTGTCCTCAAACCTTCTGCCTACTCAGTGCTCATCGTCTCGCTGAAACATCTGGCTTTTAGGCACCAGGAAAGTGTACTGAATTATAAACTGTGAGGTTGCTCTTCAACCTCACACATTATCAGTCAATAGTAGATATCAGAAAGGCTTTGCTTCTGATAAACACCATCTGCAATGCGATGACTTTAGAGATTTCTTCTTTGCTAGGAAGTGGGAGATGCTCAGCTGCATTATCAAAAACTGCAAACATTTGGAACTAAATTGCATAAGATGTGCTTTCTATTTGAACCACATTTGTGAGATTTGCCAGGTTAAATACAGACATATGTGGTGTAGATGTCAGCGTCTGGGCTCTTTTTTTTTTTTTGCCAGTGATGAGAAAGAGACACAGTTAGAGACTCATCGTAGAAGAGTCTGATCCAGCAATTGATCTTGATTCCATACAATCTTGTAGAGATACAGATATGGATACACTCACTGGATGAATGACAGAGCCCAGAGGGTGGGGATCAATGGCACAGAATGGAGTTGGAGGCCTGTGGCCAGTGGAGTTCCACAGGGATGGGTTCTGGGGCCAG
>WBNH01000037.1:0-18435 GCA_013401255.1 Urocolius indicus | reverse complement strand
TAGTTACAAATATCTCAATGGTGGGTGTCAGGAAGTTGGGACATCCCTTTTTTCTATCGTATCCAGCAACAGGAGAAGGGCCAAAGGGATGAAACTAGAACAGAAAAAGTTGCATTTAAACATCAGAAGAAACTATTCCAGTGTTTCAGTGAGGGAGCCCTGGCCCAGTCTGCCCAGGGAGGGTGTGGAGGCTTCTTCCTTGGAGGTCTTCAAGACCCACCTGGACACGTTCCTGTGTGACCTGATCTAGGTGGGAGCTGCTTCTGCAGAGGGTTGGAGTGGATGATCTCTATAGGTCCCTTCCAACCCCTACCATGCTATGATTCTATGTTATGCTATCATTCTATGACCTTGTATATGGTAAGATTCCAGATCAAACTGGTGTCAAATCAGTGAAAAAGAAAAAAAAGAATCATAAAAAGAAAGTAGCCTCTACCAAAATGAAGACTTTGTAGGTCTCTGAAAAATGTGAGCCCATAGAGCTTATGTGGAAGTGATTAGCTACATATAGTGACAATATCTGCAAGTGACAATCTGACCTCCTTTAAATGCTGAATTTGTTGCAAAGATGACATAAAATTACAGCAAGGCTAAAACCAAATGGACAGAGCTAATTGACCAGAATATCATCAGTCTTTGGTCCCACCTGCTGTTATTATCTGTCCGTCAGGGCCTGATGGATAACACACATCTTAAGAACCCAGCACTTCACTCTGATGGCAGGTAAGAAGAGAGTTTCTGTCACTTGCCATTGACACCAGCCTATTTTCTAGATGTTCAAGATTTGATGGGCCGCTGCTGTCGTATCACAGCCTTTAATGGGCATTTAAAGGCTCTGCTTGGGTGAGTTGAATTCTCTACCTTTGAAAAGCATTTTTCAGCTCTATTAGAAAACAAAATCCAATTTTCTACAGGGCAAAGTAAAAGACATTTCATAGGAATTGTTGTACTCGGTCTCAGAGCTGTAAATGCCACATTCTGATTCTTTCAGAGCTCTCAGGTCAAAGCACACCTCTTCTGTACAGGCTTTTTCAATAGTAACAGTGCACATTCAGCTCAAAACCTCAGTTCTGTTACTAACTTTGCAAAGTACCTGTGAAAGCAAGAAAGTAAATATTGTGGGAAGTAACAAGAGGGACAACCTTTGCATAAGTAAGGGAAATATCCTTCTCTGGAGGTTTTCAAACCAGGAGACATTTTCCTGTGTTCCCTGCTCGAGGGGAACTTGCTTTAGCAGAGGGGTTGGGCTGGATGATCTCTAAAGGTCCCTTCCAGCCCCTACCATTCTGTGACTCTATGATTTAAGGGTCTAAGGCAGGATTTCAGATTGCTGTTAATCATTACATTATTATGCAATTTCTAGATATCATTACCAACCTCCCTTCGTAAATCTGCAGACTTTCCTAATACAAGATTCCTTTGATGGCAGTCTGTTTTATTACTCTTGGGGATGTTTCTAATTACCAGTGGTGGTGCATCATTACTTTTGCTGTTATTGCACTCATTAGTGATCTATGAAGTTTTATTTTTCCTTTCTGATGCTTTTCCCAGCTCGACACATTGTGAAACTGGCAACACTTTGCTATAATGGGAAGGGTAATTTTGAGAATCAAGTTAATTCTCCCAATAACCCTTTTTTTTTCCTGATGCTTTCCGTTTTTTTTAATTGTCAAAGCCTAAACACATGTTTGTGATCTCTTTTGGTGTCAGACTGCTTGTCTACATGTTCTGGAAACCCTGAGACCTAAACTGCACGGGTTTTTTTGATGGCAATGATGCAACGATTTATACTGGATCTTTTTAAGACTGTCAGTGCTTTTGATGTGCTCATCACCAGTTGTACTTAAGCTTTACCTGGATTTACATGGATCTCAGATCTCCTCCCAGTCTCAAGTAATGCTATAGAAGTCAACAAAAAGAAATATTTCCAGTGTAGAATGGCACATCTTGAGACTGCAATCCCAAAACTAGAACATAATAAATCTGAAGTCATTCAGTAAAATATCAAGACATATCTACTAGGAGTCAAAACTGGGAACAAACATTTCTAAACACAGACAATTTACATTATTTGTAAGAAATGAAATGCCAGACACAGTGTTTTGATTGTCTCCTTTAGGGAAAAAAAAAAAAAAAAGCACAAATCAAGTTTGGAAGCACAGATCCACTCTCAGTTCAGTCTTTGAAACACAGATCAAAGTTGTCTGTGCCACGGAGGCATCAGTCAGCTCTGCTCTGTTTCTGCTTCTTGCAGGCATCTGCTTTGAATTTTATCAGGGCTACTGCAAAATTGCTTCAGCTGTAACTTTACAGTGACCATTTATCAGAAAATGAAAGACAGAAGTGGCAGCTTGCTAGCAAACAAAACAGTTCCCGGGGCTGGCTAAGGCTGCATGTGCTGTTTCAACGAGCGACTGCCTCTGCCTAGAGTAGGCCTGGTGGACCTCAGCTTGGTGAAAATTAAACCCATCGTACATATCACTGGTGCAGTTACCAAACAAGAAACTAAACAGATAGGTTGGATAAACTTAAAAGTTCAAGCCATTTTCTGTTGGGTTGGTTAAAAAAAGCCCTATCTGGGTTGAACTGTACAATCTGATGTATTTGGTCTGATGTATTTGGAACAACAGCCAGTGGAAACCAAAGGTGGGTTTACATTAAGAAGATTAGGAAGGATCTAATATTAATCCTAGGGAAAAAGAATGTCCCTGGATCAAGGACTGAAGTCCCTTCAAGTGTCTTCTAATGAAGGGAGACACACTCCAAAGTTTGGGGAGTGTCCTCAGTAGTAAGTGCCAGTGACAGTGCTGCGTGAGGGATCCACACAGCATCAGAACCTCTTCCCCATCAGATAACCATAAGTAATCACAGGTTAGGTGGCTCTGGAATGTGAGTACAGCTCCAAGTGTTGATTTATTTTTTTTCTTTAAATATTACTTGGTAAAGAGAAGCCTTCAGAAAGCCTCCTTCAGAGCTCTCTCCTTCAGCCTCCCTGTTCTTCAGGGTTACCAAGATGCTGAGGGGACGGAAGGACTGGAGTATCCCTCTGATGAGGAAAGGCTGCGGGACCTGGGGCTGTTAAGCTTGAAGAAGAGAAGGCTGAGAAGGGATCTTATCAATGCTGAGAAATCCTTAAAGGGTGACTGTGGAGAGGCTGGGGCCAGTCTTTGCTGTGTGGTGGCCATTGGCAGGACAAGGTAATGGACACAGGCTGGAACACAGCAAGTGCCCCTGGCCCAGATGGAGAAACTCCTTTGGTGCTGAGGTGAGGGAGCCCTGGCCCAGGCTGCTCAGGGAGGGTGTGGAGGCTCCTTCTCGGGAGGTTTCCAAACCCACCTGGACATGTTCCTGTGCCCCCTGAGCGAGAAGAACCTCCTTTAGTTGGACTGGGTGAACTCTGAAAGTCCCTTCCAACTCCCACCATTCAGGGATTCTGTGATTCCATGTTTCTCATTATCCTTGTCCTTCTTATCTTCTCCTGTCCAGAGTGCCTAACAGCATAGTCTGGGTTTGTGCTGGGAGGTGAGATAAGCATTGAGATTCTGTGTCTACCTTCCTGTGCCCTTCCCTGACGTGAGATCTGGACCCCTGGACCAGACTGCTGCATGACAGCACATCAGAGCAGCTGTCACATGTGTCAGTCATCAGTGATGTCAGCAGCTTTCATGATGACTTTTTGTTTTCTTCTTGAAATTTGGCAGGATATACAGCCCAGGTGCACCTGGCATTTCAGCCTGATGTGTTTTTTAGGAAAAAATAAGCTCTCCTCAGCCATCTTAGGGTCATGTGTCTGTGCAGTGAGACATCTCAAGTCTGCAAAGCTCTCTGCTTGCTCTTCTCTCATCTTAATGGAATAATGCACAGATGACTCGCCTCTTGGTTTTGCTGAATGAGATAAGATGGAGCCACATATGTGGTTGTGGCATCATGTTGGGCTGAGTTAGGTCAGTAGGTCTGATGGCTGAGCCTGGTAGTTCTCCTCATGTCCATGGCAGCCTCTCACAAACTGATGATATTTAACCTGTACGCAAGATACTCAATGAAGGCCATGCACAACTCATTTGTATATGATTTCAAAGAATCACAGGATGCTGGGGTTGGAAGGGACTTCCAGAGATCATCCAGTCCAATCCCCCTGAAAAAGCAGGTCAACCTAGATCAGGTCATACAGGAACGTGTCCAGGTGGGTCTTCAAGGAGCCTCCACACTCTCCCTGGGCAGCCTGGGCCAGGGCTCCCTCATTGAAACACTGAAAGAGGTTTTCCTTATGTTTAAATGGAACTTTTTCTGTTCCAGCTTCGTCCCATCACCCCTTGTCCTGTCACTGAATAGAAAAAAAACTTCTGCCCCAACCTCCTGACACCTACCAGTGAGATATTTGTAAATATTAATGAGATCCCCCCTCAGTCTCCTCTTCTCCAGACTAAACAGCCCCAGGTCCTGCAGCCTTTCCTCAGAAGGAAGATGCTCCAGTCCCCTGATCATCTTGGTGGCCCTGCACTGGCCTCTTTCCAGCAGTTCTCTGTCTCTCTTGAGCTGGGGAGCCCAGAGCTGGACACAACATTTGGAACATTTCTTGTTCAAAACCCCTGTTTCAATAATCATGGCTGTCCCATGGAAAACTTCCTTCTGCAGTTGGAGTTGAGGCTGATAATCTTTTGAGACTGGGTTTTCCATCTCAGGTGGAATGGGCTAGACATGTCTTTTTGTTTTCCCTGGTCAGCTTGTCATATATTTTCATGCCATAGCAGCACAAGTGGCTTAAGAGATCTGTAGTAAATGCTGTGTATGTGCAAGCACTGGGGTGTTTTTTTCTTCTACAATGAACAGTGCTCATTGTCTGAGTTTAATTTATAGTTCCCTTTGTGCTTCCCCTTTAGCTTCCTTAACGGGCTCTCAGATTTCCCTCCTGACTTGGCAGTGATGCCCTGGTTGGAATCTTGCCACCTTCTCTTTAGATACACAACCCAAAATCCCCAAGTGGCCCTTTTTTGGTTATGCCATCAATTAACCTTCTTGTGAACAGCAACCTCTCCAACACACACAACCTTTCGTACCCAGGATGTCGGGTAAGTGCTATTTATATGTATGGGTGAGTCTTCAGGGTATTTATTGCTCTGAAATTAATTCTAGGTCGTTGTTTGTTTCTACTGGGCTGGCTAAAGCTGCCAGTTTTCAGAAACCAGAGCTCTGCAAACAGTACAAGCAATGCAAAAACAATACAGGGATACGAGCAAGTGACCGTGAGTCACAGCTCCTACATTCAATATCCACCTACACTTCTACACTCAATTAACTCCTCCAAGGACCAGTTTCAATACTTCACAAGAGTCCAGTAATTACACAGGAGTGCAGTGCATTGAGCAGCCTTAGATGAAAAGGGCATAGATATTCAAACACTATTCATTTAAATGCTGTAAATCAATGAACAACACCTGATAATTGGCTGTGGTTTCCATGATTGCCTAGTGATGACAGCTGCTCACTCTCCTCCAGACCTCTGCTCTCCCCGTGATATAGCTCATCTGAACTCTAATTCAGGCCAGAAACTGGGGGAAAATTGAACAACAGATCTCGTTAGCTCTGCAGCAAATGAGAGCCACCTGAGTGGGGAGCAAGGACAGAGCCAAAGGGAAGCTATGCCAGAAGGAAAGTCATTTTTCCTTGCAATCATTATTAATAATTGGGTAGAGAAAAACCAGTGACAACAGCAAAAACAGTGAAAACCACTGTGCTGCACCCTATGCAACCTGACCTAGGTGGGATCTGCTTCTGCAGGGGGTGTTGGACTAGGTGATCTCTAAAGGTCCCTTCCAACCCACACCTTTCTGTGATTCATTCTATGATTCTACGTCCACATGCACCTCAGACTGGTCAGATTGTCCCTGCTCTACCTGGTACTTTACAAGTCAAAGACAAAGACCTGAAAGTACTCCAGGAAAGGAGTGTCTACCTTGCATGACCTCTGCCCCACACCCTGGCTGATTTCTCATGCCCCTTTGGGTATTTTCCAAGTCTCCCAAAGAGGGACAATCCTCCCACTGTGAGAAAAATGCAATATTTGGCTCGTTACATTGACTATCACTTCTGCAACTGGTAATCAGGGAACTGCTTATCTGTTAAACAACCCCAGTTAGGAGCGGGCAGCCAAAGAGTCTGCATGAGTAACATCGCTGAATCAGCCAAAAAACCCCTCCTCTGGGCTGCTGCAAAGCCTCTCTGCACCCCTCCCAGGCTGTCTCCCCACTCCAGCACACAGTGAGCTGTGGTCTGTTCCCTGGGACAGCGCTGGAGCCTCAGCCCAGTGCCGTCTACCTCTTGGCTTTGATGGAGTGTAACTATAATAATTGCAGAAGCAACAGAAATCCTGGTGAGGTTTGGGTCAGTCTTTGTCACAGGGAAGGAATGGGCCGCACCCAATCCAATCCAATCCCTTAGGCAGGACACCCACTGATTTATGTTGACTGACTGCAAAACTGGCTCCACCATTACTTGCTGCTTCATCCACAGGCACCAAACTTAATCCTTCTCCAGAGCATTGCTGTCCTGTAAGCACCACGACTTTTTCCTGGATGCTAAAGGGAAATGGGTCTACTTGTGTTGAGTAATTGTGTGTGGTATATAGCAAAGGCTCATCCCTCACCTTCCAGCTGCCCATTGGACCAGCTGTCCTGGGTTTGGGGTGTTAACAATGGTCTTCGCACCCCAAATCAGACGTGGTGAGAGCATGCTGTGCTGCCCTTTCTGGGATCACAGAATCACAGAATGACAGGGGTGGGAAGGGACCTCTGAAGATCTAGTCCAACTCGCTGCTGAAGCAGGTCGCACCTAGATCAGGTCACACAGAAGCAAGTCCAGATGGGTTTGAAAGCTCCCAGGAAGGACCTTCCTTACAGTGAAGTAGTTTTTCCTTATGTTTAAGTGGAACTTTTTATGTTCCAGCTTTTGATCTTTACCCCTTGTCCTGTCATTGGAGACAGCAGAAAAAAAGTGCCACCTCATACTCTTGACAAACACCCTTTAGATACTTGCAAGTATTTGTGAGGTCTCCTCTTAGCCTTCTCTTCTCCAGGCTGAACAGCCCCAGAGCCTGCAGCCTTTCCTCCTCACGCACATGTCCCATTCCCTCAGCATCTTGGTGGCCCTGCACTGGCCTCTCTGCAGCACTTCCTTGTCTCTCTGCAGCTGGGAAGCCCAGAATTGGACATAGTACTTCAGATGAGACCTTACCAGGGCGGAGGAGAGAGTGAGGATGGAATCTATCTGGCTACTGGGTCATGGCTGCTAGACCAAGTAGACCAAGGGACTGGCTGGTTCCAGTTTTATTAGGAGTTTCCCTAATTTATTAGTGGGGACCACTGTAGGACAGCTACGTCACCTCCTGGCTTGTCAGCTTTTGACTTCACTCTGGGCTTGTCAACACAGAGAGATGTTGGTAGGGCATGAACTGATCCTGTCTGGGGCTGTGTGCCCATGAAAGGTCCTTAGTGGAAGCTGTGAGCTCAGACACATGAGGCCATGAGTATCCCACCCAGAATTGGCTCGAGGCCGACCAGCTCAGTACTTGGATGGAGTAAACATACATCTGTCTGCACCCGTCTATAGAGACATACCCTGGGGAGGTCCAATACAAAGACAGAGCTGCTAGGGAGGGCTGTCCAATGCCTTTCCTGAGAAGCATTTTCCCCAGCATGTGACTTGTCTGTAGAAACCCTCCTCAGGGGGCTGTTTCCTTAATGGAGGAATGTACTCAAAGCCTGATAAACTGTTGAGTTGTGTTAGACATGAAAAGAGAACGGTAGCACTGAGCAGCCTGGGTCCGGGGAAAGCATGATTCATTCCCTACTACTGTATCCAAGGGCACCCTGGAAGGGCAGCAATGCTGCTGCTGAGCCCTCTGAGGTTGTTTTCACTGTTCCATCCCTTTCTCCTGTCCTCCATTGCAATGAGGAGCTTCTCTTCAATGTTACCTGAGTATTCTCGAGTATTCCCTGAGTATACCAGAGTGCCAAAACAAGCCTGGGGAAGAGTGGCTTAGAAAACTGCCTGGTGGAAAAGGACCTGGAGAGGTTTGTCAACAGTGGCTGAACAGGAGGCAGCAGAGTGCCCAGGGAGGCAAGAAGGGCAAGGGCATGGTGGCTGGGCTCAGCAGTGGGGTGGCAGCAGCCCCAGGGCAGTGCCCATCCCCTGTGCTGGGCTCTGGGGAGGCTGCAGCTCCAGGGCTGTGTTCAGTGCTGGGCCCCTCACTCACTGCCACAGGGACACTGAGGGGCTGCAGCATGGCCAGAGATTGGAAACAAAGCTGGGGAAGGATCTAGAGAACAAGTTATATGAGAAGTAGCTGAGAGAACTGGAGTTGTTTAGTCTGGAGAAAAGAAGGCTGAAGGGAGACATGAGCACTCTCTCCAGCTCCCTGACAGGACGTTGTAGAGGGGCAGAGACTGGTCTCTTCTCCCAAGTAATGAGAAACAAGACAAAATGACCTCAAGTTGTACCAGAGAAGGTTGATATTGGAGGTGAGGCAGAACCTTTTCCATGAGAGGGGTGTCAGCCCCTGTGCCAGGCTGCCCAGGGAGCTGGGGGAGTCCTCATCCCTGGAAAGATCCCAAAGCCATGGTGCTGATATGCTGAGTGCCCTGGGTTAGTGATGGGCTTGACAGTGTGAGGGGACGGCTTGGACTTGATGATCTTCAAGGTCATTTCCAACAAAACTTATTCTATGATTCTATTGCTAAACAGCAGAAAGTGGCCTTGGGGTTCATTTGGGAGCCACACATGGGTTTTTCTGACCCAGAGGATGGAGGAGGGTAGCCATCTGGTCAGCTGAATAATACAGGGAAGGTCCTGTTCATTTCAGCTTTAGCCAAGGAGTGAATTGATCTGTCTTCTAAACAGGAAGACTCAAGTTCATCTCCTACCCCAGGGGATCTGGAGAGACAGGGAATGGCCATTGCAAGGAAACTCAGCAAAGATGTATATGCCTTGGGATTAGCTACCAATGCACACTCCAGGGAGAGAACTATGTGCAGGCAGATCATAGAATCATAGAATGGTAGGGTTGGAAGGGACCTTTAGACACCTAGGTTGGACCTAGTCCAACCCCCTGCAGAAGCAGGTCCCACCTAGATCAGTTTGCACAGGAGGTATTCACTGGATGAAGATGTTCCATCTTGTGTAGCACCATTTTGTGCTTGGAGGGACGTACACAGGTTCTCTCCTCCTCTGGGAGGAGCCAGACTGTGCTCTTCTCCACTTATTTTTGGTCGAGCTTGACTGGAAACTCTTCAGAAATGTTTTGATACACACCTAACACCAGGACATCAGGGTAGTTCTTTTTCCACCTGGCTCCAATGGGTGCGTTTATTTTTTTCAGTGGATCAGATGGTAAGTCTGTCTCCAAAAGAACTTTCCAAGTTTATGTTATCAGTTGCTGTTTTGAAGTCTACAGATTTGAGCTATGGATAACACACTCCACAAGCTGATGGATGAAACAAATACTTTTAGCTACACTTGGTGATCCAGACCCTTACATGGTTAAAATCAATTCATTCAGGAGACTGAAACTAAAATTCTCCCATGCAGACTTGACCTTCTACTTTTTCAGTAGGGCTAAGGTGGTTTTTTTATGCCTATACTATGAACAGCCAAGACCAGACACCATTTCCCCTTGGTCTGCATCCTGTTTTTGAGAACAATAACTGCATTTTTGACATAGTGCCAGACCATAATTCATGCTTCCCTGCATCCTTTAAAGCACAGACTAGGCTGATATAATATTTTGGTGCATTGACGTGAGTGTTCCAATTAGAGAGAATTTCCCCCCTCCCCCAATCAATGATATTATTTCTAAAGATTTCAGTTTAACAAATAATAAACAAGGAAGAGAGGTCTCACCTCTTGATGAAATATGGGTGCACAAAATTCCCTAGACCTAATCTCCAGTCCACTCAAATATCATACAGTTCAAAAGTTCAGCTTGGGATCAAGTTTTGTTGAGTTTAAGTCCTGTTTGGGACAGACAACTTGAAACAGATGAGAGGAATTCAGTTGAAGAATAGAGGGAGAGACAGACAGCAATCAGGGTGAAGTTTACAGAACAGATGGGAAAGAAGCAGCAAAAAGTACATGAAAAGGATGATTATTCTGTAAAAAGCCTCACTTCTGGTGGTGTCACCAGCTTTCACCCAGGTTGTTCTCTGAGCAGAGTCCAAAGAGCTGCTGGATGCCACAAACCCGCAGAGCATCACCTAATGTAAACCCCAGCCCCATATTGGTACAATTTGTTGAACAAAAAAGTGAATGCTAACAGCAGCAGGAACACCCTCACGGGGGTGGACAAAACTATCCCACCTAAGCTTTGCACACAAGGAGGAGCTTGGATAGGCTGGTTGAATTGTCATGGGAGAAACAACCATGTTTTTCATTCGTGGAACAGGAAGGATTCAGGCAGTCAGGCTGACCTGAAAACCCTCCAGGATAGTTACAGTTGTCTCAGAAGTCCTGAATAATTCACATTACAACATCTGTAAGTCCATACGGATGGGAAAGCTTTTTCCCCATGGAAAAAAAAAACCCTCTTCCAGAAGGCAGCCTCTGCTGAGTCCTTCAGGTTCAGGATTGATCCCAACACACATTTAAATCTATGCCACCACTGAGACTGAAAAAATCCACCCAACATTTGACTTATATTTTCTATGTGTTCCTTCCTTCTTCCCTGCTGATTCAGAATGTTGAAAACATCCCCTTCTGTTTATATGCTTTAATTCTCCCCCTTCCACTGTGAACCGATTCTCATAACCTTTCTGCAAAGGTCTCATTTTTCACACCTTTCCCAGTTGCTGCTGCCTCCCCTCTGAACTTTCTCACAATGTCTGGCTGGAAAACTTGGCCAGGTTTTGTAACCTCATTCTTGAAAGCAAGTACCAGGGATCTCGTGGAGTGCATTCGGGAGCTCTGCAAAGCAAGACAGCAGAGAGGGGCTATAGGAGCAGCTGCCATGGAGATGGGTCTTATGACCTAATAAATTACCCCTTGTCGGCATGTAAATGATACTGGACATAATCATAGCCTGTCCTGTTTGTCAAGTAAAACACGAAGGCGGTTTAAACTACTTCATAAGCAAGGAGAAGTGTGGAGAGTTGTGAGGGCCTGGCCGGTGAACAGATTGTAACTTGAGCTCATTCATTTACAGCTGAGATGTCTTCAAAAACTACACTGAATTAGTCAGAAAAAAATGATTGTGATGCCTTCCCAAAGTGAACAGTATGTTGTGTCTTTGTTTCTCATTTGTAGATTTATCTGGAACAGTGCAATAGAGAAGCAAAGGAGGCTTTGGATGTTTGCATGCAACACTTGGCTGTGTATTAACTATATCTTTCAGGCCTTTATGAATTAATAAAGCTGCTTGTTGTTGTTATTCTTCTAATTATTATTATGATGGGATGAATGTTAGAGAGGTCTCATTTTATTTGAGCCAAATAAAACAGGATCTTTCCTTGAGATAACACTTTACTCCCATAACAACTCTTGCACAAGACCAAAATCCCAACAGGAGAGTTATGAAATAAGAAGTGGTGAGGAAAAAAAAAAAACAACAACAACCAAGATTTGGGCCATGAGATGCTGAAAACATTGCTCCACAGTAAGTGGTTTATTTAACCACACATCACTCAGGTACTCTGCGAGAACAAATCTGAGGATGCTTTGTGTGGGTGAGTCCAGAGGTCTGCTGAAGTGTATTAATCAGTTTGCACGATGCAAACTGACTGAAGTGGCACGTGCTGCAGTGCACAAACACGTGGTGTCCTTACACTTTTATTGCATTTACTCAGAAGCCTCCTCGTGAGTAGTTGAAGGAAGCAGGAGGCTGGAAAAGCAATTACACCGTGGGAAAAGAAGAAAAGCAGTTAATGTGACAGAGTTAGAGCGTTGCGCAAAACCTTCCTGGTTGAAAGCTGGTCTTCATTTCTGGGTTTGATTACTGTTTAAGAGGGTAAAAGGACATTAGAATTATAGAATCACAGAATTCTGGGGGTTGGAAGGGACCTTTAGAGATCATCCAGTCCAACCCCCCTGCAAAAGCAGGTCCCACCTAGACCAGGTCACACAGGAACGTGTCCAGGTGGGGCTTGAAGAGCTCCAAGGAAGGAGCCTCCACACCCTCCCTGGGCAGCCCGGGCCAGGGCTCTCTCACCTCATACTGAAAGAATTTTTTTTATGTTTAAATGGAACTTTTTGTGTTCCAGCTTCATCCCATCACCCCTTGTATCCTGTCACTGGATACAATAGAAGAAAGTGCTGTCCCAACCTCCTGACATCCAGCATTGAGATATTTGTAACTATTAATGAGATCCTCCCTCAGTCTCCTCCAGACTATACAGCACGAGGTCCTGCAGCCTTTCCTCATCAGGAAGATGCTCCAGTCCCCTGATCATCTTGGTGTCCCTGCACTGGCCTCTCTCCAGCAGTTCCCTGTCCCTGTTGAGCTGAGGAGGCCAGAACAGGACACAAGAGTCCAGATGAGATGGCATTAGACTTCAGACAGCAGATATATCAACCAGTTAAAGCAAAGGACTCAAGAATGCCTGCTTTTCAAACTAATTCTGGTGTCTTATCCAACAGTGAGTTGGACTGGACACCCACAAACTGGTGTTCAGTTGCCTTTGTGACATCCTGGGGTATGCTGCCTGGCCTTGAGCTGATACTCAAGAATAGCTAGGTTTCCTATCTATCCTTTACCAGACCTGCAAACTCTCTTGCTGGTGTATCCCACACCCCAGGAGCTTCCCAAATGGCACTGATTTCTTGCCATAGACTGAATTAGCTGCGCTTGACTCCAGTCTTTATCTGTGGGTTAAGACTAGGCTCTGATTGGAGCAGAAATGTTGTGACCAGTAGGACTAAGGTAGTGATTGTCTACTTGTACTCAACAGTGATGAGGCAGCACCTCTAATATTGTGTTATAAAGACATTGAAATGTTGGATTGTGCCCAAAGAAGGGCAACAGAACTAGGGAAGTGTCTGAAGCATGTGGATCATGAAGAGCGTATGAGGGACCTGGAGGTGTTTAGTCTGGAGAAGAGGAAGCTGAGGGGAGATCTTGCTCTGTGCGACTCTCTCACAGAAGGTTGTGGCTCAAGGGGAATCGATCTCTGCTTCTGAGTTAAAAGTCACAGGAGAAGAGGGAATGGCCTCAAGTTGTGCCAGGGAAGGTTTAGATTTGAGATAAGAAACGATTTCTTCCCCAAGAAGATTTTTAAGCCCTGGCACAGGCTACTCAGGGCCATGGTAGAGTCTCCAAACCCTGGAAGGGTTCCAAAGCTGTGTAGATGTGGGACTGAGGGACATGGTTTACTGGTGGCTGTGGCAATGCTGGGGAAACAGTTGGTCTTCAGGAGCTTACAGGTCTTTTCCAACCTCAGTGACTCAGTGATTCTAAGATACTTCAATGCCAGTGTCTAGATGTAGGCATGATGCGAGCTGGTGGTTGATGCTCCTTTGGCAGCTAGTGGAGAGTCAGTACAGCTGATGAGGACTAAGAGAGACTCAGCTCACTGTGTAGAAGGACTTGGGCTTCCCAGAAGACTTGATTCCCAGCCCTCAGCCCGTGTAGATGCCCATGTTCAAATGCTTAACAACCCTCTTGGTGAATAAGTTCTTCCTCATCTGCAATCTAAACTTCCTCTGGTGCCACTTGAGCCTCTTTCCTCTTGTCGTATCATTGTGTGTTGTGTTGAGGGCACAGTTCTTTCCTCCAGATATTTCTTTAATACGCAGTAAGGGGCACAACATTCTTTCAATTGAGGATAAATTGACATTGAGGATAAATCGATAGGGTCCACCTAGCATTCCCCTTGGACTGACAAGGAGGGCACTGCCTGAGGAGCAGAATATACCTGTCTGGGTAGGGAAGAGAATGGAGCTGTCAGACTAAGCACGGAGTTATCATGGCAGCTCTATTTCCAGCTGCACTTGATGCAGAGCTTTATCTAGCAGTGATGCTTCAGCAATATCTACTCACTTAGGAAACTTGGCAGAGGGATGCTCACCTTGAGAGATCCTTTGGGGCTTACACAACTAGGAATGGATCTGTGCTGTCTCCGGCATTTCTGAATATGCCAAGAAGCAGACTGTTAAATGCACAGGGAATTTGAACATCAAGCATAGTCCTCTAATAGACTTTAGGCATCAGATGGAAGAATCAGTAGCTGAACAAGGACTGGAAAGGTTTAGATTTTAGACCTACATGTCTAAGATGACAATTAAACCAGCCAAATCCATTTGTGGACCTTGAACTCATCATCCTTCCTCAACAGGGAAGGAGCTCAGTTTAGGGATGATGGGTCCAGTTCAGCAACTCAGCATCTTGCCTGATGTCTGTGGTGAGACATATGGTATTGAATCGTATATGTAAGGCAAGAAACATATGCTAAGGTCTGTTACAAAGAGATTTTTTTTTCCAAGAGTAAGCAACAATTAATGAAGCTGGGGTTTTGAAACTCTTCAGTCTACGACTCTTGCCAGAATGTGTTGTTACAACATTTTAAAAGTGGAAGGCAGTGGAGACATGGAACTTGTAAATGTTATTAAAAGGCACCGATTACGACAGAAGTCCTCATGATGGGAGGAAGTTTTACAATAAAACCCCATTCTTTTAATGAAAACCTTACCTCATAGGTCTCTTCTGGAATTTCAAAAGGTTATTTTTGCCATTATTTGATTTCATATTCTTCCTGTGCTTCAGCCCTACTCGGTGTGTTAAAAATTGATATTTACGTGGTTTCCACAGCCTAACCTTTGATTTGGGTTTTATTCTGTTTTGTTTTTGCTTTGTTTGTGTTTCAGTGATAACTGGGATGGGGGAGGGAGGGTGGAAGGGTGTTATTTAACATCAGCCAATTGAAACGTTTCCTCATCTTCTCTAGAACAAAGATAATAAAAGCAAACTGGATGTTGCAATGGCTTTTATTTTTGTAATTGTATGAGAATGTCCTTGCTGCAGCAGGAAGAACTGAACCCCAACTGAAGCTCTGGCCTTACAACTCAGACATTTCCCAACTTCAAGTTTTCAGAATGTTTATGGAAGGCTTTGAAAACATTGATTTGACTTATGAGCTCTAAAACTGGAAAAAAATAAAACAAAACAAAACACCCCTTCTATCCCAGAAAAAGGAACATTACGTGAACTTAGACTTCCACGATCTGACCCTGCCCACATCTGACATCATCGGCCACTTTTACCATCTCTCTGGACTCTTCTACTGCCAAATCCCTCCATGACTTCAGCACAGGGAGCAGATAACATTAACAGGCTCTGCTACTTTATTCCTCACGTGACCCATTCTTCTTGTTTTACAAAGATTCAGAGAATAATTCAGGTTGAGAGGGGTCTCTGGAGAGCTCCAAGTCCAGCTCCCTGATCAAAGCAAGGCCAGCTTAAATGTCAGAAGTGGTTGCTCAGGGTCTTGCCCTGCTGGATTTTGAATATCTCAAAGGAATTTCAAGAGTCTGACCTCTCTCATTATAAAGAATTTCTTCCTTATGTTCAATCTGAGCTTCCCCAGCTGCAACTCTCATCTTGTCCTTTAAACTGAACACTCCTGGGAGGAGCTGATGTTGTCTTCTTGGCAACTGCCCTATTGAGAAAAGATTTCACCCCAAAACTTTCTCTTCTCCAGGCTGAACAAGCCTAGTTCCCTCCATCTCCTTTTCAGATATCATCTGCTCCAGCCTCCCGACCATCTTGGTGGCCTCTGTTGAACTCACTCCAGTTTGTCAGTCTGTCTCTTGCACTGGGAGGCTCACAGCTGGAGAGAGGAACCAGATGTGGTGTTAGATTTGCCAGATAGAGTGGAGTAACAGCATCCCTTGACTTTCTAACTAAGTTTTTGCAAATATAGCTCAGTATGCAGCTGGATTTCCTTTTCACTAGGGCATGATGTTGATTCATGGACAACTTTGTCCACCCAGACCCTCGGGTCCTCTTCTGCAAAGCTACTTTCCAATCACCCTGTCCTTAGGCTGGAGTGTTGCTTGTTCTGTCCAAGGCACAGGTCTCTGTTGAACATTATGAAGCTTCTATCATACCATTGCTCTGATGTGGAAGGTCCCTCTGCATAGCAGCTCTGCCCCAAATGTGTCAACCAGTGCTCCATTTGGTGACATCCACAAGCAGGGTAAATACATGGTTCTGATTTAACCCTGACCATTCCTTCCCCATCCGTCCTCCAAATTCCTGGTTTAGCTGTACTCATGCTCCTTCTATTCTCCCCACTCCATGCCTCCTGCCAGTTGTCTGTCCCAAACCTTCTTCTCCTTGGTGGGTTTTCTGCCTGAAAACAGATCTCTCTCCCCTGATCTTGTCTCAGGACCTTGGACTCCTCTCTCCATTCCCCTTTCTGGGAAAGTCAGAAACAGCAGAGAGGAATGTCTTTCGTCCCCACCTTCCAGGATGTTTCCTCTTAAGGAATGCAGCTTACAAACTGGAAAATATGTGTCTCGATGCAATAACTGCTAGAAATGGACAGAAGGAAGAAATCTGTGCAACTCACTTGTCTTTGCAATGTGACAGAACAGCCATGATCAATAGCTCTGGAGAAAAGTGACTCTCACGGTGCTACAGGACTGTGTCCTAATATTTGTCAAAATTATGTTTAGTGTCATGTTGCATCATCCCTCCAATGTCTTTACTTGTGAAACGTTGCACAGCCTCACCAGCTCTCCTCAGAACGGTCTACTGTGTTTATTCAGTCTCTTTTCCCTCCTGTTTCGGTTTCACCCTGTTTCCCTGTTTACTGTGTTCTTCTGTCTCCCACCTCTCGTGAGCTGAGGTACTCTTCATCACATATTTGCAGGTAGATAGAAAGTGGCCTAGCCAAGGTACCCATGTCTCCTCCTGCTTCACACAGCTCAGCTCTGACTGCCTCTTTGCAAAGCTTTTCCCTTCCCTCTCTCACGGATGCTCTTCAGTTTCCAGTTACACTTTTCCCTGTCACCCATTATGAAGAGCTGAACTGTACTAAAACTCTTCTCTACTCTATTCCCCTTCCAGCTTTTACTTCTGTATTTAAAAGTTGTGTAGATGTGGTCCTTGGGGATATGGTTTAGGAGTGGACTTTGTAGTTCTAAGTTGGACTCGATGATCTTAAAGGTCTTTCCCAGCCTAATCAAATCTATGATTCTATGATCCTTCATTTCTACTCCTGTATTATCTGTCTCCTAAGGCATCTTCTCACTTTTCCACTCCAAGAAACGGGCTGAACTTCACAGACATCCTCTAACCTTTGGGGTTGGGGAGAGGTGGATAGGTGCTTATTACTGCCTGTTCCTTTGGAGTATTTTCAGCACTCTGTTGCTTGGAGAGAATTACAAAAAAAACCACTTTGTTTTCTCCTTTTCCTGTCACTCACCCTGAGCTCTCTGATGTCTCTAAACTCCTCTCATTGCCCTTTCCTCTTCTTTCTTGCCAAAACAATGACCCAACCCATGACCCATGAAACCAGAATCTACTCTGCAGACTCTAGACTTTACTTTTGCTCCTTCCTTATGGATAAGTTTCATCCTCCACTCAAATTAAACCATGACAGCAGGTGAGGGAGCACTGGAAGAGGCTGCCCAGATGAGCTGTGGAGGCTTCTTCTCTGGAGACATCCCAACCCCAGCTGGATGAGTTCCTGTGTGCCCTGCTCTAGGTGCTGCTGCTCTGGCAGGGGGATTGGACTGGATGAGCTTTCCAGATCCCTGCCAACTCTTCAGACTCTGTGATTCTGTGAATGATTGTTCTGTGAGTGACAAGACACTGAACTTGCTGCTTCTGAGAACGGGCCAGGGAAGGTGTTGTTGGGTAGCTTTATTGTATTTCAGCTCTCCAGATGCTCAGCACAGAATTGACAGAGCAGACAACTACCATTAGAAAGAAGTGAAAGAATCATATCTACATCTGGACAGTCTCAACTTTTCCTATTGCTTGTCTAAGACATCCTACAGACCCTTGGATTTGAGAGGATTGTGCATTTTTCTTTGAAAACCAGACTTGTTTCAGGGCTGTCGAGGTGCAGGCTATAAATTTAAGCATCTAAAAAAAACCAAATCATGGATTGCTTTTGCAAATCTTGATCAAATCGTTTCAAGTGGACAGGCATGAAATAGGAATCCACAGGCCCCAGCACCATGGGCTGTTTGTTGTTATAGGAGGCCATTTAGTACAGGCTGTTCTAATTTAGGTTAAACACAGCTAATGCTGAAGTGATGTGTTTCTCATACGAGCCTGTGTGTGTCTGTGCCTTTGTACATGTGTGCACAAACAAAATAAGCAATTGTTTATGGAAAATAATATGGCCTAAGGATACCTTGCCATACAAGGTAAGACACGTTTTTATCTCTTGTGGAAACACAGAGGATGAAGATTGTGGTTTTGGTTTCACAGAATCACAGAAT
>WBNH01000035.1:254159-312379 GCA_013401255.1 Urocolius indicus | reverse complement strand
CCAAAGCTGACCACAAGATTGATTCAGCCCCGACAGCGGGGATGTAAACAGAGAGGTGCTGCCTTTCAAAGGAGCCATTCAAGTAAGGAGGAAAGAGAGGGGGAGGGAAAAAAAAAAGTCTTTCCTCAAAGTCACAGGAGCTGGATGCCAACAACAACAGAGCCTTAAACAAAATAACATCAGCTCAGGTGGGACGAGTGCGTAAGAGCAGCAGCGGATGCTGGAACGGAGCGAGGGCACGGAGCAGCCGTGTGTCTCCAGGGCTGAACTGACAGCAGCCCCAAAGCTGGGCTGGGTTCAAAGGCCTGATCCTGCCCACACAGCCCAGGACGCTTCTGCATGCAGCGTGTGTTCGCTGTGGGCTGAGACCCCAGCCAGAGGGGTCGTGATGGATAATGATGAATCCTGCTCAGCGTCGGCGCCTTTACAGCTTCTGGCCACGGTCATCCCTCTAAAATCCCTGTGGGCCCCTGTTTTCTTTAAAGCAGAGTAGTAACCAGAGGCAGAGTTCAGCTTCCCTGTTTCATGCCCAGCCCTGCTCTGTGACAGGTCACTGTGCTGAGAGGCTGCCTGTCACAAAGGCCGCTGCAGCAAAGCCAGCGAGGCCGCTGGCTGGGTGGAGGGAACACGGGCAGCAGCGAGGAGCAAAAATATTTGGAATAGAAGTTAAAGCCAAAGAAGACAAAAAACAGCCTCGGTGAGCGCTTTCAGAAATGACTAATGATGCTTTTGCTCCTGAATCAGGGCTTGCTCCACCTGGGCTGCTGGTAAAGAGCTTTTCTTTTCCCAAGGACGTGTCCCCAGAGCAGGGGGACTCTGATGTGTTTGGAACCTGTGGGGCACGGCCCTGGAAGAGCTTTCAGCATCTTTCAGCAGCTTGGGATGAGTCCTGGGCAGGGCTTTGGGGTGACACGCACCACGGGGGTGCCCCTGGCTCCCCAGCCTCATCCCACCGGTTCTGGGTGGTGCAGGAAGGTGTTTTCCAGAGGAAGATGTTTTTAAAGAGTGAGGAAACAGCCAAGCAGGGAACGTGTGATGTGCAGGGGCTGCTGGATGTCCCTCGGTGCCAGCCCTGCCTGGCACCACGTGCTGTGTGCCCTTGCTGACGGGTAGGGCAGCAGTCCTGCCTTCTAGGAAATCACTGAGGCAGTTGTTGGATGAGCCACGGCCTCCAGCACGTCAGTATGAGCCGCACCACAAGTGTTTTGCCGGGGAGTGCAGGGTGTTTTGTTACCTGCAGAAACATGCCGGGTGGGCAGCACCTTCCCCAGCCCTCTGCACCTGTACTCGTAATTTTTGCTCTGCCCTTCAGCAGAAAAATCCTCTTTCTCCGGTTTTGCAACACGCTCCTGTGTTGCTGGCAGGTCTCTCTTAGCCTTGGGAGCTTTCTGTACCGTGGCACAGACAGACTCCAGCTCTGGGCATCCCCAGCCACGTCCTGACTCCAGGGTGGGGAAGGAGGGAGGGATCCCAGACCTGCAGCCTGCATGGAAAATTGCAGTGGGATAAGACAAGACACGGATTGAAATCGCTGTAACTCTCCCAGCATCTCTCTCTGCTTTACCCTTACTCTGGAACAAACGCCTTTCCTGGCTGGTCGCTGCTGGATGCAGTTTCAGGGATGGGGGAAGCGGCTCCTTGGCTGCTGGGGGCCTGTGGGCTGTGTGGGCTGTGGCATCATCATCGGCCTCACCGAGCTCACGGGCACCGTCTTCCCCTTCAACAGGGGCCGTTTGCCTGGAGACAGGGCAGAGGGTGAGCTCTGGCCCCTCGGGTCCAGGCCGGCTCCCACGAAGGACCCGGGATGGGGTGCTGGGTGGGGGGCGGGGGGAGCTCCAGGAGGGAGCCAGGGGCTGTCTCCAGCCCTCGCTGGGGATCCGAGACACATCTTAAAAGCCGATCTTTTATTTGCACGTCGGTGCTTGCTGCGTAGCTGCTATTTCCCAGGTAAATCATCTTTGATTATCCGCCCCGGCGATGAGGCAGCGGCCTCCGCAGCCCCTGCAGCCGCCTGCGCATCAGCCCAAGCTCCCGAGTCAGCGCCTCGGCGGGTCCCTGAGCTCCCCAGCGCCAACCCCCCCCCCCCCCCTCGCTGTTCGCTGCAGAACAAGTGCATAAAAATGATCTTATTTATTACAGGAGACATGTTTTAAAACAACTGACAAAACTGCAAGATGTAAAACGACAAGCGAGTGCTTTTTCTTGTTTAAACCCAGATAGACTCCTGGCAATGATAAAAATAGTGGGGTTTTTTTTTCTCTTTTTTAAAGTTGGAATTAATCTTTCCGAAGCAATCGCGTCGCAGGAGAGGCAGGAAGACACTTAGATATTAACTGATGCTCACTGGGTGATGGTTCCTCTGCAGAGCCATTAACATGAAACAACGGCCTGAGCACTAAAAGCAAAAACGAAGAAAGGAAAGGTGAAGGGTGGGTTTTTTCCCCCCCCCCCCCCCCCCTTTCCTCCCCTGTTCCCTTGATGTGTGACTAACAGCTGGTTTTTTTTTCTGTGTGACAAATCAGTGGGGTCTTCCTGTTGTTGATGTAATGGAGCCCGTGTCCTGGTGTGAAATCCTACGGGATGAATTGCGGGAGGGGGAGGAGAAGATGCCGCGTTTATCAAAGTGCTTCGGTGGGGAGGAAAGCTCGGTGTTCCTCCCAGGGATGGGCAGCGGAGCAAAACAGGCTCAGCCTGGCTCGCAGCAACTGTCCTTAAGACTTTTAGTTTTGGCCTGTTTCATAGGATCATTAGAGTTGGTTGGTTTGAAAAGCTCCTGAAGCTGCTGCAGCCCCAGCCCTCACCTCACCCTGCCCAGCCCAGCACTGACCCACAGCCCTCAGCACCTCAGCCCCACAGCTTTGGGATCCCTCCAGGGCTGGGCCCTCTCTCAGAGAGTGCTCCTGTCTCCCCTCAGCCTCCTCTTCACCAGCCTCAACACCCCCATTCATTCCCTCAGCCCCTCCCGAGCACCCTTGTGCTCCAGCCCCTTCCCCAGCTCTGGCCACGCTGCAGCCCCTCAGTGTCTTCCTTGGAGTGAGTTTATCTCTGGAGTTTTCTGTCACCACAAGCAGTGTGATGCTCTTTAGTAAAGGGCAGTTTGGGGGATGTTCCAGCCCTATCCCTGCAGGGTCTCAGCTGCCTCAGTTCCTGCATCTCTGGCATGGGATGGTGACCCCAACGAGGAAGGAGCCTCGAGGTGCTGCAGACGTTTCCCACCGCTGGCACCAGCTCAGGAGCTCCTGAGGGGTCAGCGGGTTCAGTTCTCAGACACTCACACACAATCATCACTTTTACACCCGTGTTTCTTTTTCCCTTTGCCAGTGTTAGTTAATTAAACGATGCAAATTAAAACAACTTCATTTCCAGAACATCCGAACCGGAGCCTCAAAAAACCATTTGGTGCAGCTCGTCTGGCACGAACGGGACACGAAATGTTTGGAGCAGCTCTAATACAAATGGAAAAAAAAAAGGCTGTAAATCAAGCTTAATTTATTCATTTTCTGTATGGTATGAAAGCATGCCAAAATCAGATTATTTATGAACCCTTCATAACAATAGGCACTTTTATTGGCTGCAAATGACAAAAGGGCTTCTCAGAGGGATTTTTTCCCCCCCCCCTTCTTTTAAATTTTTCGAATGCCTTTTCAGAAACGTTTATTTTTTTTTTTTGGACTCTATGATCTCAAAGAAAAAAATATTTAATCATTGATACAATAACAATAATTTATACTTAGATCCTGAAAGCCACATCAGCCTTTTAACACAGAAACACACAGAGCTAATCCGGCCCGAGGGCTCCGGCACCGCAGGTTAGAGGAGAGGGCTGTGATTTATTCCTTCTGCTTTAACTTTCCCATTAAGAGCATCATCTCCCCTAAGTCTCTCCCCAAATGGCTGAAGGGGTTTTTTATTTTTTCCCCTCTTGCTTGTGCAGATCCCTTTGGTGGGTCGCTGAGCCCACACGAGGTGGGTTTCTCTGCCCAGCTGCAGCGAGTTCACAGCAGCTCGGTGGGGAACGGGGTCTCTGTGAGGTTACCTGCCCTGTCACACAGGCAATCCCTGAGAAACCAACCTTTGGCTCCTGCCTCCTGCTTTTCATCTTGTTTAAACCACCTCCTGTCCATTTTTTGGCCCAGAGGAGGGTTTGGGCCACCAGCCCAGCACAGGGCAGACACTCACCAATGCCAGGATCGTCCCAGGACACTCTTGTCGGTGCCACGGTGCCCCATCCGAAATGTGCTGTGATGGGTGAGGGTGCTGAGCTGCCTCACTGCCTCTGGGGATGGTGCTGAGGTTCACCTGAACCCCCAAAACCTGTCTGTGCCAGCACAGTGTGACAGCTTGGAGGGCAAGGTCCCTCCTCTTCAAAATGCTGCTGGTGAGGAGGGGTATGAGCCAGAGCAACCCCAAAGCCCCCATGCCCCAAGTTTTGGGGCAGAGAGCCAAGCAGGAGGGGAGCCATCCCCACACAGAGGGAGGGCATCCCCAGGGATGAGAGGGACTGTGATCATCTCCATGATGGGGACATTGGCATGGAGAGGTGGGTGCCCTCCTGCCAGCAGCATCCTGGGCGTCATGGCCAGGATAGGCATCAGGCAGTGGGAGGAGGCAGAGTGACCCCCAAATGCCTTTCAGAGGTGACAAAAGCCTGGCTGGGTTGTGCAGGGGGAGGTTGGCTTTAGCTGATGGGCTCTGGGTGAGTTGGATGGTGATGGGGCAGAGAGGTACCCCCTCCTGCAAGAGCTGGGGCTTCCTCTGTGCCAGGCCTGGCTGGTCCTGAGAAAAATGGAGAAAAACAAGAGAAAAAGAGGGAACCCCCTCCCCAGGAGAATTAGCATCTAGGATCTGTCAGTCACTGGGAGCTTTTGGTAAAAGGGGCCCCTTGTCAACCTCTGCCTTTGATGTGACTGGGACGGAGGTGCTCAATTAAAAGCCTATCAGTCTGTAAGTAAATCAACGCCTATCAGGCTTGTCACATCAAACAAACGATTATTGCACCAACCCGCCCACCCCATTAATCTGGCTGTTCCTTCTTGACAGCTCAGGGTCAGGGCACTGTAAATCCTGCACTGGATTGCAGCCACCTGGAGCAGGATTAAAGCAGCCCTTCCAGCACGTGCTGCTGCACCCAATTACTCCCCAGCAGCGGGCGGCTGGGGTGAGGGGTACCCGTGGCCCTGGGCTGGGACTGGGGTCCTCAGTGGAGCTCAGCTTTGTGAGGTCAGGGTGGTTTGGTGGTGGGTGCCACGTGGCCTGTGGCAAGCATTGGTTTGTGTTGGCTCCAGGGATGCTCAGTTGTGGGGTGCACAGAGTTCAGCCCCCAGCACTGGACCGGGATTGCCAGTGCCTGTTGGGAGCCAAGATGGGAGCAGCTCCAAGAATCGCTCTCAGTGGCTCTGGGAAGTTATTGTCGGTCAGGATGGTCGTGTCACAGCACCAAGGTCACACACTGAGAGTGGACAGCCACTGTGTCCTTAGTGGGCTGGTTCAAACCCCCTGTGCACTGGGCAGGTCACACTCAAGTTGGTGACCACCATCAGGGATTGACCTTGAGGAGTCTCATGATAACTCACACAATAAAGGGAACCAGCATGTTGAGCTTTTGGGTGCTCTTTGGGCCTGGATTAGCAGCAGCATCACTGGGGACACTGGCATTTTCCCACAGGGTCACTCGAGGTGAAGATTTGGGCAGCAACTGAGGCTCCTGCCCTCATCTGCCCCATGTCTCCAGCACTGGGGCTTAGAGCAGGGTTGTCTTGGTGGAGAGGCAGCAGCTGCAACCATCGGCTCACAAAACAAACACCTCAATTCAAGGCAAGGCAAGAGCCAAACTTTCTTGCAAAGCCTCTGTGCTTGGTCAGGAGCAGCCCTGGGGCACCGGAGCTTGTGATTCCCTCTCACAGACAGAGGCTGTTTTAATAATGGCAAAGCCAAACCTTGCATCACGAGGGCAGAGCTGAGTGAGGCTGGGAGCGGGGTGAGCCCCAGGCAGGCTGCAGGTTGGGTTTTGGGAAGGGGCTCAGTGCCTGTGCCCCATCAAGGGCTCTGTGATCCTCACATGCTGCCTTTGCCCCAGTGGCAGAGCCCCAGGCAGGGTCTGTCCACCTTTGGGGCTGTGGGTGGCACCAACAAGGGAAGATTAAGGACAAGTCCTTCCTTCATTGCTGGCTCCTCTCCTTTGGGAGCAATCACAAGGCAATGGCTGGGACACTCAGGGCTGCTGCAGCCCCACCATGGTGGCATCGGGGTGCATCTGTGTGTGAGCACCAAAAGTTCTGCACCAGGGGAGCAGCGGGTTTGACTTGGCCCAACAAAGCCTTCGGAGAGAGTGGAGTCACAACATCCAGCACTGGGGCTCCCAGTGCTGCCATGACGATGCTCCCAGTGCTGCCAGATGCTCCCAGTGCTGCCACAACGATGCTTCCAGAGCTGCCCTGACGATGCTCCCAGTGCTGCCAGATGCTCCCAGTGCTGCCCCAACACTCCCAGTGCTGCCAGATGCTCCCAGTGCTGCCCCGACACTCCCAGTGCTGCCAGATGCTCCCAGTGCTGCCACGACGATGCTCCCAGTGCTGCCAGATGCTCCCAGTGCTGCCCCGACACTCCCAGTGCTGCCAGATGCTCCCAGTGCTGCCACGATGATGCTCCCAGTGCTGCCAGATGCTCCCAGTGCTGTCCCGACGCCGCTCCCAGTGCCGCTGTCCGCGCGAGGAGGACGGGAGGTGACATGGAACATGAGACAGACTCTTCCCCGCGCCGTGTTTGACACAGCGGGATGGAATCTGTGGCCGATAAGCCGTATCAGCTCACCGCTGTGCCCGGTTGGCTCCACACGGCCCCAGCCCTGGACTGGGAGATGCTGGGGGAGATGCCACCGTCACCCATCGCTTCCAGCCTGGGGACAGGTACCAGAGGGGTGGGACTGGGGGGGGACTCTGCCCCCCTCTCCCCCATGATCAATGCCGGGTTTAAGTCAGGTTTATTGGGATCTGTAATTTAACGTGACATATTTCTAACACGAATTACTCTGAGATCATCGTGTGCATAAAATATGACGAGAATCTTTTAAGTGCAAGCACAGCCCTTGGTTAATTTAATAACTGAGATGGAAAATGGAATAGCATTACATTTAATATTTTACATAATGCTCCCCACACTCCCTTCACTTGCTGCTGGCATCGTTGGTTTCCCTTTCTTCCTCATTTACAGCCCAAATTATCCTGGAGCCAGGTCAGGCAGGGAGGTGCTGCCCCCTCCCAGGGCTGTCACATCCCCCCTAAAGCATCCTCGCTGGGACCCCCGAGCATCCCTCCCCCGAGCATCCCCTGGCTGCGCTCGCTGCGGGATTTGGATGCCCGAGCTCTGCAGAAGGGATCGATGCAGCCCCTCAGCCTTGTCCCTTCCTATGGAGCCTCGCGGGGGGGGGTGATTTATGGGGCTCCGGCACCAGCGAGCACAAGGTGTTAACGCCGAGCTGCCGGGGAGCTGGCAGGGCCCGGGCAGGATTGGTCCCTCCAGCCCTTGTCTACTCTTGGTTCAAAGGGTTCCCGTGGCTGCGATGAAAGGAGGGTTGTTGGAGGGATTACAGCGGGGAGGGGAGGCTGATGCTGCTGGGAACGAGCCGGGCTCTTTATCGGAGAGTAGCAGAGCCTGACAGCGCTGTAACTCTCTCTTCTTAAGGAGATGAGCTTGCAATAAACCAAGGAGAGCACATTAGAGGTAACGAGACAAAATGGCAGGGTTTTGAAAGCCCAGCAGAAGCAATAATCCAGCCTGGAACAGAGAGGCCACTCAGTTTACCTCTGCCTGTTGGAAACGCCGCCGTGTTTCTGCAGCGCTGCCAGAACAGTTCTTTACTGTGACTTGGAAAGTCTTGGACGTGGGTTTCAACACCTCACTCTCACACCACATCATGCAAAAGTTAATTCTACTTTCAGGCTGATGTCAACGTTCCCCGTTACTGCCGTTGAGGACGACGTGAATCTGCATCTGCTGTGTGCGAGTAACGGGTTCCAGACCATCACGGTCACTCCTCAGAGGGACAGACCAGAATTTCCTGGATAATGTGCTGGATGGAAAAAGCTGATGGGATCCAGGAGAAGGAAACGGCGTTGTGTGTTTGCATAACTCCACCTGGAAGCTGCACAGCCCAGAAACACGGGCTGCAGGGCTGGGTCAGCTCCCCTTGCTGTGGGAAGGGGCATTTTGGGGGGCTGGCTGGGTACTGGCACTTGCTGCCCGGGTGAGCATCGAGCAGAGCGGCTGTAAGGAGCTAAAGGCTTCCAAGAGGATTCACAGACCCATAGCTGGACTCTGGGGAGCTCATCCCAAAGGGGCTGGGAGAAGAGCCATGGGGTGAGGATGGGCTGGCTGGGGCAAGGGGCTCAGCACTGGTGCTGCTGGGGGGGACACGGGACCCTCTGAGATGGGATCCATCCTGTATCCCATCCTGGATCCCATCCTGTACCCTATCCCATCCCATCTCATCCTGTATCCCATCATCCTATATCCCATCCCATGCCTCTAGTCTAGTCCAGTCCATCCCTGTATCCCATCCCCATCCTGTATCCCATCCCCATCCTGTGTCCCACCCCATGTCCCCCACATCCCATCCCCGTGCCTGCACTGGCCACCCTCCTGGCATCAAGCTGCGTGCAAGGATCCCGCAGTGGCATGTGGGAGCGAGGAATTCATTTCCATTTATGATCTGTTATGATGATACCCCTGAAGGATAAAAGTCTATACATAATAATCTCTCTCTTCAGCTTTGTTAACAACTTCAATTAACAGCGAGCTGTGTAATGCTTCATCAGCCGTTTGGATTACAGATGAAATTAAGCCATCATATTTATGAACTAGGCAGTGAGTTCAGGGAGGACTCCACATATTTTACATTTAATAACTTGCCCTCTCGTTTTATTTATAACGTTAATAATGATTTGGTGGCTGCTTTGGGGGGAAAACAGAAGTGACAAAGCGAGGAAGGCAGGCGGGGAGGGCGCAGGGGCTGGGCTCGCTGGCAGCAGGGCCCTGCCAATGCTCAGCCACCCTCCCTGCTGCTGCTTCCATCTCTTTCAGGTTTGGTTTAGCAGCCTTTGCAATTGTTTTCCACTCAGCACCTCCAAAACACAGGCTGAGGGTTAATGGTGAAGCGGAGCCGTTGCACCCAGCGACTCATCAGCCCCACGGCCTGGGGTGCCATCAGGCTTTTGGTGTCAGTTCTGGCATGTAGAGGAGGGTGGATGGAAGGATGGATGGAAGGATGGAAGGATGGATGGAAGGATGGAAGGATGGGTGGATGGATGGATGGATGGATGGATGGATGGATGGATGGATGGATGGATGGATGGGTGGATGGATGGATGGATGGATGGATGGAAGGATGGAAGGATTGATGGATGGATGGATGGATGGATGGATGGGTGGATGGATGGATGGATGGATGGAAGGATGGATGGGTGGATGGATGGATGGAAGGACAGATGGATGGAGGGATGGATGCATGCCCTGGGCTCCAGCTGAAGAGCCATGGGGAAAACAAGGAATATTGTTCCCCAGGGCAGGGCTGTGCTGAGGGACACTGCCCCAGGAAGGGCTTGTGCTGCACACCCACTGCTCCCCAGCCTGGGTTTGCCTGTGGTTTCGGGGTGCCGCTCCCTGCCAGACCCTCCCTGCCCAGTGCTGTTGTTGCCATCCCTTGATGAACCTGCAGCCTCAGACGTTGTGGTGCTCCGGGTCTCTGTCTGGAGCACTGGCACCCTGAGAGGCTGAGCAAGGTTAATTAATTTGAGCCAAGACTGAAGCCTAAAAGATGGGGAGCAGCACAGTGAAAGATGACGGCTGGCAAAAATCATTAGAAGCATCTTTCAACAATCCATACCCTGCTATCGATCCCGTTATAGATCATCTTCCCTTCCCCCCCCTTCCCTTTTTTTTTTTGCAGGATCTTCTGGATCGATACAGCAAGTGCATCGAGGCTGTAGCAACACATTTAAAACCTTATAAAAGGTTATTTAGTTGCTAACAGTGCAGCAGTTTCTGCAAAGCCTGCCAAAAGGTTACAGCTTTTTGGGCATCATAAATTACCGGCGACGGGGGGTGGGGGGGGGGTGGGGGGGAAAAAAAAAGTAAGTGCGGTTTTCTTTATTGTCTCGGTGATGGATGGGCTCCTGAACAAGACACAAAATACATCATATCACCTTTAATGGGACCACATTTCTGTAGCCATAACTCACAATTTTAAAATAGAAAATGGTGAAATATGGCGCCGTATATTCCACTCCTGACATATTTATGAGTCCTTCCCTTCTTATAAATACAGTGATTGCCGTTTCAAAGCAGCGTGTCAGGTATGAGCAGAGCACAAACAGCTGGTGCCATTGAAGAATTACAGCCAGAGTTGGACGTTTTCAAAAACTCTCTCTAGCAGCAGTAAATTTACAATGTTTGCACTAACTGTTATTAAAACCAAATCCATATCTTGGCAACAGGAACCCAGCGCTCCGGAGCAGCCCAGTGACGGCCCCGCTGACAGCCCGGGGGCTGCTCCCGGGGAAGCACTGAAGGGGCAGCTCGAGGGGCCCAGGGGGGTGCCTGTGGGAGCTACGTGCTGCTTAGGGGGGGCAAAGCTGCAGGGGTGCAGCGTGGAGGAGCCCAGGCTCCTGCTGGATGCAGGGCAGTGGGGATGGAGAGCGGCCGTGCCCCTGCACTGCTGCCCTGACAGAGCCCAGGGGCTCAGAGCATCCCCCTCCAGCTCTACCCTCTCCCACATTCATGCTTTGGCCACTAATGGTAGCTTAACATTCCAGGAATACAGACTCGGGGTCTGGTGCCACTGCTGCATCACTGTTTCCATTCACTGGGCAAGAGGGTTTTACCAGCAAACACCTCACGGAAGAACTAATCCTGCCAAGAGCCCTCCTGAGCACGGCTGGCCCCGGGAGCAGGGGGGGGATTCTCTGGCTTCATTTAAGCACACAAAAGGCCTCTAATTAGCTTTTTGTTTAGTCCGATTATGAATGTGAGTTTTGACCTTTCCAAGTGATGAGCTTTTGAAGCCAACTCATTTGCATCACGTCAGTTTCCAAACCTCACACACAACCCGGGCCCAGACTTTGTTGTTGTTGTTGTTGCTGTTGTTCGATCCTTTTACTTTCTTTCTCTTTGTTTTCAGCAGCAAGCTGCAGTATTTCTGTCCCTGGATGAAGCCCTGCTCCTGCCCAGCTGCAGCCAGGCACAGCTCCAGCCCTTCAGGGATTTGGGGACACCCAGTTTTAGGGCTTTTCCCCATCTCTTTCCCAAACCTCTGCCCCTGCTGTTGCTGGAGAAACACATCACCCTGGAAGATGTCTGCTTGTGGTCCTGTCCCACCATCGATTCAGGGCCCACTGCAGCTCCTTGGGACCTCCCCAGTTGCCCAGCAAAGCCCAGGGTCTTTCTGACTGGGGTCCCTCTGACTGGAAGCCTGGAAGCCCACCTCTCGCTGCCCCTGTCCCTGGGCCAAGGTCGACGGCAGAGGGCAGGGAACAATGGGCTGCAAGATATCCTTTGTGGTAGCTAAATTCAAAACTCTTTATCACTGATTTACATTCCTTTATCTAGGCAAAGCCCTCCAGAGGTGCATTTTATTACCCTGGATTATTAACCAAGGAACTTTTGGATAATGAGGCTCTGTGCTGCAGCGGCCGGGACCCGCCGGTTTATCAGCCCCTGGCTGCTGGGGCTGCCTCTATCTGCCCTGATCAGCTCGTCCTGCTGCGGGCCCTGGCTCCCCAGCACATCAATTATAACTGATAAACTGCTGCTGTGGGGAAGTCTTCTAGGGGAGAGTCTCCTGGCACAATAGCTCAGGGTCTTCATGGGAAGACAAGGGGTGGGAATCAAAGTTGTTGGAGATAACAGCCCTCCTCACCTTTCCTCCTCTGGGGGAGAAGGGGCATGAGGAAACTCTGTGCTTGGCTTTGTGAGGAATCTCTGTGTGCCTGGAGGCAAAGCCATGTCCCTGCTCTGCCCACTCCAGAAGCAGCTGCCCCACACAGTGCTGCAACCACCCCCCCCAACCCCTGCAGCACCCCAGGCAGTGGCTTTGGGACTGAACCCCCCCCTGATCCCCCATCCTCACTCCTGTGAGAGGTGGACATGCCACCCCCACTCCCCAGCACACGAATCCCCTCCCTCCCCAAACCAGCAGCTGTAATATTTCCTTTCCTGCACACGTGAGGACCTCTGTGCTGACTGCTCTGCTTTATAACATTGCTGTTTCCTGGCCTGGCTTTATTACATCTGTTCTTTGGGGTATGGTATTATAAATTGGGCATGTGATGACGTGTAATCACTAACTGCAAAGCCAATACATTTTCGCTGCAACAGCAGCAAGACAAATAAAGGGGAGCAGGAGAGGCTGGAGAGGCTCTGACAAAGGGGGATGTGCACAGCAGCACAGCCAGAGAGAACCCAGGGATCTGACTGGGCTGAAACCAACAGCATCCCAACGCAACTGGCTGTGCCCTCCCCGGGAATGTCCTGGCTTTGGGAGGGGTTTGGGGCATGGGAACGTGTCCAGGAGGGTTCAGAGGCGCTGGGTGTGCACCCAGCAGGACTTTCCCTGGCTCTGGAGCTCGTGTGGCCTCTTCATCCCAGATCTGAGGCTGAGGCTCGAGTCAGTGTGGGGTGAGAGGCAAACCCTGCCCCAGCTCTGTGCAGGGTGAGCTGGAGCTGGCCCCGGGACTGTTGTCCTTAGTAGCAATAATCACTTGTGCAACCGTGCAAATGTGGCCAGCGAAGATGGGATGGCTGATAAATGGGAGGGAGTCAACCAGCTGCAACTTAAGATGTGCCTGCATGCTGCTGCACCGGTTTATCATGATAAATGTCATCGGAAAATCAATTCTCTGTGTACTTTGGGGGATTACAACTATCATTTTGGTGTGATTTATTTGCTGTGTAACACGGACAAGGGCTCTTTGTTCTTCATTTTGAAAGTTCATTTAAAATTGCTTTGAGTTCTTGGTGGTGCAGCGTGACACGGCCGACGGGTACCTGCTCTCCTGTGAAACACGGGCTGAGGCAGCCAGCTCTGCCCCCTCCTCATCCTGCTCCTGAGCCCAGGGGTCACGGGAAGCCCCACAAAACCTCCTTGCAGAGAGTGATGGAGGGGAAACAGCAAAGGGGCGGCTGGTGTTAACCCCACAGCAAACAGGCTGGGACCTTCTTCTGCCTGCACGGCATGCTGGGGACAACCTTCCCTTTTTCTCTTCCATGCCACCCACCAAACCTGTTGTTCCTGTCATGCTGCTTGACAGAGAGGCCCAGAAGCTTGAGCATGGGACGTCCCATCTCCATCTCACGTCGGTTTTTGTGCTGGTGCTCGCTGTGGTGCCGGCAGGAACTGGCACAAAGCTCTCCCTGGCTGTGCTTCCCACCACAAACCTCTCCCTCCTTGCTGAGGGATGGGGGCTGACCTGCCTGAGCTGCCTCTCACACGGGCACCAGGAGCCGGGCAGGGTGTTTGGGGGCTGTGTGTAGCCGGGGGAGGTTTCTCCTGCTGCCAGTAGAGCACTGAGGGGAGGGCAGGGAGCAGCGATGCGGTGCTGTGCGGTGCCACAGCCCTTCTGGAGCACGCCAGCACCAGGGCTGCCACGGGGGAGTGGGGTGCAGAGCTGCCCTGGGCACCCCTGGGCTCCTCCAGCCCCCATCCCCTGCCTCCAGCCAGGCTCTGGCCACGGATCTCATCTGGTTTCCATTACCAACAGCCTAATTTGGAATAACAGCCGAGTGAGTGCGAAGGGGGAAAATCCTGCACTCCCTCTTTTCCTGAGCTAATCCCCTGACAAATTCTGCATGGCCTGGCTGTGGTCTTGCTCCTGAGATGCCCCTGATTGAAATGGAAATGTTCCCCCGCTCCTCTCCCTTAAAGGAGAAGCTTCCCAGTGTTTATAAAGCCTTCCAGAGGGGGTTTTACGATTGGATTTTAATGGCTGGCCTTCCCTAGGAATGTGGCAGCCGGCTCAATAGCTGCAGGAAACATCTCTGCCCATAAAGGCCCTTCAGTCAGAGCCTTGCCTGACATTGTCAGGAAACCAAAATATTCCTGATGCTTATCAGGGGCCCACATCAAAGGCACTGGGGCCATAAATCTCCTGGGGACTGGGCCATAGAGCCCAAATAAAAGCAGCTCCTTGGGCTAATGGGTGTCCAGAGTGGGTCCTGTGGCCCCAGCTCCTCTGTGGGAAGGGCAGGGGGGGTTTGGGCTGGGGTCACTCCCCAGCACAGGCTTGTGCACGGTAACCAGCTCTTTCACTCTGCTTGGTGTGGGGAGAGCCACCAGCTCCCTCCTGCCACAGCTTTGCAGGAAACCTTGGAAAAGCTCTCTGGATGCTCTGCATGCTCCTGCCCCTCTGCCCCTGCTCTCACACAAATGAACACGGGTGGTCCAGCCCAGGGCAAAACTTCTTGGCTCCTTGTTTGGGAATATACAGGGAGACAGATCCCTCCTGTCCAGGCTGCCCCTGGGCTCCTTGGCATTCAGCGATGGCAGGAGATGTCCCAGCTCATCCCAGCCCCAAAGCTTGCAAAAAGGGTCATTATTTCATCCCAAATCAGAGTTGAAAAGGCAGGAGTGTGTGTGTGTGTGAATCAGTGCAGAAAGCCTGAGCTGAAGGGCACTGCCCAGGCAGCCTGAAGGCCAGCTGGGAGCTGTGTCGTGTGGCTGGGGGTGACCCGGTCGTCCCCAGGCCTGGGCAGGCTGACAGCACATTATGCAGCTTGTCTATCTGCTGCTGCAAGCTGGAGCCAGGAGCGTTGCTGCAGATCATTTAGATTGGGGTAAATCAGCGTTTTCCAGCCCCAGGAGGCCATTTCCCACCAGTTGTGCTGCAGGGTCACCTCCAGCAGCTTCCCGCAGGGTATCGCTCGCTCTGGGAAGACCTTGAGTGTCGGACTCTGACTCCCAGGTAAGTTGTTCCAGAAGTTAATGATCTCCCTGGTTGCTCACTTGGGAACTTGATCACTGAGCTGATGCACTCACCAGCAATCGCACACGTGCCCAAAGGAGAAGTTTGTCTCTCACCCTCCTCACGCAGGATTTACATCCTTCCACCTGGATCTACGCCCTTTGATGTGGATTCGCATCCAGTGCTGCAGGATGTCCTGTGCTGTCCCTGGGCTGCTCTGGCCTCTCCCACCAGGGAGGTTGAGTTCTTTGTACGTGGCAGCTTTTCCCTCCCCGTGAAGCAGGGCAAGGAAAGTCGAAGCCTCGATGAGCAAGGTTTATAATGCAGAAGCTCTCAGAGAGCCAGACACTAATGTGACATCTCTCTTTCCAGCACTTGCCATTCCTTCCCTTCCATGGCTTTGATGTTAACTTCTTACAAGCTCCGAGACGGCTGTAGGATTTGATCTGTGAATCATGCATGTTAATAGGGAAGAGCAGGAGAAATGCAAGAGGTTCCTCTCTCCCCAGAAATACGAGGGGGAAAGCGCAGGCTGAGTGCCCCGGGCACCACAGCCACTGTCTCACTCTCTTGGGATGCCTAGTCCAGGGCTTTTGGGATGATGTGAACCCTTGGCCATACACAGCAGTTGTTTGAGTGGGTTATTCCCTGGTCAGGAGTCCTCTACAGGAGCTGCAATGAGTTTGGCCACAATTTTAGCACAGAGCTCCCGTCCTCCCCTTCTTCCAAACTAGGTTAGTTTCCCCTCAGTTATCAAGGGAACGGGAGTGATGCTCAGGCAGGTTTGATATTTAGTCACTGCACCTGTGTTGGATGGGCCTTAATTATTTATAGCTTTCCTCTCCTGTTTTCTCAAGTCAGTTGGGGAGAGGTGACAGGTGAAGACTCCTTGCAGCAGATGCTTATGAGGCGGGTGAGGTGCCTGCTGCTCAGATGAGAAGAAAAGAAAAAGTGTCTTCAGCGGGAGAAAAATGACAAAGCTACACAGGAGCTGCCTCATTTAGTAGTCAAGAAGAAGTGGGGGGTGGGAAAAAGCCTTCTTTAGGTCTCCAGGAAAGAAATACCCTCCTCCTGAATGGATGGATGCTCTGGGGAGCAGATGCCTCCCTCTGCATGCAGAGCTCTTCACTCAGGGGACGTGTTGGGGTACCACGGGCAGAGCCAGAGCTCCTCAAACCACAGATGTGTCTCCCCTGCCTTGTGTGGTCTCTGCTGGTGTGTTGGGATTTGGCTGGGGGCTGCTGACCCCCTGCAAAGCCCCAGGAGACACGTGTCCCCTGCTGAGGGCACTGAGGTCTGTGCACAGCCCTGTTCCCTCCATGCTGTGGCCGCCGGCTCTGCAGCACAGCCTCTGTGTGACGGTCCCATCCTGACTCCCGTTGGGCTTTCCCCAGTGGCTACACCAGCCTGCTGCTGTCTCACACCTAAAGGGAGACGTTCCTTCAGCTCAAGTGCCTGGTACCTCCTGTTCTGTGGTGACAGAGAAGTTAATCTCTGATGACAGGCAGACTGCTCGTCTTCACGCCAGCGTCTGTGACTGTCGCCCCGACTTGTTCCTTCAATCACTGGAAAAGCCCTTTGAGCTGCTGCAGTCCCAGCCCTCCCCTCACCCTGCCCAGCCCAGCACTGACCCACAGCCTCCAGCACCTCAGCTCCATGGCTTTGGGATCCCTCCAGGCCTGGGCACTGCCCCAGCTCTGTGCCCGGCTCTGGCCACGCTGCAGCCCCTCAGTGTCCCTGTGGCAGTGAGTGAGGGGCCCAGCACTGACACAGCCCTGGAGCTGCAGCCTCCCCAGGGCCCAGCACAGGGGACAATCCCTGCCCTGCTCCTGCTGCCACCCCACTGCTGATCCCAGCCAGGATGCCCTTTGCTTCTTGCCCCCCTGGGCATGCTGCTGGCTCCTGTTCAGCCGCTGGTACCAACCCCCCCAGGCCCTTGTCCGCAGACGGTTCCTGTGGCCCCACCATTGTGCTGCCAAGCGCCGCGGTGCTGGGCTCTGGCAGAGGCTGCTGCCTCCTTCCCCAGGACAGGAGGGGGATGAAGATTCTCTCACTAACACGACAATTGCATCACCACTGATGTTGTGTATCCTGGTCCCAAGGGGCCGGGGGAGCAACAGGACCCAACGATGCTACGCAGGGGCCGAATCCTGACGCTGCTGCAGACACCAAGGTGATTACTGTAACCACCTTAGATCCCTGTTAATTAATGTGAATTAACCACCTAAATATTCCTGGCTAAACAAGCTGTTAGGTATAGGGAGCAGAGGAAAACCACCTTTAAAGCCTTAGGAATGGATCCCTGCCAGAGCTGGGGCTCCATGGTGGGCTGTCCAGGGCTGCCCCTTCCTCAGTGCGCCGGGTGCTGAGCTCCCAGCACCTCCAGCCCACCACCGGTCCCAGGTATGACACATACACAAAGGTACCTTTTTATAGGTAGGAAATTATAGGTGCCATGACTTCAAAGGCTTTTGCAACAAGAGCTTTCCCTTTGATAGATGACAGCATCATTAATGGTGATTTATTACCCGGGTGATTTCAACAAACAGAAATAACCAGTTTCTTTTCATTTGGCTTGGTGGGTTCTTTTGCTCTGGGCTACCCAGACATAGAAGGTGGCTGGTAACAGCTGTTTTACTGCTGGTAAGACATCTCATTTATTAACTTGTCATCATGTGTCATAAAGTTTGGCAAAATGCTAGATGATTGTGTACTTAAGCAAGGTAATTACCCCATTATTAAAGCTGCCTGCTTTATTTATTTGCTCTTCTGGTGGTTTGTTCCTACCTTTGCTCCACATTCTGCCTTAGTCACAGGGCACGGAGATGCGCTGCCTTGTAATTATCTGTGTGCTGACTTCCACTCTGCTCCCCGAGACATGAAAGGTGTCTGTGACAGCTGCCACTGGTGACAGAGACCAAGGCTGGAGAGGGGCTGGGATGGTGCTCAGAGAGGTGACCTGCCCTGGGGTTGCATCCAACCCCGTCCTGGCACTCAGTGCCCCGAATGCCACTGCAACGTCAGCGAAACCTCCCTATGACAGCAGCCAGAGCAGGGGAAAACACACATACTAAAGGTATCCCAAGAGCAGGCTCTCTTATCCCAGGGGAGGAAGCACCTGGGGCAGCCCAGGGTTACTGACCTGGCTGGTGGTGAGGGCCTGTACCGAGCATTTCTGTTGTTAACTGCTCCATGCCAAGCTTCTAATTAACCTCCCCGAGATGAGCTGCGGAGACAAAAGCAGATCCACGCCTTGATTGAAGGAGTTGCCTAGACAGAGGAGAAAACCACTGTTAGCAGAGAGATGCTAATTGCCTTGGGAACTCCCAGAACCCAGGAATGTCTGGGACCCTGCCTGGACACGTCGGTGCCCTCTCCGGGGAGGGTGAGGCTCTGTGGGCATGGGCCGGGGGGCAGACGGCGGCACCGCGTTCCCAGGCAAAGCCAAGACAGCTCCAACCTCCCTCCTGCCTCCTCTCCCACCCCAACCAGCAGTTTGGTGCTCTGCTAACTCCCAGCCTCCTGGATAAAACCAGTTAGAAACGTTTTGTAAGAGGTCAAACACCTGAAACCACCCAATAACTGACTATTATCTGGGCAAAGAGGAGCCGGACCGCAGGAGCTGCTCAGAGCAGCCTCTGCCAGTGGGGCCTTCGAGGGAACAGGTAGAAACCCATCGTGGCAAACACCAGCCCCACGGGGATCATTCCTTCCCAAACCTCTTCTCCCAAACACAGCCTCAGCTCTGCAGCACAGCCCTCGCTGCCCTTCCCTGGCAGAGGAACGGGGCTGCCCTGTGCCCGTTGCTCTCCCACAGCCTCTCCTGCTTTGGGAAAGGAGAGATTGCTGCTGCTTGGGAAAGGAGAGAGGATTTCACAGTGCTACAAGGGAGTTTTGTTGTCTCACTCCTGCACGGGCAACCAGCATCTCAAGCAGCGGGTCCCCGCGGCCAGCAGAGACACCTCTGAAAGCAAATGTGAAGTCTTTCTGTTTTCCTTCAAGGTCAGGCAACATTAACACACAGAGAGATAACAACCAGAGAGAGAAAAAAAAACCAGCTGAAGCTGTTCCCTGCCACCCCACACATTTCCTGCTGGTGCTGGCATGAATGTTGATCAGGGAACTTGGCCCATAAATCCGTGCCTCTCGCTCCGAGAGGTTTTATGTCGTAATTAACAAGTGGCTGTTGCGCAGGAACGACAAAGAGGCTGAAAACTGCAGTTCCAGAACTGCCCAAGGTACCACGAGGGGATTTTGTCACAGGAGCACGTTGTGTTTAGGGCCACCTTCAACTCAATGCACTTTGCCCATGGGGGTCGGGACCCTCATGGGAAGGAAGGGAAAAGCTGGTGAGAGAACAAACCCCACGAGCCCGGCACTGACTGGTCTGTGCAGGGCATTAATGTCCCTCTCAAGGGAGCAGCGGCTGAGCCAATGCTCCCTGCCAGGGCCAAGGGCTCCAGCCCAGCCTGGGGACAGGGCCCTGGGATGGCTCTGGATCAGGGCAGAGGGACAGAGGCTGAGGTTGAAGGGCTCAGCCCCATGGAGCCGCAGAGCTCCGGGAAGGGTGGTGGGGAGTGAGGAAACCCCCCTGGCCCAGCTGTGAGTCTCCCCGCTTCCATCTATTAAAACAGTTGTTTTTATTACAAAGAGATGTTAAGAGTGAAAATGGATGAAATACATTTCGCATCCCCCATCGATTTCCCAGGGTATTTACAGCTGCAGAGATATTGATCTCCCCGAGGTGCCGGCCGTGCTCGCTCCTCAGCGCCACGTTTGCAGCGAGGGAGGGCTTCCAGCACATAAACCACCAGAACCCACCCAAGCAACAGGGGCAGGAAGGCTGGGGGGCAGCAGCTGTGCCAGCCCTGACACCCCCAGCACCAGCTCCCTCCCTCCAGCAGCTTGGGGATGGGTGATTCGCTTGGGATTATCTCGATGCTGCTGCCCCGTGGGGTTTGATGCAGGTGGAGGTGAGGGGTGTTGCCAGACCCGGCACACAGAAAATCTCTCAGGTACCTCAAACCCTCCTTTTTAACCCCCTCATGTCCCCTGTGTGAGCCACCAGCCCACCTCTCCGCTCCTGTGTGCAGCTCTGACCACAGCAGCCACAGCTCTCTGAGGCAGAGGGAAGCCCTTGGCCACAGGGTCTGTGAGGCTGGAGGAGGCTTCTCCCACCTCCCTTTGCCCCACACATGGGACTCAGCACAAACCCCAGCACCTTCATTCCTCATTCCAACAAAACTCCTACTGAGGCCGTGTGGGAGATGCTCAGGGTCTGACCCAGGGCTGTGGCACAGCACAGGGCTGCAGACGGGGTTGTGAGGGATGGGAGAGCTCCTCATGCATTTTTGGGAGCTGGAAACTTCCCAGATCCCCTCCTGCATCTGCCTGCCCGGCCCCACGGGGCCGTGAGCGGCACAGACGCTGCGTCAGGTGCTGCCGAGGCCAAACTGCCTGGAGCTGAGCGTCTTGGCGCTGCCAGACAGGCACCCCCAGGGCTCTGCCGGCACCTCTCCTTCCCTCCAAGCCAGCAGAAGTTTGACTGGGCCCAGCACCCAGCCCCTTTGCCCGTGTGCTGGGCTGAGCAGGGCTCCACAGCAGCCTGCAAGGCTGAGCAGGGGCGAGCAGGGGCTGGGTGTGGAGCTGCTGGAGCTCTCTGGCGCCGTTTCGGCCCCGGTTCCATCAGTCACATCGTGTTAAGTGGCTGACGGGCGCTAACGAGAGGTGACAGACGTGACAGGGAGCTGGGCAGGCTCTGGGAGTGACGCTGCAGTCCCCAGAGACGAGTCTCCCCCTTCCCAGCACAGCTCAGCTCTGTCCTCCCACCTGCTGAGTGCAGGAGACTCTGCTGGGACACTGCTCAGCTTGGCACTCTGTGGCCGTGGCCAGTTGGCCACAGCAGACCTGAGCCCACAGGGAGCTGCCTGCTCTCCTCATTCGAGCTGTGAGCCAAGGCTGAGGCCAGGAAACCCACCAAGGCTTCCCATGGTGGTGAATGGCTGGGGGCTCTTGCCTGAGAAACCTCAACGGGGCAAGAGATGGGTGGGGAACGCTGAGCATCCCTCCCCAAACCCCAACCTTCCTCCATCCTGCTGAGCCCTGTCAAAGGCAAAAGAAAAGCATCACAGGGATGCAGGCAGCAGGGCTGGCACAGGAGTGGGGCACAATCAGCTTGTTCATCACCTGGGGAAGCTCATCTGCTTCCCCCAAAACAGGCTGAGGAGGGTCCCTGGGCTCTGGTGAGGGAAGTGCTGCACCACTGCCAGCTCTGCCCCAGTCCACCCACCACAGCCCAGTCTGTGATCCTTGCCCATCTCCCCGACCTTCAGGCTCTGTTGTTATTGATGTTTTGTGCTGACTGAGTCAATATGAACTTCTCAGGCCAATAGACAATGAATAGAAAATAATAAGCAATGCAGAGATAACATTGATTTATGATTATTTGGGCCTTTTGCATGAGTTTCGCACAGGCAAAGCAGCTCCAGAGTGTTGGTTAGCACCGAAAGAGACACACAGGAGAGACAGAGACTTGCTGCAAGGTTTGAAATGCCTTGGACAGGGTGTGAGGAGAGAGTTCCAGCGGTAGCTGGCAGGGCCCTTGCCTGCTTGGAGAGCACTGGGATCATCTTGCAGCTATAAAACACACTGAAAATGTGACATGAAATGAACTTCCCCATGAGCACGGTGTTCAGAAAGAGCCTGAAAAGCAGCAGCGAGTCAAGGTCACAGGTGGGGGAGGATTTTATACAGACTGGGACTCAGAACCAACTTCAAACAGTGTGAAAGAGAACTGCAAAGAAACTTGTGAGAGGGAACAACAAGTACTGGATTTCTGACCCCCCCCAGGGGAAGCAGCAGAGCTGACAGAGCAGAGACCAGCACCCGTGGCGGCTTTGTGGGATGTGGAGGGGCCAGAGGAGCCTTTGCAGCGGTGGGATGGAGCCCATCAGTGCTTGGTGAGCAGCCCAGCCCCTTCTTGATGGTGAGGGGGTTTCCTTTTCCCCCTTTTCTCCCTCCTCAGCTCTGACATCAGGATCTTTATAACACTGAATCGACCTGAGGCCGGGGGATGTTCAGCACTGTGCTGGTAGGGTCCAAGCCCCAGTGCCCATCACACACCCTGACGTATGAATTCTATCTGTCAGGGCACATCTGTGTCCAAGGGCCTGGGGAAGCTTGGGCAGCGCTGCCCAAAGCACCAGGCTGGGGTCTGGCAAAGCTGGGAGCGATGCCCATGTACCCCCAGCCCCACACATCCCTGCAGCCCCCAGTGCTGTCCCTGCTGCTGCTCCTGCTCCTGCCTCCAGCCCTGACCAGCCCTGCAGCCCCCCATGCTGCCCCTGCCTGGCACCAGGCAGATCTGAGGAGCTGCAGGAAGTACATTTGTTCCTGGGAACGCTTTGATATTCCGCATGTGAAACGTCTGCTGCTGGAGGAGCTCAGGCATCTGGCAGGAAATTACCATGAATCCTGTTTCTCTTAACAGTCACACACACTCCTCCTTGCTCCTTTCCTTCCCCCTCTTCTCCCTGCTCCTCCCCTCTGGTCTCCTGCCCCTCTCCCCACACCATGGCCTGATCCAGAGGGTCTGGCTGTCCCCGCAAAACTCTCCATTCCTCTCTCTGCAGCATCCCACGAGCTGCGAGGCAGCAGCAACTTCTCAGGCTTGGGAGGAATCCTGAGAATCACAGAATCAGCTGAAAAGCTCTTGAAGCTGCTGGAGTCCCAGTCCTCCCCTCACCCTGCCAAGCCCACCACTAACCCATGGCCACAAACCACGTCCATTCCCCTATTTGCAGTGGGGGGGGGGTCAGTGGGGTCAGCCAGCTCCCACCTCCCCGAGCCTGGCTCTCACTGGGAGGGGAGGTGGGATCCATCACCCGGGGGAGCAGGAGGAAGGCTGCTTCCCTTCCCTGCCCGGGGAGCTTGGCCCTGGATCAGAGGAGTCTCCTGCCGTGGCACAACGCTGCAGCCTGAGCTCCACGCTGGGTTTTCATGTTGCCTCCTGCTCGGGAGTTATCGGGTCCATCAGGCTGCTGTCAGCCAGCCCCGCTCCCCAGCCCTCCCCAGTGCAGCCCTTGCCAAGAGAATTATAACTGTATTAAATGATTTTATTACAGTAAACTGCAGATCCTGCAGTGTAAACACAGGTGCTGCAACACACCTCGCTTTCAACTGCGTCCAGGCCAGCAACACACCGCACCAGGGGAGCAGGATGCGGCCCCAGCTCTCTGCTCCCCAGGGCTCAGAGGGGTTGGCAGATCCCAAGCACATCAAGGGGCTCAGGAACCTGCTTTGGATGGCCCAGAGGGTGCATGGAGCTGGGGGAGAGGGTTCTCGAGGCCTTGCAGATGCATCTGGGGAGGATGAGGCACTGATGGCACAATGCTCCCAGCCCAGGGACCCTACAGCAGCAGGAGCAGCTCAGCCAGGGATGGATGGAGCCCCCTTTGCAAACAGCTCCTCGCTTTTAACTGGGATGATGAAGATGCCCAGAGGAAAGGCAGCCCCTCGTCTGCAGGGCTGCCACGCTGCTGTGAGCTCAGGCTCCCCCTCTCCCCCTCTTGCTTTCACAGGTTTCATTTTGGCCTCGATTCCAGCAAGTTTACTGACAGATTACTTCATTTTAACTCTATGGCTTTCCTGTCTTGTGGGAGGCATATTTCTAAGTATCATATTTATCAAAAGGCCTGTGCAAAAACAAGGGCCAGAATTACTCTTTTGATGGTTTCCCCCAATAACTACAACCACAATAAATTCTTCAGGCAAGAAAACTCGAGCAGGGGCCGTTCTGTGGCGGGGTCTGGGAGCAAGGGCCAGGCCCCAGGCCCGCTCCCCCCAGCCCCACGCCGGCACATCTGGTCTTGCTCGCGAGGCCTGGTCTCCCAGTTCCCAGGGGTGACATATTTCCCCCGCCTCCGACTCTAAATCAGAGCAGCATTTCCATAAATCACGCCGAACACTTATTTATTGGACACAGTTTTGGGGCTCTTAAAGCACGGAAAATAAATTTAATGGAGCGTTTGGAGCGTTTCTCCAATCTTTTGAGGGATTACTTGGGGAATTTGTCAACGGAGCCAAGCACAGCAGCTTGATCCAGAGAGATGGGAAAGAAATTATGGGAGATACTCTACAAAGGCCCAGGTGTACCCTAAATCACATCAGAAGAGATGAATGTCAAGGCAGTGCTTGCCAGCAGAGTTGATTGGCAGCGCTGCGGTTGATTTAATAAACTATCGTTTTAGCCAGAGGGTGACTTTAATCTGAATTACATTTTCTTGTTTAGCCATAGCCATGCCAAGGCATTTATTGAATCCTGGAGCACGCTTCCAGCCTCAGACAGCGGATGGGAGAAGGAAAGCCGTAAGAGCCTCTAGAAAACCTTGAGGCAGCAGAAGCTGCTTTGCTAAGAGGGCAGCAGCAGCAGCAGCCTCTCGCTTTCTTTGCATCAGCCTGGGAACAGGAGATGGCTGTTGAAACCCTTGTCTGGGTTTCACACACACCAAAGCTCAAGGACAGGGCTCAGCTGCACAGCCCTGAGCCTGCAGGAAATGCTACCCTGCATCCAGGCCAGGCTGCAAAGCTGTCCTGACTTCCAGGACCCCCAAGAACAGGACGGACAGGGGATGGCAGCAGAGAAGTGGAGGCACCAGAGGTGTTCCCAAAGTGAGATGCAGGAAGAAGTGGACCCGTCCCTGCAGATCCCCTGTGCTCTGCTCAGCCTGGCATCGATATCACTCCCAGATCTCCAGCTCGCAGGCACCAAGCCGTGCCTGAACACACTGAGGACCTGCCTGGAGTTTGGTGGGCAGAAAGAAGTCCCCCAGCTGCCTGGCATCCCCCTGATGCTGCAGCCCCACTGCATGTGGGCAGGGACACGCTGGCAGGAGCAGAGGCCACATCCAGCACCCAGCGGGTGCCCACAGAGGCAAACAGCAGCTGGGGTCTCCCTTGATCACTTCCACAGACAGCCAGAGCTAGGTGCTGACAAGCAAGGACTGTGGCTGGGGGGAGCAGAGATCTGCCCTCTTCTGCTTCCTGAAAAGATGAAGGATTGGGCAAAGACCTAAGAAACCTTGCAAAGGTTTTAGAAACAGCCCAAGTAAGGGGACAGAGCCCCCCCGGCCCTGCCTCGCCCTGCACACGCTGGTGCTGCAGCAGCAGATGGACAGACGGAACGGTTCGTGAGAGTCAGAGCCCTGCTGACCCACGGGGCTCTTAAATAATGTGTTTGTGCAAACAGGCAAAGAGATCCTAACTAATAACAACCCTCGTTCCAAGATTATGATTGAGTTTTTCCCCTGTTCTGCTTGATATTTCTGCCAAAGAAAGAAAAATCCTCGCTGAAGTCTAACAGGAAATCCAATAAAATTTCTTCAAAAGATGGGTCTGACATTGAAAAATGGCAAAATTATAAAAGTAGGCCTCAGAAAAAGAAAAGGGGAGAGTTATTATATCTGGCACCTACCGAGGGCCCAAAGCTCCCTCTCCAAATGAGCCATCACAGATTGAAAGTGTTTAGCTTCCCGTTGATTAAATACGGTGAAGGACCCGAGGCGTGCCAAGCCTTGGGGATCCAAAGTTTGTTTTCAGTCAGAATGTGTTTTCAGTCAATGGAAAAAATGGTCGGCCTGTGCCTGGGTATGTAACTGAGAAGCCTCAGGTTTGGAGTGAGTAATGACTGCCATGCAGAAATGCAGGAGGGTTGTTAATCATTCGACCCCAGCCTCCGTAATTTAACTCAGCAACTCACATGACTCTGGAAGCCTTTTTTTCCCCCCTTCTCTTTTTAATATATAAACCCCAAACATTTTTCTTCCTTTTTCTTCTTTTTCCCTCTCCAAAGGGACGGTGTCATGTGCTTGCACCACTATCACCTCCCTTCCCTTCCTCCCAAGGTAATGAGGAGCAGCACAGCCAGGTCTGAGCACCCCACCAGGCTGCTGCTTGGCTGTGGGTTTGGGGCTGATGCTCCTGCCTCAGCTGCAAAAGGGGATCAAAGAGAGCAATGGCTGGGAAAAGTAAGGCAGAAGATGGCAGAGCATGAGACACAGACAGCCCAGGAGGGATCTGCCAGCTCTGGGCACACGCTCCCTGCCAACGGCAAAGGTTGGGTGGAAACTGCTGTCCTGGAGCGCTGCAGGAAGCTGCACGGGCCGCAGGACATGGGAAACATCCCGCCTGGTCTGGCAGAGGAGGAGCCGTGTCCCTGCCAGGCTCGAGCCGGGGCCACACACTCACCCACGGGCAAGAGGCACAGGGACAGCGGTGCCCCGTCAGCGTCACACAGCCTGGCACCAGGGCACGGGCTCTGGGGCTGACCACGGGCACAGCTGCTGCTCCCCGGGACCACCCCAGCGCTGCCCGGAGAAGCAAACAGCCCCCTGTCAGAGGGGAAACTCAGGCAGATGGTGAGGATCAAACACACCTCTGGGGGTGGGAGGGATGAGCTCTGGGCTGAGCCCGAGTTCAGTGCTGGGTCAAGAGGCTGCTGGAGGGACCAGGGGGATACAGGGATGCAGCTCACACTGCATCTGATGCACAAGGAGCCCAAGCCAGCACTCCCCTGGCCCCACGGTCTCCTCTCACATACCCATTTCCACCCATCCCTCCCCTCCTCACGAGCTGCCTGACTTTATTCATTAACTGGGTTTGCCGGGCTGCTTCTCATTAGATAGCCAACAAATTCCAGGAAGACAGGACACCCACTGGGCCTAAATGAAATTAGAGAACAGAGCACTGCTACAAGTGGTTTAATTCAAATTACAGCGAGATATTATCGCCAACTGCAAGTGCTCAGAACCATGAGTCAGACCCCCACAAGGAACCAGACGGGCTGAGCAGAATCATCACTTGTTAAGTATATAATTAACTTTGGGGTTATTTTTATTTACCTTCCAGTTTTTAGCCTTCAGGAGTCAAATTTTTGAGCTTGTTTCAGTGAGGGCTGGAAGCAGCTTGAAAAGAGGGGAGGAAGAAAAAAAAGGATGAGGAATGCACCCGCATTCCTGTGATGCCAGGAGCTGGGGAATGAAAGGACACCACACATCACAGGGGCTGCAACAGCCCTCCTAGAGCCAGGGCACATCCTCCTACTCCCCAAAAGCAGGCCCTGCACACACCACATGGTGCAGAAAGGAGCTTCAGCCCCCACCACGAGCCATGGGAGAGCTGAGGGGGCTTGGGGAGGAGCAGTGGGATTCCAGCCTGCAGCCCTCTGTGCTGGGTTACCATGGGGAAAACAGGCAAAGGAGGGAAAACCCCAGATGCCCTGGTACCTCACTCCAGCCCATTGACTGAGATGTTTAATGCTGCTGGGAGCACATAAGGAGGCGCAAACAGGAGCACGAGAAATTGGAAGGAGATTTCACACGTGACCTGCAGACACATCAGCCTCACACATCACCAATCCTCTCCTCTGAGCCCACGGCAGCTTCATCTTCCTCCTTCCACCCTGCCCTGAGCCCACTCTGATGGCTGCTGCAGGCTCTGGGTCTACAGCAGCTGGGTGAAAGTTTCCTGCACATCCTGAGACACCACAGATCAGAAAAGCTGAGACAGAGCTGCTGCAAGTTCACCAGCTTCTGCCCGGCCTTTGGGACAGCAGGACCTGGGCTGAGCCCCAGCCAAACACCACCTCAACACCAGCATTTGCTCCCTGACCTATCTCCTTTTGGAGCAAGAGAACTTTTGCTGAGAGACAAGACACAAATGAAACAGCCAGAGCAACACCACGAGATGCTCACAAGGGCATGTGACAGCAGATCGTGCCCAGGCAGCCCGAGCAGGGTCACCCTGGGATCTCGGCTCCACTGAGAAAACAGGAGGGCACAGCTGAGCAGTTTCTGGGTGAGGGCTGAGCTTCTCAGTGTCCCCAGACCGCTCATGCAGCCTTGGCTGGTTCCTGTGGAGCTGCACTGGCCAAGCCTCTGCTGCCCACCTCGGGGCTGTGTCTCTCAGCTGCTGCTGAACAGACAGTGCCCTGCTATCTCTCACTGAAGCATCGTGTCCAATTTCTCCCTTGATTAAACCCATATTTTGCTTGGCTATAAGTCAAATACAAGAGGGCCGCACTCAAGTGAACTAATCTCAGTTTACTTGCCAGTAGGTAATTTGATAGACAATTTGGCAGGCATCCACTCTAGAATTAAGCAAACCTGAGCAATAAAGATGTAGGAAAACAATCCTGAAAAGCCCTAATGAGCCCTCTAGTTTCATTCAATAGCAACTTGTTCCACTTACGTTTCTGCTGAGGCTCGGGACCGCGGTGCCTGGCAGCAGCCTGGCCCAGGGCACACTCAGCTGGGGCTCCAGCAGCCGAGAGCAGGGCAGAGCAGGGGTCCAGCCTCTCCTGACATGGTCCTTGGTGGAGATCAGCTCTGGGTTTGTCAGTCCGGGCCCTGCATGTGGATCAGCTCCTGAAAGAGGCAGCAGGAGGGTTCTAAGTCATACAGTCATAGTTGGAAAAGCCCTTTGAGCTGCTGGAGTCCAAGCCAAGCACTAATCCATGGCCCTCAGCACCTCAGCTGTGAGCTCACTGAACCTTCCCACGCAGTCTGTAAGCTCTCTCCATCACTGTACTTTGCCTTTGCATTCCTGCGCCTCTGAGACCCCTCCAACCCTCCCCCAGAGCAGCAGCAAGGCCAGAACTAGAGCTACCAAGCTCCCATTTATGGCCTCTGCCTTGCTATCAGCCCTGAGCACAGACACCTGCAGAACCCACCTCCCACCTGGGACAGTTACTGTGATGCACGAGGGCACAAGGGCTTATGGACAGCAGCTGGGGATGTACCTCTTGGGCTGTGAGGTGCCCACAGAGGGGCTGTGGCAGTGCCCTATGTGGGTTTGGTGCTCTGGGGCCATGGCCAGAGCAAAGGGGCTGTCAGGCCACGGCACACGGCTCCATCCCTCATAATGCCATTATGTATTGCTGGCATTAATCATGCTGCTAGGTAAGCATTATGGCACTTTTATGGTGGCTTTGAAGCTAATCTGTCACTAATGCCTTCTGGATTATCATGATTTCTTACAGTTGTGATTCATTAACTCAGATGCCTAATAGAATTAGTATTAAACATCTCCCATAGATTTCTGCCTCAACACGTTGGGCTTTGAAAGCCTTTTCAGTATCTCATTGTGTTGTGTTACATGGCGTGTCAGGCACATTGTGTGGTCCCCTGCAGAACCTGGGGCTGGGTGCAGGGGAGGGGGCTGGGGGCTGCAGGGGCAGCCCTGGGGGTTGCTGCGTGCTGGGGGGTGAGGGCTGGGGGCATTCCCAGCTTTCCAGGCCAGAAGCAGCTCAGCAGCCTCCAACCACGCCAGCCCGTCAGTGCATAATTAAGGGAGTACAGAAGAGGTTAATCTTGTGTGAGGATGGAAAGTGCAGTGCAGATACTAAATATGATTGTGATTATTACCTGGCCCTGGAGGAATCCTTTCCCTAGACATTGCAATGCCATTCCTAGAAGGACTATTATTCCTAATAATCAATATTAATTTTCAATGTGTTCTCTAGGGCTTAGAATTATTTCCTTGTTTGGGATAAGATCTGGATCTCGAAGCAGGTTCAAATGAGGGATTATAGCTATTATTATTATTAGCTTTATCATTATTATCTTGGGGTTTAGAAAAAAAAAAATCTTATTTAGATAAGCATCTCTCCCAGCAGCAGCCTGAGCAGCTCCCAGACCTTCCTCTGCCGACTCCAATCCACGTGTTGTGGCTAACAGCATTTTACAGTTATTATTATTAATAATGTAAGGCCAAGACCAGAACAACGTTGCATTAAGCTGTGTGTGAGACCAGACAAACCTGCACCACAGCCCCAGCTCCTTTGTCCCAGACTTTGTTCAGAAAGGAGCCCTGAATTTCTCAGCAGCTTTGCTGGGGAGCTCACGGCAGGAGCCCCAGAGCCTGGCGGGGTGCTTGTGCTGGGACTGGGAAGAGCCTGAACTCTGGGACATTCCACCTCAAATACTGTGTCCAGTGTCGGTTCCCTCAATCCCAGAAAGACAATGAGGGGATGGAGCGTGGCCAGAGATGCTCCAGGGAGCTGGGGGAGTGCCAAAGCCGTTGGGGCTGAGGTGCTGAGGGCTGTGGGTCAGTGCTGGGCTGGGCAAGGCTGGGGCTGCAGCAGCTTCAAGGGCTTTGCCAGCCCAAACGATATGATGATTCTGCTCAAAGGTGAAACTACTTTTGCAGCCTCCCTGACCCTAGGAACCCTGTCAGTTAGAAAAACAGAGAGGGGACACTTCAAAGAGAGGATTAGGAGCAGCTGTGCAAGTTGACAAGTAGGTGTGGGGAGCCATGGGCCTGGCCCACAGCAGCCAGGGGCTCGTGGCTGGCACCGGCTCCGTGCTGTGCCCACCAGAGCCAGCCAAATTCCTCTGGCAGGCTCAGGGGAAGAGACTTTGCTTTGAAGAAAGGCTCTTCTGGAAAAAAAGCTGATATTTGGGTCTGAGCGACGGCCCGTGTGCGGGGAGAGGGAGACGCGTCACAGGGCGGCTGTGAAAGGCGCTTTGTCCCGCTGCCAGAGTCAACGTGAGCCGGCGACAGAAGCCCACGTCCTGCCCTCAGCCGCTGCCATCCATCACCCCCTGTGCTGACAGCCCGTTTATCAGCCCGTCCCACTCCTCACGGGGACAAAAACCAAGTTCAACAGCCACCCAGGGCCGTGCACCCCAAGCAGCACAGGCACAGGGAGCCCCGGCACAGCTGCCTGGTGCCCACCTGAGCCGTGGCACGAGCCGCGAGCCCGCTGCTCCCTCCGCAGGGACCAGCCCCTGGGTGCTGACAGGGATGAGCCCTGGCTCTGTTCTGAGCATTTTTGCCATCAGGATGATTGATTTCCCAACTGTGAGCAGCTTGGCAGGGAAGCCCCGGGATTTTTTTTGGTATTTTTTTCCCTCCCCGTGTGAGTGAAACAACAGAAGGGAAAAGCAAACCCTGCAACTTCACACGTGACATGTCTGAAACGTGCATTTAACCCCCACTCTCCTCAGGTTTGGGTTACAGAAGCAGTGTGGTTCTCCCCTGGATCGCTTTGATGCAACCCTGAAGCACATCAAAGCAAAGTCTTGTTGGGGAGAAACGTTTCCTTCGCCCTCCCAGCCAAATCCCGCTGCTGCTGTCGCGGCCAGACAAGGGGGACGGGAGCCTGGAGCCGAGGGGGCTCCTGCAGGCACAGAGCTGCTCTGCAAAGGCCTCAAACAACGCTTTTCATCCCATTCCTGTGCTTTAGGAGGGAAAAACAGGCAGTTCCAGGACTGGAACAAATGCATTTGAAATGTCAGGGAGAGCGAAGCAGGGAGAGGCTGTGCTGGGGGTGCTGAGTGCCCGCTGCCCGCTGGGCACAGGGCCTGGCAGGGGAATGATGCTGAGCGGGCACAGCAAGGAAAGGTTCCCCTGCCAGCAGCTTGAGAAGAAAGGGCTGGAGGAGTGTGGCTGGGGCCAGTGGCTCGGGCTTGCCCCAGCTCCTCACAGCAGCCTCTGTTTTAGGGAGTGAAAGGGGTGGTCATGGGACAGCAGTCAGCCGGGCACACGGGGAGGTGAGGACAAGACTGTAATGAGGGTATGTGGAAGGCAGCCACGGGAGGGCTGGTTTGATCTCCTTGTGGGACACAGTCTGCCGAGGGGGACGGACACCTGCCTGTCACAGGCTTTGATTCACAGCCTTGATCTGTGTGGGACGGTGCAGCAGCCCTGATGTGTCACCCGCTGGGGGTCTGTGAGGTGGGGGGAAGCTCGGCTGGCCCCGGGGTCAGCCCAGGAGGTGCCGGGGCCAACAAGAGTTCGTCCGAAGGGGAAAGTTCATCCCTGGCCAGGGGAGGTGTGGGGGGCCGGGGCTGCAGCTGTCTGTGGGGGCCGTGGGGATGCTCAGCCCCACCGGTGCTGTGCAGGAGCGGAGCCAGCGCTGGGGAAGCACAGAGTGGTGGGGCTGGAAGGGTCCTGCAGAGCTGCTGCAGCCCCAAGCCCTGCTAAAGCAGGTTCCCCTCGCTCAGGGGGGCACAGGAATGTGTCCAGGCAGGGTTGGAAACCCACAGAGAGGTTTCAGCTCCGTCATGCCACGCAGCACACGGCGAGTCGGGTCTGGAGCAGCACACGCTGCCTCTGCCCGTGCCCACGGGCTGACTGGCGTGGGCATCGTGTCTGGGCCCAGGGTTATTCTCAGCCCTGACATTTGTGCCAAGCAAGCAGAGCACCAGAGCACGTCTGTCAGAGCCAGAGGGGTTCCCGGGCACCGCGAAAGAGGATCCCCCACGTCTCCGCTTTCAGCCCGACCTTGAAACCTGAGCAGGGAGCTGAAACCCCCCTGGATCACAGGATTGGGGTGGGGGGAGACACGGCAGAAGAGCCTGGCACATGCCTGGCACACGCCTGGCACCAGCCAGCAGCGTCAGCAGTGTCGGCAGGCGGGTGGGAGCCGGGCTGCCCTGGGCACAGCACTGCCATGCCCGGAGCCTTGGCTGTCACTGGGTGAGGGGAGCAGGACGCCTGTGGCGGTAGGCAAAGGGCTCATTATCGCTGCTGCCTTCCAGGGGCTTCAAGAAGCTCCCCTCACGGGCTGTTACTTCCCTTGCTTTTCCCTAGCTTTGGACAAGGAGGGGTCTGTGATATCCTGGTAGATGGTTTGACTCCCACAAGCAGTAAATGTCGTGATTTGGGGGAAGAAAAGCCCTACAGAAGGCAGAGCCCAGCCTGGGAAAGCCCTTCCCTGTGCTGCAGGAACAGAGCAAAACCAAAGCAGCAAAAGGCCTGGACAAGCCCAGTTAAGTCTGTAATGTGGTGTCCTGTTTCCTAATCTCTCCAGTAAGGAAGCAGTGTGTTGAATTTAAAATATCCCTCTGGTAAATGCTAACTATTTAAAGAGTGCTGGGGTCTTAGAAATGCAAAACAAAGATTTGTTGATTAAAAACACATGGTTTGTTCTGGAGGCATGAGTAGCCAGGAAAATCAGTTCTGACAGTATTTTGGCTTTTTCAATCCCACAAGACATGATGGTGATTTATTACAGTGATGTCAGCTGTGGTTGAAAAAAAAAGTTCCCTGTGTTGTCTTAATAAAAGAGCTTTACCTTGAAATCATTAAACTCTCAGCCTGTTTATTTGAGGCGATGACTGTGAATGTGAATGGTCCCCTCTAAATCACCCGGCCCTGGGCTGGAACATGTGCCTGCACATGAGAGCCTGGAGCTGCCCTGCTAATGAGAGGCGTGTGATGGATCTGATCTGCGTGCCTTTGAAACCTGGAGGGGAGATAAGCACACCAGGCAGGGAGGGCAGCCCCCCCACTACAAAGGGAAAGGGAATTAGAAAGACAACAGCATCTATCTGTCTTCTTCTGCCATTCATGCAGATGCACAGAGCTGCTCATCCCCCCCCCAGCCTCTGCACAGACCCCAGATGAGCAGGGCAGCGCCTGTGTAGGTGTCACCTGCTGTGCAGGGGGTACAGAGCAATGGAAGAGCATCACAGAAAGAACCTGCCAGGCTCAGCCTGTCATCCCTCTGAGCTCAGCAAATCCCATTAGCCCGAGCCAGCACAGAAACGCTTTCCCTGGGTGCAGGTGGAGGTTTGGGTGTCCCTGCTTTGCCAATCCCCCCTGGAGCAGCAGCACTGAGCCTGGGGATGCTGCAGCCCTGCACCTCCACAAGCCTGTTCCATCCTATCTGGTGGCAGTTAAGTGCTGAGCAATATTTACTTCTTGGATAAACAGCTGTAATCTCCCTAACCAGAGTTTATCACAGAGAAGTGAGTTAAATTCTTCTTGGATAATCCCTGTGTGTTGTGGCTTTCCCAGCAAGAGGTTTTTGGATGCTGTTTGATATAAACAGGCAGCTCTAGCCAGAGAGTGCTGAAGGCTGGATCTGACCTGAGGGAAAGGGGTGCAGGGCGAGCCCCCACTCCAGATGCTGCTTAAACTGAGGCTGAGCCCCAGTGAGAGATGGCAAGGGCTGGGACACAGCCTGAGGGCTGGGACACATGGCAGCCAGGAGGGCAGCTCCTCCTGCCAGCCCAAACCAGCCCCTCAGCCCTGGGGCCTCTTCTCCTGGGTGAAAGCTGCCGTTGAGAACTGTCCTGAAAGCCATCACCTGCCCCACAGAGGTGCACAGGAGCAGAGCCTCTCTATTTGGTCTTCAGGAATTACATTAGAAATCACAGAGATGTTTTAAAAACAAACCAACTCCGTGGGTTTCCCCCTCTCAGATGCCCAGGGCAGGGTGGCTGGGAGAGCACAGTGTGAGCTGAACCCTGACCCCACTGAAGCACACAGGAACCTTAGCAGAGCCTTGGCAGGTACCACATCATATGTTATCTGCCCTAGCTGTGAGAATGATGTTTTCCCATCAGCATGATTATTTTCATTGGACTTTTCAGTCGAGCTGGGAGTCAGCAAAAGGCTTTCATCCATCACTGCTGCAGCCATTAGAAAATTAACCAAGCTTAATAAAGCTCCTGCATGGCTTGCTGCTGCAGCTGCATGTCTACAGCACAACAGATGCATTGACTGTTTCTCCATGAAAGTACATCTCCAGATCAGACCTGTTGGAAGTGAGGAATGGCTCAGGATAGAATCAGACGATCCTTTTGGCTGGATTAAAACTTACAAGGTGCTGTTTCCTCAGGAGGAGCAGAGGACCCCCATGAAGCCTGGGCAGCACCTGAAGCAGGATTGAAATGAGCTTCAGTGGGCTACAGATCTGCACCCAGCCCTGGGCTGTGCTGAAGGGCAGAACTGCTTTTGTGTGCCTCCTGTGCAGAGCTGGGGCAAAGGAGAGTCCTCTCTCCTCTCTGAGCAGAGCCAGCATCTCCTCACTGGATGAGGCAGCAGTACTGCAGACTGGGGAGAAGGCAAGGGAGTCTCTCAGCAGATGGGATTTGAGTGGAAAGCGCTAACACTCCACTTCCCTCTGTAATGAGAGGAGATGGGCAAGTTCTAACCAAACCAGCTGTCATAAATCATCAGCTCAGAGGTTTCACTCAGCCATTAGATACACCTGAAGACATTCTCAGCGCTGCAGACGTGGCTACAGGAGTGACTTTCAAATCAATCTCTTTCCAACAGGCAGAATGAACTGGCTGCTCATGTCTGTGTGTCTCCAAGAGAAGATGCAATAAAAAAGGGAACTCAGCCAGGTACAAAACTGCAGCTCCATGTCCTGGTGTGCCTGGATGCCTCTCCAACTCCCTCTTCAAACACTCAACCCCCTTCCTCAATCTGCAGGAGCAAAAAGTTTTAACCATGGGGTGTGATCCACAGAATCCCAGAGTGGTGGGGGCTGGAAGGGCCCTGCAGAGCTGCTCCAGCCCCAGCCCCTGCTAAAGCAGGTTCCCCTCGCTCAGGCGGCACAGGAACGTATCCAGAGAAGGAACCTCCACACCCTCCCTGGGCAGCCTGGGATGAGACAATGGGAAGGGGTTTGTGGCTCCTTTCCTGCAGCCCAGCTGCTGCCTCTGCACAGACCCTGTGGGGATGGGGCTGCTCAGGGCAGCTGGTGCTCTGCTCCCACACCAGCTCCCTCGGCTCTGGGTATTTGCAGCCTCACGGGAAGCCAACCACAGCCAGGGGAAAGTCGAGCAGAGCCCTTCGGAAGGTCCAAGTTGTGGACAGGTCAGTGTGGGACAGGTAGCACCTTCCCCATGTGTGCAGAGCCTCGGTGCAGATGGGGAAGGGAAAGCAGAGAGAACAGAAGGAAGCAGCAGTGGAAGAGGAGCCTTTGCCTGGGGTTTCCCGGCCGGGCGCAGCGGGACGGCACCGAGCTCTGGGGCTGGCTGTGGCCGTGGCCTCAGCGGGAGCTGCAGCCTCACCAACCCCTGAGCTGGGTCCCTCCCAGCCTCGTGTGTGTCTGTGAGCAAATTAAAAATGAAATAAATCAGCGTGCTAGTTTACAAATAGAACTGTTACTTGTTACTCACAGTATTAACAGTCGCCTTTTATTTCCTCCCCCCTCCCTCCTTTCCGAGGCTGTGAAAGACGTTTGTTTCAGTTGCCAACATCTCTACAGAACTAATGTGGGTGGATTGTGACAGATATAATTTCTCCATCCTACAGTTTCATCAACTTGAGTTCTGTTAAACTGTACCCGCTGGGCTTCGCTCCTTTTAAAGTTTCCGCTTTGACAGGTAGATTTATTAGTCTTGAAATTTGTACAAATCAGATGTCACTCGTGGCAACTTGTCAAGATGTCAGTCTGCTGAGAGAGGCATGAAAGGATTTTCTGGAGAGAGACGGGGAGGCAGGCTTGAAAGAGCTGGAGCAGAGCAGAAGAAAGGAGCTGGGAGGGATTGCAGCCTTCTTGATCCTGGGGGTTTGACTTTATTAAACACGGAGCGTCGTGCAGCGGGAGCCGCTGCTGGGTCCTGCCCGGGGCTCTGCGGCTTCTCACGGGTACAGGGGCACAGCTGAGGCAGGGGAGGGGAAAGTTCAGCTGGTTTCTTAGTGCTCTTGTGTTTGAAACAGCTTCTGCCCTAAGAGGCCGTGAGCTGAGCTGAGTGGAGGGTGATGGCTCCCGTGGGCTCCAGCCAGGCAAGCGGCAGCCCCGTGTCCTGCACCAGGGCAGAGGGGGGGGGAGGGTCCTGCCCAGCCTCTGCATGGAATGTTTCATCCTTCTGCAGGAAAAGAAGAGGCCCTTGAGCTGCCTGACACCAGGTGACTCAAGTTACCCCTGTGGCATCCTCCGCTGATCACCCAGGGCTACCCTCAGGATGTGGATGAAGTCAGATGCTGCCCAGGCCACAGAGTCCTGCCAGGGTGCTGACTGTGCAGAGCTCTTGTGGGATGAAGCCCCTGAACCCCACTGCACAGCCCATGTGGAGTGGGAGCTGGGCACTGCTGGGGTGGCCCCTCTGTGTGCGCAGACACACGGCTTCACCAGCCCTGCAAAGCTGTGGTTACAAAACACTGACCTTGCCAACCATTAGTGCTCTCACTGATGAAGTGCAGCACGCTCAGATGCGCTGGAGGTGCTTGAAGAAGTGGCAGCCGTCTCCTTTAACTCACCAACCCCAGGATCCTGACTGAGCTTTCCCACGGAATAAATTCAGGGGTTGAGATCAAAACCGAACAGAAAAGAAAAGTCTTTAAAAATAGCAATTTCCAGCCTTCGATTTGATTTCCAGTTCCAAGGAGATCAGGAAACTCTCCACTGAAATCCCCATTTTTGCATGAATATTCACACTTTGCTGAAGTCTGTTTTGGCTGAGCAGGCGTTTGGTGGCGTTTGGTGGCATTTTGGTGGCGTTTGGTGGCGTTTGGCTGCGGCACTGCCCTAGTGACGAGGGGCCAGGGCTCACACACTGCTGCTGCCCCACAGACAGGCACCTCCTCGCTGCCCTTCTGATGTGTCTGACTCCCAGAGCCACAGAAAGGGGTTCCACAGCCTCGCTGGGCAGCCTGTGCCAGGGCTCGCTCATTCTGCACAGCAAAGAACCTTCTCCTGATGTTCCAGTGGAACGTCCCGTGCTGCCCCAGCCCAGGGCTCTGGGTGGGAAAGGGTTTTCTCATCACCAAGATGCAAGAAAACTCCTTTTCCCCTCTGAGCTGGGCAGGGCTCAAGCAGTGCCAGCACCCCTGCAATCCTCTCCCTAGTCCAGAGCTGATCCCAGCGCTCCATTCCACCTGCAGCCTTTGCCCCGTGCCCTTGTCCTGACAGAGCTGGGAAGTGAAACGCTGTTTAGAACCAAAAGCTGCTGTTTGTCCCTGGGTTGTGGAACAGGACAGCTCTGCAGAACAGCAGCAGCAGCAGCAGCCCTGGCTGCAATCAGTCTCAGCACATTCTGTGATCGAGTGTTTTGTCAAGCAAAGTGTATGAGAGAGGCAGAGACTGTTATTTACTGTCCTCGTGGTTGCAGCCTGTTGCCATCCAGTGCTTTTACCCCTCATCCCGTTGGGGTTCCAGTGCTGCTCCAGCTGCCCTGCTCTAGGAGCTGAGGTGGCTTTCACTGCTCAGGGCTTCACTCTCCCAGCCCTGTGCCAGGGATGAGGCCGCGTTGTTACTGAGACAAAAGCTGAGCTGAGAGGCTTTGCCTAATGAATTGGTACATAAATGTTCCCCTTCCTGGAGCAGCTCAGAGTGCTCGTCTCAGGGAAGGAGGAGAAGGGGAAAACCCACTTCCCACGGGAGGGTTTTCTTTAAAATAAATCACTTTGTGTCACATGCAGCTTTGATTCCCTTTCATGTGGCAGCTGGGTTCCCACACTCAGCACCGCTGCAGCAGCTCAGCCCGGCCCCTGGCGTGGTAAAACTGACCCAGGCTGGGGCAGAGCGGGGCAGCAGGGCCCGGAGGGTCAGTCTGTGTGTCCAGCTGGGCTCTGCCATGTGCTGTGGGTGTCTGCAGAGCGCAGGCAGCGGGGAAAGGGAGAGCAGAGGGGAGGAGAGCGGGGAAAAAAACACCCTCCTGGCAGGAGTTCAGAAAGCTCTCCAGCTCACACATCTGGTTCTTATATTTCAAAGTTAATTAGTCATATTGAGGCTGTCTGAAGATAAATTTATCATCCAGAAAAAAAAAACACAAACAGTTTGAAGAATGAAAGGAAGTGAGGTGACACGGCCTGACGCTGAAATAAATCACTGCAACGGGATTCAAAAAACTCGTCCTCCCTGACACCCAGAGCTGGAGACTTTGTACAAGCTTTTTTTTGACAAAGACAAGTCCCTGTTTGATGCACAAAGCTCCTGATATTCAGTTGCACACAATCACCTCTGGCCAGTGACTTTCCTGAGCGACTACCGGCGGGTGCAGCCCGGGGCTGGGGGTCAATGCAGCCAGACCCACGGGCTGGGGGACATGGAAGGGGTGAGCTCCAGCCTGATGGAGATGGAAAGAGAAGAGGGGCTGTGCACAAAGTGACACTGAAACCCAGGCCACGTGAAGCTCAGAGTTCCCCCATGAGCCCCCCCAGCTTAGGGGTACCCGGAGATGGGGCTGGACCCCTCGTGCCTGTTCCTCTGTCCCTCCAGGGCGCAGGCAGAGCTGATCTGTCATCTAACACAACCTGAAAGGTTTCTCCTCTGAGCAGTTTTGCCTCCTCAGCCATGCTAAGGGGCTGCCAGGAGGTGCTGGCTCTGCTGCAGAGGGCCCGTCAGTGCACTGTCACTGCCTGTTCCCGCTAACACCACACACGAGTCTCATCACATCAGGGGCTTTAGTTTTACATCCATATTATCAAATTTCCTTCTCACAGGCTTGAGTGAGAGAAGGCTGGTGATTAAATGAAACACTCTCCCTGAACATCAGCCGGGAAAAAGCCCTGTGTGCCTGCTTGACAATATGTCTATAAGCTAAACATCAATCAATATTAGGGGAGATCAGCGTATCGGATGGCCCAGAGGAAGCACTCAGCCAGCTTTCATTCTCATTCACCTGCTCTGTCAGATGCTTCCCAGGGATATATTCAAGTTCTGCAGACCCTGGATGAATTCCTGATACCCTTCACTGCCCAGATCCAACCCCATCCCTCGGAAGTCACACGGGATCTCTCCTGTTGACCAGATGCAGCCCATTGCCTTGCTGCCAGGGCCCTGGGAGGGTTTGCAGAGCGGCTTCTTGGGCTCAGAAGAAACTGTAAAATGAGGAGTGCAGCCTGTTTCCCCCCGTTCCCACAGAAGCAGGGCTGTGCTGGTGCAGCAGACACACAGACAAACACAGACAGGCAGGGAGCCGACGCAGCACCGAACGCCATTCGCCTGTTTGGAGCTGAGCAAGTTCAAGAAGGTGGGAAGATTCACATCTTGTAACAAGAAAAGAGCTCTCCTGGGCATGAAGTGACATTAAAAAAGCGTGGAATGAAAATAAATAAGTGAAAAAGTGACACTTAATGGATAAAATGAATATTCAGCCTGTTTCCAGGGAAGCAGCTCTGGCTTTGGTGCTGGTTACACTTACAAGGTTTATGTGTTTTCTTGCTGTCAAAGCCTTCACTGTAATTGTCCAAAAGTTCCTTGATTATCTCTAACAAAACTGTCAGCTGCCTTTGAAGTATCAGAACAGTCTCATCACATCTTATTAAATAGTAAACATCATTTGCAAGAGCACAGGAGCTACAGACACCCCGTCAAGAGACTCGTCAGCGCCAGCACCGCTCCCCTGAGCCCGGCCAGAGCTGCACCTCAGCAGCACAGACCGTGGGGTGCTGCCAGGAGCTGCCTCCCTGTGGCACCACAGAACACTGAGGGATGGGCAGCAGCTCTGGCAGCTCAGCTCATCCCTCACACGAGCGCCGAGCTCCTGCTGCACACTGGGGATGCTGCGGGATGGGGAAGGTGGCTCCTGGGCTCAGGTATCATGTGTGGCTTGTACAGGCCCCCCCCCACAGCTCCCCCCTTCAGAAAGTACCAGAGAAACTGTCCCTGTCAGCTCTGAGCAGTTTGAAACACGTTCAGAAAGAATGACTCCATCTGAAAAGCCAACCTTTTGCACCCAGCTCAATGCTCTGGTGCTGCTCCTTCCAGCCAGACCTGGAGACACTTACTGCATGTGTTGAAGTGTCTTTTGAGAGCTGGATCTTTCATAGAAGAGTAATTGTGCAATTAGCTACGAATTAGCAAAAACTCCTTCTAATCACTTCCAGGTGTGACATCTCCTGCCTGCACCCACGGCCAGCAGCAGCAGCACCCTGGCACTGCCAGCTCCTGCCTGGAGCTGCTGCAGTCCCAGCCCTCCCCTCACCCTGCCACGGCCACCACCAACCCACAGCCCTCAGCACCTCAGCCCCATGGCTTTGGGATCCCCCCAGGGACAGGCACTCCCACAGGTCCCTGGGCAGCCTGGCACAGTGCAAACTGGTGAGCATCCTGTAAGACCCAGTGCTGAGGCAGAAGCAAGGGCTGTGGTTCAGGCTGGCATCCAAGTGCCTCTGTGTTACTGGTGTGATCCCAGCAAAACTGGGGCAGGAGCCACAGCCATGGTGAGGGTCAGGCCCTGCCTGGTGCCACTCACCCTCAAGCAGAGGAGCTTTGGCCAGCTCCCCTCAGCTCTGGGCTTGAAAAGGGGCTTTGGGGCCACGCTCGGCCGAGGGGAGCTGGAGCCTTTCTCAGCCCCAGAAAGCCACAACTAAAACCACAGCCTGTTGGTTCACTGCTGGCTGGAGGGGAAAAGCCAGGTGGATCCTGTTGTGCCTGGTCATTAAACACGCTGGAAATCTCACAATAAAGCTTGCAAGATCTCTAGCTTTAATTCCAGATCAAAGAGGCTTTGGGAAGGAACATCCCAGGTTTGAATGCTTATCTCAGCCAGACCCCGTGAGCTTTTGAAGTTGCCCCATCAGTCACTAATCAAAGATCTTCTTTCAGATGAGGAAATCAAATCCCTTTCAGCAGAACCCAGTGGTTATCAGTTTCTAAACATCACTTGTCTTTTAATGACCTTCTTTTTGTGAGCTGACCCTGGAGCCCCCACCAAGGCAGGAAAACCTTGCCAGAACCGGCCCTTTGGCTTGCAGAGCACTGGCACACACAGAGCTGTGCTTTCAGGATGTGCAAATCAGCAAAGAATGTGTGTGTGGAAGTAATAAAATCCTTCAGAGGTAAATAAATACACGCTGTGGTCCCTGTTTAACACATTGCAATTGCCTTCCACAGGCACTAACAAAGACCCAGCATTTCCAATCTAAAGAGGAATTCACGCAACTATTAGTCTCTGCTTTTCCTCATCACAGCCAGACAAGGATGGTTTCACAGGAACAAGCTCTTAAATGAGATGCATTTTGGCTAAGGAACCCCTCTGGTATCTGGAACCAAAGTCTTTGTCTCAGAGCTGCTGTGCGTGATGTGTGTGTAGCATCCTGCAGCATAGTTTATGCCTCAGTTATGTCTCACTGGGCTGATGAAGAAGCTGGATGAGAAAAAGGTGTCTGAAGGAGCCCCACTCTGACACCAAGGGCACCAGGAAAGTTGTCAGGACCTGGCTGTGTAGGAGCAGGGAAGGGGCAGCCCCAGCAGCTGCCACCCCCCTAGGGCCAGCCTGGACCCATTCCTGCCCCTCAGCTTTACCCACAAATGCCAACCTGCACTAAGAAACTCCTGAGATCACCCCCCGTTACCCTTTTGCCACTGACACTTTCCCTAAGCTTCCCTGAGGCTGTTGAGATCCCTCCAGGACTGTGCAGCACAAACGTGCAGCAACAGGCTGTGCTCTGCTGTCACCTGCCCCCAGGAATGTTCTCTGGGCTTCCTGAGGAGCATCCCACCGAGCCTGTGTGATCCCTTCTTGTAAATGCTTTGTGCAGGGCTCAGATGACACGCCTCTCCTTTCAGCCCCTTCCTCCAAGGGAATTCACACCTTGACACGGCGCTGTGGCCCAGCTGTGGGCTGCATTGGGAGCGTGACTGGCACATCAAAGGCATGGCCCCTGCTGAGGCCTGGACCTGCTGCTTTCTGCCTTTGAGATTCATGAGCCACTATTTTAGTCTTTCTGTCTATTTTTGGAAGTGGTCTCATGGTTCCATCTCCTTCCCTGGAACTGGATTCCTCACGTCCCCTGGCTCCACGGCTCAGTGCTCAGGGTTAACCCTACAGGCTTGTACAAGAGGGGTGTCTGGGCCAAGGATCCTGCAGGGACCAGCTGGCAGCAACAACAGAGAGACTGAAAATAAGGTTGGAGGGACTCTTTGGTTCACTACTAAGTGCCTGAGCAGTGCTGTGTTGGTACTGGAAAGAGAGAGGAGCACCAGGCTCTGCAGCAGCTCTGGGGTTCAATAGATTTCCCTGTTTCCCTGCTCACACACAACATGCTCACTTGGACAGGCAAGTGAGGAATAAACCCCTGAGAACATGTGTTTGAGCTCCTCTGGGGCTGGGGTGGCTCACTGGGTGCCAGCCCCATGCCCAGTCCCTGGCTGGGGTATCCACCACCTCTGGTGCCTTCCAAGAGCTGCTCAGATACTGACCCAGGCTGTCTGACAAAAGCACAGGAGACAACACAGAGCTGGTGTGTTTCCCCAAGCATCACTTCTCATCCACCCTCTGCACACCTTCTTGTCTGCTTTGCCATTATTTCCTTCTGCCTCTCCTTCCCCTCGTGTCCATCCCTGGTCACACGCTCTGCAGGGCCCTGCTCTGCTGCAGTTTAAGGCTCCCTGTGCAGGGGCTGGTGAAGGACAATCCTTCCCCTCTGTGGGACCCCCCTCCCCGCTGCAGCCAGGGGCACTGGTGGGGATGCTGGTGCCCTGTGCCTCTGTCATCTCACACATTTCACTGCAAGAGAGCAAACTGCCTCCTTTTAAGGAACACAAATGGAGTTAAAGAGGCAAAAAAGCAAGCAGCAGTGGATGGGAAGGTCTGTAGCTCGCCAAGCACAGCTTTTATTGGGTTAGACCTGATTTCTGGCACGTTTGCCTGAGTGACTTTGAATAATTAAAAAGAAACCTCTTTTATAACAAGCAAACAAACGGTGTCACTGTCCCAGGCAGCAGCAGCCCCAGGGCTCTGCTTTCTGACTGGGGTGAAGTGCCCAGGCACTGCTGAACCCAACTCCCAAGACTCCTTTGAAACCTCTGAGTGTGAGCACAGGAAGGCTCCAAGGTGAGTCCACCAGCCTGGCTCTGCCAAAATCTAGAGCATTTCTTTAATAAGGGCTCAAACAACCTCATAAAAAGACCCCGTCAGCAGGGCAGGTTTCATTCCAGCTGGGAGCTGGATGCCTGTTAAAAGAAAGTGCCAGCAGGCCCTTTAGCTCCAATGGCACTACCAGACATGGCTGTAATTATGAGCTTTCTATTGCTGTGTGAAAGCTGTTATGAATTTCAGTGGGCAGAGGGGCACTGAGGAATAGTAAATCACCCAAACAAAGGGCAGGGGCAGCAGGGAGTAGGCTCCAGTGTTAACCAAGCACTGTTGTAAAGACCTCGAATTATGAACATGTGCTGTAGTTAGAACAGGATCTGCACACTGGGAGCTGATTGTCCCCAAGGAGCTCAGGCATCTCTGCAAGGAGGGGAGGAAGCAGGTCATGCTTGCTGGTCCTTTGACCCTGAGAATCCCAGTGCTCCCAGTTCATTCCTGAGTGGGAAGAGCAGTGCTGTGGCTGCAGTGGAACTGGGAGTGCACTACCCCTGGCTCCACGTGCCCCAGGGTGCTGGGAGCCTCCTCAGCCAGGCCCAGCCGTGCTTTGCAGGGAGCCTGAGCTGGGATCTCCCTCCCAGAGACCAGCAAGAGCCCCCTCAGGCCTCCCCTGCCCTGCTCCCTCCTTCCCACTCCCCAGGGATGATGTTTCCATTTCTTCCTCACTCATTGTCCCCAGGTCTGTGCAGCCACAACCACCCTGCCCAGGGTCAAGGGGCCTGGGGCCCAGCCCAGCATCGCTGACAACACGGGGGAGAAGCCCCAGGGCTGAGCTTTCCCCCTCCCCTTGATGGATCCCTGTACTCAGGGAGATGTGTCTGCAGAGCGTAAGTTCTCAGCACCTTGAGAAAGTCAGAGCTGTCCCAGGGACAGCTGCAGGATTGATGTCCCCAAGTGTGAGCAGGGAGGGAGAGTGTGTGAGTGAAGCTGCGAGTCTGCACCAAACCACATCAGTAAAATGAGAAAGCCAAAGATTGCACCATAAATAAGGCCCAGTTGACACTTCTTAAATTCATAGCTTTAGCACACAGCAAAGTGTCTCCTTTTTATCAGGAATTTGTTGACAAGGGTTGCAAAAAGATCTACAAATAATACTGAGTGGGGCTATGAAAATGTATTTGTGGAACATTTCAGTATCAGGGATCACCATTATATGGGGAGAATTCATCTTCCTGCAGCAGTTTATTAGGAGCCACATTTTATGGCTGCTCCCTTTTAATTTTTTTACAAATTTATTATTTTTTTTCATTTCTCCTGCAAATGGAGCCTGGGCTGAGCAGAGCAGAGGGGAACCAGCATCTCCCCTCTCTGCACCCTGAGCCCAGGGGAACCAGCGTCTCCCCCTCTCTGCACCCTGAGCCCAGGGGAACCAGCGTCTCCCCCTCTCTGCACCCTGAGCCCAGGGGAACCAGCGTCTCCCCCTCTCTGCACCCTGAGCAGAGGGGAACCAGCATCTCCTCTCTCGCTGGTTCCCCCTGAGCACAGGGGGAACCAGCATCTCCCCCTCTCTGCACCCTGAGCCCAGGGGAACCAGCGTCTCCCCCTCTCTGCACCCTGAGCCCAGGGGAACCAGCGTCTCCCCCTCTCTGCACCCTGAGCAGAGGGGAACCAGCATCTCCCCCTCTCTGTACCTCCCCCCCACCCCTTCATTCCCAGCCTGGCAGTGGCCACTGGGGCTTTGGCTTTCCAGGCTCCACGCTTGGGGCTGATTTTGCCCACAGATTCCTTGGGTGAGCCTGGGCCTCAGTGTCCTTGCTCAGCACCTTGGAGCCCAGCAGTGAGGCTGGGGATGAAGCCTTGAGGCACAGCCCCAGCTGTAAGTCCCCAGCTTGGGACGGGACACTCACAGCCATCCCTTTACTCTGTGCCAGGGAGCCAACACCTCCCAAGCAGCCGGGTGAAGATGAGCCCAGGAAGGTGCCCACAGCCCAAGGCTCATCTGCAGACCCTTCACCCCGCAGCAAAGCTTGGTTGGGCTCTGCTGAGCCTCACACTGTCACTCTGCTCCACTCCCCCCTGGATCCCCTCACGCTCGTCCCATCCTCTCCCCAGCACCTTCCCTCCCCGGCCGTGTCTCAGCCCTGGGCTGGCAGGAGCGATGAGGGATCTGCAGCAGTGGCATCACAGACAGTCATAAATAACCCCCTGCTCCTGGGTGCTGCAGTTTCCATTAGGGCTGTCTGGATCTGGAGCAGGCTGTTGATACCCCCAGTCTGCGGGGCCCAGCCGGGACATTTATCAGTGCGCTTTCCTCACCCCATAAATCATCCCCACTGGAAGCCATATGGCAGATAAGGCCTTAAAAAACAGATGACCACGAGCAGCAGTGGGCAGGCAGCTCATGTGTGGAGCAGGGCAGGGGGGAGAAGGGCAACTGGGGCTGTTTGGTGCCACTGCTCTGGAGCCTGGCAGACCTCACATCACCCCACAGCCCCTCCACTGTGCCACCCACTCTCTCTCCATAGGGGTCTGTGCTGGCTGGGGAGCAGCAAGGAAAGGGCATCTCATGGGTTTGCAGATCCATACCAGCAGCTCAGAAACAAGAATCATTCCCCCTAAATAATTAAGACCCAGGGTGCACACCCCCCAGGGTTTCACTCCTTAATCTCATCTAGGTCAGAAAAAGCCACAGTGCCAGAGAAACCGAGCTCAGCACACCACAGGCCACTCAGGAGCCAGACACTGCTCACAAGCACCAGCTTTACCCACTGAGGATGAACCAGTTTGCCCCCCAGACAGCAGGTGGGTGTACTGGGGACAGACCCCAGCACCACAGAAGACCCCAGTTTGTCTCCCCCTGCTCACTCTGCAGCCCTCCCACCGTCCCAGCTCTCAGGGACAGTAAACACCAGCAGCTGCCCCAACAACTACAGACAGGCACTCGGGAGATAATTATTGCAATAGAATTAAAATTAAGAGATTTTTGAATGCAAAGAGCCTCACAACAGAAGAGCTTGTGTGTCTTTCTTCTCTCCAGCCCTGCAGCAGCACAGAAAACACTCCATCCCCCAAAGCCAAGCTTTTGCAAGCCCTGCCCTGCCCATCCTCATTTAGTTCAATGCAGAACAAGGTGTAAATTGATCCCAAATCAGGCTGTTTACATTTCACACCCACTTTGAACTTCAGAAAATGTGTAAAGTGATGAAGAATGAGGCCTATTGTTGTGGGGTTTAATTACAAAGCCCTTTGCTGGGTAACTCCACAGCCCCTTCCCTCCTGCACAGAGACCTGGCACTGCTCACACAGGGGAAAGGCTCCTGGGGTTTTATAAAGTAGGGATTTACATATGGCTTTACCACCCTTCCCCTGCCACCAGTGCACGTCTAGATACAACCAGACAGTATTTATGTGGTGGGAAAGCTGGGGTTTGAGTGGACAGACATCTATCAGTTCAACCCCTGGCCTGTGAGCCTGGCAGCTGAAATGAAAGCTGCATGTCTGGGACAACCCTGGCATGTGTCTGCTGCCTTCTCCCTTGCTTTCCATCCATCCAGCTCCAGCTCCTGCTCTGCTTTACCAGTTTTCCACTCAAAAGCACATCACCTGCCATTGTCTCCGGTTCCTGGTGGTGCCTTTCATTGGCAGCTACCAGCACAGCTCTGGGAACTGGATGTTTCTCCAGCAATTGGCTGCCACTAAGGGGTTAATGGCACCTCTGGGCAGATGAAGCCATGTGGCTTTGGAGCAAAGAGCCATTCCAGGAATCCTGTGCTACCTAGAGAGAGGCCTGTCTTGCAGAATCTGCCACAGTGAACTCTGGGGAGCCCATTAAATTAAGTGTCCTAAATTCGCCTAACTGTGCATTTAATTTGGCAGTAATGGGACCCTGTCTGACAGCAGAGCTGCTGCAGAATAAAAGAGTGGCTGCACATTAATATTTTGATTATTAAGGACATGTGTATGGGAGGCTTGATAACTGTGTAATATATTATTGCTTAATTGCTCAGACTCTTAAGTATGTTTTCATAATTAGCTGCTAGTTAGTTAACGTAAATATCCAGCTTATTAAATATAGAAATGCATTCCTGCCTGCAACAGCTATTGGCATGAGGAGGAACAACAAGAACGGAGCTCTGGGCTCATCCCTGCCCAGGCAGCTCTGGGAGGGCAGGGACCTGGCTACAGGGGCTTTCTGGAGGCCAAGCAGCCCCTCAAACTGTCACCACAACAATGCCAAACTTCTCAACCTTCACTGGAGGTGATGGGAAGCCTTCCTGGGTCCAAGCCATGCCTTTGTCTGCTTCCTCTCAAGCAGAGATAATCCCCTCTACCTGGGCCAGACAGCTGATGTGCTTCCTCCTTCCTTAATTTGGTAATAAATCTGCCAAGCCAGGAGGCTTCTGAACGAGGCTTTTGCTCTTGTTTCTGCATGGAGAACACATGCAAAACACAAGGAAACGAAGGGCAGAAATGGACATTTCATCCTGCACCCAAGCCTGGCCCTTGGCTCCTTGGCTCCTCACTATCTGTCTAACACCTGATCCTCCCACCCAGGCTGGGCACTGCTGCTGCTGCTCCTGCATGTGCCTGGAGCAAAGGCAAAGCTCTGTGCCCATGGTGCTGAGTGTGCTCACACGTGTGCTCCTGACAGCAGCAATGGGGGTGACCCCAAGGGGGGACGTCCTGGTCCCCAGTGACACGTCCCCAGCCAAGCAAGTGCTCCAAATACTCTGCTGCTCAGAGCCGGAGGAGAAAAAAAGCTGCTGCCTGAGGAAAGCCATCGTCAGGGCTTGCTGTGGAGAGCCTCAAGTGCAGCTGAACCCTGGGCTCGCTCCTCGGGGATGAGTTTGTTTGCTGATGGTGCAGAGGAGAGGTGCTGGAGCAGGATGGTGTGGGGGTCTTGGCTCTGGGCCCCTGCAGCCACCACGCTCTGCCCAGCTCCCAGCAGAGCTCTGCAGAGATGCCACAATGCTCGTGCTGCTCCCGTGGAGAGCATCACTTCAGCTGAAGGTCGGAGCTGCAGGTGTACACCATGAGCATCCCAGTACCCGCCAGCCTCACTGCTCAGAGGTGCTTTGCCTCCTCACATTCTGGGATGAAACAGTCCAAATGGGGTTTGAGCTTGTTTTTCAAGCTCACAGGTTTTGGGCAGGTTTCTTGCCTTGGTTCCTCAACGCCACATTTCAGCGTGTTTATTGTCCCGCTGCCTAACGGGAGGAAGGTTGGATGAGCTCATAACTTCACTGCTCCAACATGTTTATTTGAATGTTGGGTTCTTTTTTTTTTTTTTTTTAAAGAGCTTTAGCACAGTGCTTACAGGGAAAAGGAAAAAAAATAACCAACCCAAACCCAGCCGGTGCCAGCCAGCATGTGCAATTCCTCCAGGAGCAAGGTGATAGGAACACAAAAGCACGCCGGCTTCCAAACTCTAACCAATATTTGCACATTGCAGTGACTAATTCTCCCCTCTGTGCCGCAGAACAATAGGCATAACGGGCAGGTACGAAGGCTGCAGAGCCGACTGTCTGCTGCCTCGCTTATTTGACACATAAACAAGGAGAGGAGGAGGGGTTTTTATCTACCTGTGTAAACCATTCGCCGAGCAGCGGGTTACAAACGCGCTCAGAAAAACGCTGACCCAGTGCTGCTCCCGCACCTCCTGTGCTGGATTGGCACATGATTTGCAGCACTGCGGGAGTTCTATAGCTGACCTCATTAGCAGTGCATTTCCTGGCTTGTTAGCATCATATTTGTATAATTTACAGCACCTTCGTTTTTATGGAATGTGTTCCTTGTAGAGTGTAATGGCAGCAATATATTTAACCTCTCCTATTTAGGAATGCTGTTGCTGAAGGCAGCCTGCAGATATAAAAGGGATGGGGTGGTTTTTCCCCCCCCCCCATCTCTTCTTTCTCTCTTGCATGTGTTTTATTTTCTCCACCCCGTTGCCAGATACCCAGAGATACCTGTGATGTGTGAAGTGTTCATCAAAGGCAACGTGAAGCCCTGCTCAGGAAACTGCAGCTCTTCAGGAGCGTTCCCAAGGTCAAGCCCCTAAATCAGTGCAGTGTCATCTTTCCAAAGCCATTACTCAGCTGCTGGGAGAGGAATGAGAGCTGCAGCAGCCAGAGGAAAGGAGAGCTTTGCAGTGCTGGGACAGACCTGGGCTCAGCTCCTGGCTCTGACACAGCTTGGGCAAGTCTCTCAGTGAGGATGTATCTCGGTCTCAGAGCTGGGGATGCAGGTCTGGGCTGGATGGGAACCTCTGCGTGCTGGTCTCACCACCTCAGAGCAAAGGAGTGCCTGTGCTGGGGAGGGGGCAGACAGGACACAGCTCTGCTCCCTCGCCTGAGGTTTAAATGAGGGGCTGGGACTGCTGCCCTTCCCCTCCTGTCTGGCCCAAGTGCTCCTCACAGACAGTGCTTTTCCCCAGGACAGCCCAAGTTTCTGCTTCTCACAGCCCCCCAGGCTGTGCAGGGGCATGTGGCCTGCCAGAGGGAAGCTCTGTACCACAGCCAGCACCATTTTTAGCACAGAGCCTTTAGGAACAGGATCCTATTTCTGTTCCAGTCATCACAGTTGTTTTGTTGCACTCTGGCAAATTAGAGCATTGATTTTTTGTGAGCACAAGGAGGAGATGAGAAGGTGACCTGCAGAGATACCCTGAGCAACACAGAGCTGAAGAGGACAGGGGATGCCACAGGCTGGGTGCCCCTGCCAGCCCTGAGAGCTGGGAGCTGGCTCTGCCTGTGCTGCACTCGGCTGGAGTCACCGAGGCTGCTGCCCCATCCCTGCCTTGACCTACCCAATGCCCAAGGCTGCCTGGGGAAGCCATGGAGAAAAGCCACCCTGGAAGGCTCTGCCCCAGCCCAGCCCCATCTGAGGTGTCTGAATCAGGGCAGACAAATCCCTTGCAAACGCTTGTTCTGCTGCGTGTGAGCGGAGCCCGGGGTGACGCGCGCTGATGGAGACGTCTCCCGTTGGCAGCTGAAGCCAAGCAAGACCAACCCCACCTGCAGAGATGTTTACCACCGATGCTGTTACAACTCCCTGTGGTTTGGAGCAGGGTTCTGAGCTGGGGGTGCCTCACAGTGCCCACGAGGCAGGCAGCGACACGAAACCACGGGTGTTTTCATGGGAGCCGGAGGAATGCGGCACCCAAACCGCTGCAACGCCCTTTGGGGCATGAGTGAGTGCCAGCTTGCTCTTGGGGCTCACCCATCACACCCTCAAGCTGGCACCACTTGAAAGCGAGTGCCTATGACTAACCAGGCCCTGCGCTAGATTAAAACCGTGCTTCTTTCTGCCTTTGTCTGCAGATTCAGGAGGGAGCGGGCTGAGACACGGAGTCAGCACATGGGATGGCGAACGGCTTTCCCTGGGGGTGCTCCAGTAAGTGGGGACTCCAGGGTGATGTGGGCTGGGCTTGACCCACATCCCCTGCTTCTCCCACGGAGGCTAATTTGTCTTCCTGAACCACTGACTCCCTGGGCTTTGAGGAGGCACCAGACTAAGACCATTTCTGCCACTCCTCTGCTGTCCCAGATCATTTCTGGAGACTGGGGAGAGGTTTAAGGAGCTCATCAAGCAGAACACACCACCACACACACTGCTCTGTGTCCTACAGCATGCAGTGGGAAAGGGGCTGAGAACGCACAGGCTCGTGCCATGCAGGGGACTGGGGAGACCTTGGCTTATTTCGAGGAAATTCAGGCCAGTTCAGCTGAAATGTCCCAAAGCCACTCTCTCCCTCCTGCTCCCTGTTTCTAACAGATTCCTCTGCATGCCTTGGGGCTGTATTGCCAAAGAGGTGCCATTCCAGTATTAATGGATCCTTGCTAACTGGGTGGCTGCTTCCCTGCTCTGTCCAAGCCTCCTCACTGCAGTCATCTCCACCTCCAAGTCCCTGTGCTAAACTGCTGGTCTGAAGAGAGTCCAGTGAAAATTAAGCAGCTTTTCCTCAGGAGATGGAGACCTCCAAGCCTGAACAAACCCATCCCTCCTGGTACAGGAGTTGTTTGCAAGGTTAAGCAGGGCCTGCGGCTCTTGCTGCAGCCAAGTGCATCCTCCATCTGCTCCCACAGAGCCTGCTGGGAGCTGATCCTTGCCTTTTTCTTTCCCTAAAGTCACAAATTCACTCCTGACACAGCCACCTCTCTATTATGGGATGAGACAACTGCTTTAGATCAGCTTAGGCACGTTGTGGACCTGCTGCTGCACGCGTTGTGTGAGATCAAGGGTCTCTGCACGCAGGGCCAAGTGCCTCTGCAGGTGTGTGGGTCCCTGCACCTCCCCAGCCTGCACAGCTCACAGACTTCTAGCTGCATTTCCACCTGCTTTTCTCCTGTAAGAATGTCAAAACTCAAGATCCCACCTTGGGGGCAAGAGGTGAGGAGCCCTGGGAGCATGGCCCATCCCCACTAGCCTGGGGCTTGCTTATGCCTTAAAACGAGACTCAGATCCCTTATAAGTGGATTTAAATGGGACCTGTCTCATTAAATGGCCACGTGCCATTGTTGTCTCAACGTCCCACGCTGATGCTGCTCAGGTCATGCAATGGTCAGATCCACGGGTTAGATCTTTCTGTGATGCTTTGCAGCCTGTTTGCATGTGACATGGCTCTTGTGCTGTGACAGTGCTGCCACGTTACTCCCCTTCTCCCTAATTTCCGAGCTGCTCAGCCTGTGTTCCCCTCTCGCCTCAGCCCATCCTCATGCCAGACTCGAGCAGGATTTAGATGAGGAAGCAATGTGGAGGGGATGTTTCCCAGCTGAGTCAAGAACCAGCCTGCTCTGCCACCGACCAGGAGGCCCTGGCCTGGTCCCTTTTCTGGAGGAGAGCAGCACAACCTGCAGTTACCTGGCACCCGAGGGGCTGAGCATCACTCCACCACCATTCCCATCCCTTCCTCGTGGGGTTAACAATCCCCACTGGGCTGCAGACGCATCCCAACACCCGCGGTACACAGGAGAGAGCACTGAGCAGAGCTGTGCCAGGTCAGGGTTGTCACCAGCACCTCTGTGACCCACGTGCCCTTCTGCTCAGCCCCCCAGGCCATGCCCCCAGCCCGGGCAGGGTGGGCACGGTGCCTGCTGTGGCTGTGGCTCGGCAGCAGCTCTGCGGCAGCGCTTGGGAGCGGGCGGCAGCGCCGGTAATGTCTCCATGGCTTCTTGTTAGCTGCACTCTAAGCAGGAAAGTGACTGGCCCTGACAATATAATTTACATTGCTGTATAAAACTATCTGTGGAAGCCAAGCTAATTTGTGCCAGATTAGGCTATTTGTCTCAGCCACTGTCTAACGGCACAATCTATCAGAGGGCTGTTTTCAGATATCGCTTTTCAAGCGTGCCCTTGAGAGGCGGGAATTGATTGGGATCTTAGAAAGCAAAATTACAGCAATAACTTAAAAGAAACAATAATTACTGAATCATACCGGTGTCAGCACTCTGCAAAACACGAAATAGCCATCAAACCCCAATCCAATATATTCTGAAGCAAATTTATTGAATGGAAAAAGCGGTTGAGTGAGGCTTTTTCCTCTCCCCTCTGCCTTCGCCCCCTCTCCCCGTACATATGGTTATCTCCAAACCGCAAGTGAATGAGTCGATAATTCTTGTCATTGACTGCTCCATTTTCAGAGAGTCAAGAAAAGATCCATTAGCTACCTCCCGACTCGGTGTCTTTCCCCTTCCCCTCCAGTCATTTGCTAGTCTGCACTCCTCGGGCAAACAAACATATATAACTAATCATCTGTTAAAACGCCCAGGCCCCTAATAAATCTCTGCAACTGAAATACTTTAATGGGTAATTAATTGATCCTGTTCCAGAGGAGTAATAAGATAATAAATTAGACAATATTTCACTCAGTTGTGTCAGTGTACTGCTAATGGTGCTGTAGGGCTAAGCCCAAGGATAATAAATTAGCCAGAAATTAACTGCTAAGAGCTTTCTGCAGAGGAATTGGCTGACAGGCCGGGCTCTGTGATTTAGGGCCCCGCTGCCGTGGCGGGGCTCTCCATCCCATTTATTTGTTTTTTTGGAGCTCTCAGATGTGTCTGGGGGTGGGGGTGGGGGGGCAGTGGGCAGAGCTGGGCGAGGGGAGCAGCGTCCCGGGTGCCAGCCGCGAGGCGCGGGCGGGCAGAGCCTCGGGCAGCGCCAGGCAGCTGCAGATTTATTGCGATCTGCTTGTGCTGCATGTAGGTAAATTACTTTTGTGCTGACTATAAAGACTGTCTCTGAGGCAACTTATTACCCATCCAGCAAACAAAAAGGAAATATTTCCTAGTGCATCTGTCATATTTCACGGGAAGGTTTGGCAGAGCCATCGGGAAGGATGACAGCGAGGGACCCATCCTGGCACGGTGTGGAGCAGCACAGCCCCGCCGGAGCCTGCTGCCGACTTCAGCTCTGCTAATGAGAAGCTGAGGAGGTTTTTTAAACCTGGCCCACACACGGGGAAACGTCTGCAGCAGCGGCTGCTGAGTGGTGATGACTTTGATCCCGCCAGAAGCGATGCCAGAGGGAGAGGGGAGGCAAAGGTGGGCTCGGAGCAGCCTCAGACCAGGGACTGGCAGGGTTGGGCCATCCCAGGGAGACAGAAGACAAACAAAACGAGGCTTTAAAAAGCCAGGAGCTCACTTGCTGTCTCAGAGTCCCTGGATTTATTTCCTACCTCCAGCTAAGTGGAAGAGGAAAACAACAATCAGTCTGTGGTGAAGAAATCTGGCTTCCTGCAAGGAGGAAACATCTGAAGCTCTCGTGTTTTGCAGGACAAACCGAAATAGATGAGACCTGATTCAAACCTGCTGCTCTGGAGGGTTGGTGTTACCCTTGGTCCAAGCCCAGGGTGTGTTTGGAACGAAAGGAATTACAAACTCCAGCTGAAGGCTGAGCTCTGAGTGCAGCGGGACACAGCAGAGCAGGTCACAGCTCTGCCAGAGACAGGGTGTGAGCAGCAGCTCTGTCCCTCTGCCCTGGCTGCCTGCACCGTGCTGCCAGGGCCCTGGAGAGGGACCAGAGAGCTGCCCCCAGCCCCATTTACAGCCCACTAATCCCAGCACCTGACAAGTCCACGGCTCTTCATTATGGCCTGACCTGGAACAGGCTCCACAGATCCTCACCCTACCATCAGCTCTTGCTCCTCAGAGGAAAGAAGACAACTTGGGGCTATGAAGGAAGGAACCTCCTCCCTTTCCTCTTTGCTCTGGGCTGCTGTGACTGCAGCAAAGCTCAGAGGTGTGCATAATTCAGGTGCTCAGGAGATGGATGGCATCATCCTCCCATGGCCCTGGTCCCCTCGCAGCAGAGACTCAACCTCCCCCCGCTTCAAACGGACCCCAGCGACCTCCCCAGACTCCGGCTGGGACAAACCCTCATCTGCTTTGGGCCCAGGGAATGGCAAGAGGACGAGAGCCACGTGTCAGAGGCGCTGAGGGAAGCAGGAGGCTGGTGACAGCCAGGGGAAGCTCCCTGGGTGATGTCCCCACAGCTCAGCAGAGCCGCCGCCGCCAAGCGTCTCTCCTTGGGTTTGCCCTCTCCCGCTCTCCCGATTCCCCTTCCTGCTGCCTTTGCTTCCTGAGAGGAGGTGAAGAGAGTGATAATCAGCCAGGGCACCAGGAGAGCTCACGGACGAGATTAAAAGCAAATCAAAGAAGAAAAATTGTGGCATGGTTTATGTCTTCCTAATTAAAACCCCGCCAGTCTCCCTTCTCCTCTCCCCCCTTCCCAGCTAATGTTACACTAACGAGCTGAGTTTAGTGGCATTTATGTAGATAAAAGTCCTGATGATTGATCTCAATGGCTTGTTAAAATTAGTTTCAGTCCACCATATTGATTTAATTCCATTGCTTGAAAGTGCTAATTAATAATGATAATAAAAGTGTCTGGGCTCATTATTATCAGGAGGCAGGTTGGGAAGGGGATGAGGGGCACCACAGCTTGTGCATCACTTGCTCCATCTAAAAGTGGCCTTAGAAAAGCTGGTGTGGAGAGGCAGGAGAGGAGAGGAGGGCAGGGCAGGGCAGGACAGCCTGGGTCTGCTCTGAGCCAGGGCCATGGCACTCTGCAGGATGATTCTGCAAAGTGACAGTGACTTTGCACCACTGTGGGGACCAAAGACAGGAGGGGATGTGTGCTGGGCTGTGCCTGGGCCATGCTGCTCAGCTGCCAGGGGCCCACCAGGGAGTTTGCCAGTCACTCCCTGAGGTTTTAATCCTCAGGGGCATTTCTGTGAGGCCCCAGTGCCCATCTCCAGCCCATCCTGCCCATGCCCAGCCATCAGTTGGGCTCCTGTTAGATCTCTTTGTGTTTCCTGAAGTGTTTTGCACTGAGATTTTCATTTGGTTTGATCTCCAGACCCATCCCTGGGCCCCACTCCCGTGCTGGAGAGCTGCCCTAATTAAGGAATCTGCCAGGATTGCACTGCCTGCACAAGGATGCTCATACCCTCCCTGATACCTGCTGTCTCCAGCTACTGAAGCCTCTTTCCTGGGGAAATTAATTAGTGTAATTAATATATTTATACAATCATTCAAAGTGCTGATTACAGACAACTGCAGAGGAAACTTTTAATGGTGAAGCCACCTCTTCCCCAGGCTCAGCAGTGTCACTGCTTTGTGTTTGCTGATCACAGAGTCTCAAGGGCTGGAAGGGACCCGGAAAGCTCATCCAGTGCAACCCCCCTGCCAGAGCAGCACCAGCTACAGTAGGTCACACAGGAACTCATCCAGCTGGGGTTGGATGTCTCCAGAGAAGGAGACTTGGCCAGTTACTTCAATAACATCACCTCGCTCATCCCCTCCCAGGACCCTCTGAGTCCTTGCCAGCCCCATTGTGGGCTCCCAGCAGTAACCATCCCCATTTTTGGCAATGCCTGAGGCTGACTGAGCTCCTTGGAGCCTGTGCTGAAGGTGCTGAGCATGGTCAGCAGGGTGAGGAGAGGCATGGGGGGGCTTCCCTGCCCACCCGACTGCCCCCACCGCCAGCACAGCCCCAATTCCCACCTCCCTGACTGTGAGTGTTCACAGCCCCACACCCACAACTGCCGACCACATCAGCTCACCCTTGGAGGAGGCTCTGCCTGCCCTTGGCAGAGGGTCCACAGGTGACTCTCGCTTTGCCCAGAGCCAGCTCCCCCCTGTCCCCAAACCCCTCGGACAGGAGAGGACCCTGCTCTCCCCCCTCTCTGCTCCTTCTGCCTCTCATTTCTCCCCCTTTTATTTTTAAAAACCCTGTGTGCCTGCCATCCATCATTTTCTCATTCCCTCTGTGCTGTACACAGCGAGGCAGCTAATGGACTCTGCAGTAATTCAGTCCCCCACGACAGGGCCTGTAATTTCAATAAATAATTATGGGACTTGATTTCATCTCCCTCCTTCCTGAAACGTGCCTGCACAGACCCATCACCTGGGGCTGGGGGTTCATCAGCAGAGGGGCTTTGGGGTGGCCTCATGGGCTGGGGGATTGTGGGGTACAGCCCCTGCTTTTCTTTTGGGGGGTCACTGAGGCAGTGTTTGGATGCAGTGGTCCAGGCTCAGATCCTGTGCAGGGTGTTTTTGGGAGGTTTCATTGTCCTGCTCTGTGTTCCAAGCACCAGCTCTGGCTGTGTCCCACGGATGGGGATTTTATCTCCTGTCAGTGGAGGGTTTGCAGCTGGGCTCTGCCTGTCCTGTCCTGCACACTCTGAGACCGGGACCAGGACAGGACGTGTAGCAGCAGCCCATTAGGGTAACCAACCCTCTGCCCATGGGGTGAGGGGGCTCAGCCCAGGCTGTGCTGGTCCACTGGCCACTGGCAGAGCCCAGATGTGGTGGCCAAGGGCTCCCACTGCCCACCCTGCAGGGATGGCACAGGGGGAATGGTGTAACAACCCAACCAGAGCGACCTCGGCGAGGACAGAGCCAGGGCCAGGCAAGGTTGATGCTTCCCAGTCCCTGCAGGCAGTGAGACCATCGATAGCCATCCCGAGTGCCTCGGTCTTGGCTGCAAACAAAGTGCAGGTCCCTGAGTTGTGCTATGGCTGGTAATGATAACACAATTATCATGCAAAACAAAAATTAAGTTTAATGGTGCAAAGCCAGGGTGTACTGTGGAGGTAATTCATATTAATTATGTTTGGATTAAAAGCTTATTTCTTTTGTTAGCATCTGCAAGTAGGAACTTAGCAGTAAAAAAAAAAGGCTGCATATAATTAGTGCATGTTCTGGAGGAGCAGTGTCGGGTTTAATGGAGCATCCCCACTCTCTCTGGGCACCCACAGCACAGGACTGCACAGCTCACCACACACAGCAGAGAAGAAATCACAGCTTCAATCATTAGCATCAGCTGGGCTTGTACTGCAGCCTGATGGGCTACTTAATGCCCTCAGACCCGAGGCTTGAGAGGTGCAGGGGTGGGCAGCAGAGCCTCCCCCTGCCCGCAGCGCCCTGGGCAACGCGGCACAACCCCGGAACGGCCCCGGCTCAGGGGGTCCCAGCCATGGGCTGTGCCAGCACCAGCACAGTGGGAGGGCTCATGGACACATGGGCAGGTCTGCAAACCTCTGCTGGCCTGAGGTCACACCCTGACTGTCCTGTCCCTGTGCCACGGTGCAATGCCACCCATCCATCACTGAGACCCCTTGTGCCACGGTGCAATGCCACCCACCCATCACTGAGACCCCCTGTGCCACGGTGCAATGCCACCCACCCATCACTGAGACCCCCGGTGACAGAGGGGGATGGCACCCACCCATCAATGAGACCACAAGACGGAAGGGGGAGTGGCAACC
>WBNH01000035.1:0-249932 GCA_013401255.1 Urocolius indicus | reverse complement strand
GGGTGTGCTGGGGGTGTATGTGTGTGTGTGAACATGGGGGGTTGGGGGGTGTATATGTGTGTGTGTGAGCACGGGGGGTTCCATGTGTGTGCTGGGGAGTGTGTGTGTGTGTATGTGTGTGTGTGAGCATGAGGGGTTCTGGGGGTGTTCTCTGTGTGTGTGTGTGAACATGGGAGGGTTCTGGGAGTGTTCTGGGGGGGTGTGTGTGTGTGAGAGCATTGGGGGTTCCGTGTGTGTACACAGATAATTGGGCCTGGTAATGACTTGGGTGAAGAGACTTGTCTGGGTATTCAGATTTTGATATCATGACACGAACTGGGGAGGGGTCAGTGGGTGCTGGTCGAAACACCCACCAAGCCAACAGGAATGAAAGAGCCAACAGGAGCCTGTTTCTCAGCAAGAGGCAGAGGAAGAGGCTGAAGGGCTGGGGCACGGTGGCTGGGTGATGGCTGAGCAGGGCCAGGGGCCTGTGGGGAGCAGGCAGCAGCTCCACCAAAGCAGAATTATTATTCAATATGTGCTCCTGTGAATCCGGATGCAGTTACAGGAATTATTGCTAATAATGAAAGCTATACATCAAAGGTTATAAAATCCCTGTGTGCTGGGACACTATTTTTCTAGGCTTTGTTCTGAACCATTAGAGATGACATATTGAGTTTGTGTGCCTCTGTGTTTAGTAAGAGACGTTGAAATCTGATTTTAACTTAACCTGGCGATTTTGACATTTGTCTGTGGTCTCCAGAGCAGGAGGTGTGATGGCAGCGAGCTGGGGCTGCCCCCTCCCAGCCTCCCTGACCCCACACGGGAGGGAAGGACTGAGCAGGTAATTAATTCGTTAGATCATCAGTGATTCATGTAAAATAAAACCATCAGTCTCTCTCTACAATTCTCTCAGGGAGGAAAGGAAAAAAAAAACCAGAAAGGAAAAGAAGAGAGGAAAAGAAACATCTCGTGCCAAGGAGGCTGGAGTGAGTGTGTGTGTGTGTGTGTGTGAGTGTGTGTGAGGGAGCACGGAGAGCCTCTGAGGGCAGAGGGAGAGGGGCTGGCTGCACAGAGCCTCCCCACACACCACAGCTGCATCTTCTGAGTCCCCAGGCTGGGATGGGGTCCCCAGGCTGATGTGCACCCACAGACTCCCCAGCATGCATGGCCCTGCCCCTGGCACCAAAGGAAGCAGGATTGTGTCCCTGGGGAGGTCCAGCCCCTTGGACAGGATCAGAAAATGAAGCAGTTCCTGCCCAAAGGGTCTCACTGCTGCCTGTGCAAGTTTATTTAATGCTAAAACTCTGGAAGCTGCCCAGAGCATGGGCTCAGGGTCTGGAACGGGCAGTCCCCTGCACACACTCCCTGGTTTGCTGCCCTTCCTCTCCCATCTCACTGCTAAACAGCCCTTTAGACACTGGCCAAACTGGGGAGAAAGACAAATCATGGGAGTTTTTTAGGTGCAACTTGAATGTCTTCTTGCCCCACAAAAGGGAAGCAGGAGCAGGACGGGGGGCAGCCTGTGCAGGGTTTAACAGCCCTCTCAGGGGCTCCTCATCTCCAGTCTGAACCTCCCCTGGTGCCACTTGAGGTTTCTTCGGTTCCAATGAACTGATTCTTCTCTAGATGGCATGTGTTTGGGAACAAGGCCCACAGGCAGCTCTGGGGCAATGCCCTGCCTCTGCAGCTCCCAGCCCTGCTCTGGGCTCTGCACAACCCTGGGTCTGCCCTTTCCCTCTCCACTCCTCTTCCTCTCCGGTGTTCCAGGTCTGTGGGGAGAGCTTTCAGTCTGTGCCTATATCTGCCTGGCAGAACAGGATCCATCTGTCTTCGGGGGGTGTTTAAAAGGCAATGCAGCACAAATCCCATGAACTCCTTCCAGACTACTCAAACACATCACAAGGCAGTGGGGAGGACAGCAGAAATGCAGGCAAAGGGACTCTGCAATCTGCTTCCCAAATATATTCCTATTGCAGAGAAAGATTTTGTATGATACAGCAGGCACTCTGTGGCAGCAGAAATATGCACACCTTCAAGTGTATTGTTCCAGAGATTGGAATTTATCTCCCTCTATTTCCAGTGTCCCTCTCCCCCTTTTCTTTTTCCTATGTTGCAGATAATGAAAACCCTGGTATTTAAATTCAGTTGCAGCTCCCAGCCACACAGATTGATTGCTGAGGAAAAAAAAAAATATATATATAAAAAAGCCCTCAGAGCATGTCTGCATAAACTAGATGGTAGATTAGGTTATGGGAGAGGAGACGTACCAATGTACTGGGAGTGCACCTTTTGCAGGAAGATTAACTGATGGTAGCAGCAAGTTGCTGATGAAGGCACTTTGTGTAAAAGCAGCCCCTCACTGCTGAGGATCATCAGTCATCACTGTCAGCACCCACTGCCTCCCTCTAGCATGGACACGGCACACGGCACGGCCCTGGCACAGCCCTGGCACATGGCATGAAAAGATGGAAAGATTTACCAGTTGTGCCCTTGAATGTGACTGAAGAAACCTTCTCCTCCTCCTCTGCCATGGCTGTGGGTCTGCAGCCACCTCCTGCCCCTGGGCCCAGCCAGTGCCAGCAAAACCCACGGCCTGGGAAGCTGCTGACTTAGCAGGTGGGAGAAGAGGGTGGTTGGGGTCAAGGCGGTGCAGGAGGAGCAGAGGGCGTCAGGACATCCAGGCTGACCCCCAGAGCTGCAGCCCACAGTCCTCTCGTTGTTCCTGAGCCAAACAGGGAGTCTCCAGGTGCTGGGGAAGGTGTTGAAGTCAGAAGAGAGTCGTTTAATCTATGGGCTCACCGAGAGCAGAGTTGGAAAACACCTCTGAGCAGAGATGGAAAATGGCTCTTAGCTCATGCTTGAGCTGAGGCCGACTCGTTGCTGTTGTAACAGCACTGGCATCCTGAGCAGGGCAGCCTCTGAAGCACGGACACCCCCAGCCCTTGCCAGGAAAGAGGAACAGTTTCCACTGAGAACTTCAGCAGCTGGTGGGGTAAAGCAGGGAGAGTCGGACGCCAAGGCAGAGCCGTCACCTCTGGCAGGACAAGGAAACAGAAGAGGGAGTGAGGCTGGGCCCTTCCAGCTGGAAGGAGGGGGCTGTGCTGGGCAGGCAGGGCCAGGGCTGCCCTGGCAGCGGGAGGCAGCGGGACACAGCTCCAGAGCTCCTTGAGGAAAGCATCCCTCCTCCTCCAGCAGCTCCCCTGGCCCCAGGCCTGCCTCACTGTACGTCTTCGCACACAAGGCACTAAAAATAGTGCCGCCTGGTAGTTTCTGTGTGGATTATTCCTGTGCCTGGGATTCCCCTGCCCAGGGCTGATTGCAGCTGCAGGGCTGTGCCCTGCTGCCTGCCAGTGGCCGTGTCTCTGTGTCTCTGTCCCCCTAAGCCTCGAGCTCTGTCACTGTGCCTCAGCTCCGCTGCTGCTCGCGCCGTTTCCTCACGCAGAGCTTTGGTGACACACAAGTTTTCACATGAGTTTCCTGAGTTGGTGGATAAAGTCCAGAGCTGCCAAGCTCCCAGTGCTTTGCCATGTCACACTAATAGCTTCCAGATCCCATCACATATTAAATTCATGCGGTTTCAGCGAAGCCATCTATTTAATGCAATTCGCTAAATGCCTGCGTAGCTCCTCTGACAGTGACATATTAGGTTTGCAGTCTTTTGCAATCTGATATCTCTGAATTTGCCACTGTACTAAAGATTTGATTAATGTGGTTCCATTTCAGTGCAGTAATTGGCTGCGACTGTTGTAGAAAATAATCAGGCTTTCATTCCTTACAACTGCATGGACATGCTAATGAGAGAGTGGGTTAATTAAGCCCCAGGCAGAAAGCGACAGTTACTGATGACTGTTATGACAAACCACCGACTCGGCATTTGGGAGCAGGACAGCAAATTTGCACTTTATGAAATTACAGGAAAACTGGGACATAAGGAATAAATAGTTACATCTGTTTGGTGAAAGGAAAAGAGCGAGAGAAGAGAGAGCGAGCGAGATTGTGTCGCTTCCTCAAAGCAGGGCACAACCACGCTCTGGGGGGGGAAAGTTGGGAGCCCAGAGATGTGGGGAAGGGAATAAACTTTCTTTTCTTTGCTTGCACTTCACAGCTTCCCTGGGGGATTAATCCCCTGGCAGGGTGTGAAACGCACACCCAGCGAAGGATTTGCGTTGCTGCAGCACAGCTGAGCCAGGCTGTGGCAGGCAGAGGAGTAAATCTTGCTGTGAGATGACAGTCAGCTTTGCTTTGGGCACCCTCGGGCCTGAGCCCACCCTGCCCTGCAGCCATAGGGACAGTTTTCCCCTCTAGCTCCTCCTGGGGACTGCAAGGCACTGGGGTGGTGTGTACGAGGGACAACACGAGGTTTTTGGCTTCCCTAAGATGGCTGAGAGGAGGGGGAGGCTCTTGGAAGAGCGGGAGGGATAAAGCCAGAGCTTTGCCATGACATCAGCGCTGATGCAACCCTTTGGAAGAACATCAATGCCTTCACAGAGCCCAACAAATCAAACCACCCCCCAAGGGCTGCTCACAGTGCCGGGCAAGAAGTGACCCAAGGCCCGGCCGCTGCTGGGAAGGCTCCTGCAGCTCCTGCAGCTCCTTTTGCAGCACTAATCAGTCATTTATAAGGATTAACTGGCAATTTTTTAAACTCTCCCTTTCATGCTAGGGATATTTTGCAACATAAGCACTGCCACCATATAACCAGTGATTTAGCTGAGGGGTTTTATAGTCTGAAATGGCTTTAAAATTTGTTTGGAATTACCTTGAGTACATTTTAAACACTTAAATTGTCATCTTTGCATTTTGGACTATTCATGATGCACTATGGGGCTTTTTTTTTTTTTTTTACTCCATTAGATTGCAGAGTAACTCTTCCATTGTTTTACCAAGCCTTCCCAAGAACAACCTGACAGCATAGCCAAAGCACACTTCACTACACGGGGTAGGCCACAGGTACTGTGGGGGATGGACGGGTCCTCATGGCTCTGGGGCAGTGCCTATAGCCGGGACAGGGTCACACACACGCTTCCCCACAGAGCTGGGATGTGGGCACTCTGAGCCCCTGTCACAAACAGAGGGAGAGCTGTGACACCCTCCATGCCACTGCAACCTCGTGAGTGCCTTTGGGATGTTCAAACCTTTACAAACCCCTTTACAAACACATTCACAGGTGGGATTTGGGGCATGTCCAGGGCTGGAGAGGCAAATCCAGGCTTTACTGATGGGTCTCATTAAGGTTTGGGGGTTTTTCTGTGTTCTCTGGCCCCCGTCTTCCCACCTCCATGCCTCACCTTGGCCCTTCTCCCTCCTTCTCCTCTTCCTCCTGTGCTGTCCTGGCTGGATCCGGGGGTCCCGTGTGCTTTTGTACCCGACAGGTCCTGGCCAAGGAGTCCCTGGGGGAGAAGCCATAAAAATGGTTTATGTAGGAATAGGTTGGTTTCTGTGCAATAAAACCCAGAGCCATTGAAAAGCAAGCTCCTGTGTAATTACAAAGACAGAGGAGATGGCTTCCATATGTCTGAGTGGGTGTGAGGGGCCCCGAGCCCGCATCTGCTCTCTTTGTTCTGGTGGGGGAACAGGGAGAGAAAGAAAGAGAAAACAGAAGACAGAAAAGAGAACCCGGGGTCTGGTGGAGAAAATGACCTCTCGCTAAACCCTGGCCAGGGCCCTCCTGGCTTTGAGGATCAAGGCACGGCAACATCTGGCCCCGGCCCAGAGCACACTTGATCAATAAATTGTGCTACCAGGCACAAAATCAGAGAGATCTGAGAGCCATTCATTAACGAGCTCGTTAAGTGATTGATATGCTTAATTTTCCTGTCAAATGCGGACTTCCCTTGTAAACATGTCAATTGAGAAAAGTTCAAGCTTGTCACTCGGATTTATGGCTGGAATAACATGTAGGTGGAAAAGAGCGACGCGTCCCCTGTGGCCCCTGCTCCTTCCTATTACATGGAGGGCCAACCAGCCCAGGTGCTGCAGCCTCCTCTTCCTCCTCCTCCTCCTCCTCCTCCTCCTCCTCCTCCTCCTCTCCTCCCTGCCCACAGCTGAGATAACAAAAACAGACCATCCTGCTGGAAACACACCAGAACTTGGCGCTGGCAACAATTACACGACTGATTTGCTCACCTCTGTGAAGTGGGAGCCTTTAGCTTTCGGGTGCCTTTGATGGGCTGGTGTGGAAACCCAAATCCCACCTCGTTTTCCTCACCCTAAACAGCCTCATGTCTAGCTCAGTACAATATCCATGATGAGATGGTTTTAGCCAGGATATCTGACTTCACACCAGGCCCAGGATCAGATGTTTTTAGCATTAAAAAGGCTCCCTGTTCTCTTTCTGCCATGTCCTGGCTTTTCTTCTTGCTCCCAGACGTGAGCCCCAGGCCCTGGACATGGCCACAGGCTTGTGCAGGTGCATAACGCAGCGGCTGGAGCGTAGGGCTGGTGGTTGGGACCCCCAAATGCTCATCCCCTCCTCTGAGTGCCCCAAAGCCCACGCAGCTCCCTGGCCACAGCCTGCACTAAGCAAACTGACACCAAGAGCCCAACTCTCCCCTCGCCCAGGGGACAGGAGCCCTGAGGAGCTCCTGGCTCAGCCAGCCCTGTGAGTTTGGTTAGTGCAGCTGAGTCCGGTGTGGGGTCACAGCTCCAGAGGCCACCCCACAGCCACCTATAAACACCAGAACTCTGAAACAGCCCCCTCAAAACATTTGTTTTCAGGCAAAACACCGGAACTGTTGTGTTTTGTGAGCACTGTGCTGGGATTTGGGGAGGCACAGAGCTGGAGAGAGGGGGTGTGAAAGCCCAAGGGGGGCTGCCCAGTTCGGCTGCCCAGGGAGCTGGGGGATTGCTCAGCCCTGCAGGGATCCCAAAGCCGTGGAGCTGAGGTGCTGAGGGCTGTGGGTCAGTGCTGGGCTGGGCAGGGTGAGGGGAGGGCTGGGACCCCAGGAGCTCCAGGGCTTTTCCAACCAAAAGGATTCTGTGATTCTAGGACTTTATCTGCAGCCCTCCTGGTCCACGCTGCCACAGGCAGCAGCCCCTCGCTGCCAGGAGCTGTTACTGGGTGGTGGGGAGGGCTGAGCCCACCGGGTGCAGCAAGCAGCAGTGCTGAGCCTTGCCCAGGGAGCCCCTCCTGGGCCTGGCACAGCTATAAATAAGCTGTTTTGCCACTGATTCATTTTTATTTCTGTTAACTTTTATCATGAAGCAGCAGTCATCGAATCGACACCTCGGCTCCCTGGAGCAGATTCCCTCTGGTGTCATTTTTTGATAAATGCCAAGAGCAGCCTCCCAGCAGGAGACCATTATGCTGTGACATGCTCGCTCTGCTCACATTATCTCTGGAATAACACGGGTGCTCGCTCCCGTCCGCGCCGCAGCTGCGATGGGCCCAGCCCGGCCGGACCAGCCTCACTGTGCAAAGTTCTCAGCTCCTGTGGTTTCCACTTTTATGGTTTATTTTGGGCAGATTCCCGCCTCCTCAGGGACTGGAGAAGCCCGAAGCACTGTGGGAGGGGATCAGTACCTCACTGCCAAAAGCAGGACTTTAACCTTTTCACATTTTGGTGTGATCCCTCCTTCCCTTTTGCTTTTGTTGTCTTCCCCCCAGTGACACCTCCAAGACCCCACAAGCTTAGCAACAAAGAGCAAAAGGAGGGAGGGGAACACCAAAACAAAACCCAGCACTCTTCAGGTTTCACCCAGTCCCCTAAATTTAGATTTTCTTTGTGTTTCTTAAAGGGAATCAGGAAAGCTTGAAATTCAATTTGCTATGGAAATGGGATTTCCTGGGGATGACAGGGGAGTGCTTTTTTTTTTCATAGCAAAATCATCACAGAGCCTGTTAGAGCCGGCTAGAGATCAGGCCTCTGGGCTGAGGGGCTGGAGGTGAGTGGCTCATGGCCATCCAGCCTCGTTTCAGCCCTTCCAGCACAAGTGGGGGCTGTCAGAGGGTTGGAGACTGCACTGCATGGCCACCAGCATGGCCAGTGCACTGGCTGTAGAGAGACAGGGAAGGATCCCAGGGCCTGGATCTGCCTCCTGCTCCTCTCCTGCCTTTGCCCAGTGAACAGCTGTGTTTTGAAGCTGCAGGTCTGTGGCACCAAGAGCTGGATCTGCCGTGGGTTTGTGCTGCTGGGCACCGTAGCACTGCCTGTTCCCACTGACGAGACACCCTCAAAAGCTGATGCTGCCTGTACCGTGCGATGGTGTCAACGCTGCTCCCAGGGTGACGCTAACCTGACACGATGGGATGTGCTCACACAGCCAGACACTCACATGATGCTAACGTGAGATGAAGGGAAGGAGAGCTTTGGTGCCTCTCGCCTTTCTTGGGTGGCTCTGCACTGCCCGAGAGCCTGAGGCTCATCCCTGATGCTTCCGACCCAAGCCGGTCCCTTTGCAAAGCTCTGTGGGTGGACATGCCCAGGGCTGGGTCAGTCACGAGTGACAAAGAACCTCATCCACTTCAACTCCACCACACACATCCCTCTGGGCGATAGCTCACATGTCTCTGGCCCAGCCCAGGCCGGGCTCTCAGCATCTCCCACGCTTTGCACCCCCAGCAACCCTCTCCATCGAAAACTTTGAGGCACACTGGTGAAACTTGGAGGAAATAATTAACAATTATTTCACAGGAGAAGGTTCCAGCTGGAGCAGTATCTGGTGGTTGAACATATATCTAACAAAGGATTGTTATTTAAGCAATAACCCTTGAGAAATTGGTCGTTACCAGCATTAAACGACTCAGCCCATTGCCAAGGATGGTTAACGCTCTAATAAACTGGTCATTAACTGCAGTAACAATGAATTTCGAGGGGATTATTGCTATTATAAACCTTAATCAATGGTTTATAACAGCAATAATGTGGTCCTTTCTTTTAATGGTAAGTAGTGCGGCATGAGCAGCCTGCTTGGAAATATTTTGAGTCTGGCTGATAAGACAAAAGCAGGCATTAAAAGCCTTCCAACTCCAAACACTTTTGGGGAGGCAAAAGGGCCCCAGGAGGCCTGCAGTGAGAGCTGGTGTGTGGCTGTGGCCTCTGCAGCAGGTGACTGTGCCACAGGGACTGTGCTGGCAGTGTGGGCTGCAAGCACACTCAACTGGACTTAAACCCTGACACTCCTCAGGGCCCGAATTCTTTGCATGTGTCCTCTGGTGAGGAGCAGCTTTGGGCAGAGATGTGGAGACAGGACAGGCAGGGGAGTCTGCCAGCACCAGACTGATGCCCCCAGCCAGGAACCGGCCCGTGCCTGTGGGAAAGGACTCACTCACACACGGGGACCCCGGGGTTGGGCAGCTGATGGCTTGAGGAATGAGATCCATCTCTAGCTCTGCACAAAGAACCACAAACATTGTTATGGGTCATAAATTACCCCATCTCCTGAAACCCAACTGCTGTGCAGTACTCAACACTGCAACCTCCTGCTGCATCTCCACAGCCTCAAGGCATCACAGGTCCCCTTCCCTCTCTGTTCCCTGATGCCTGTTTGGAGACCCCTGGTGCTGCCTTTTGTTTGGCCTTTGAGAAAGATACGTTGCTCATTTACACTGTGAAAAAGCTGGGGAATAGGAAAGGTTCACAGGCAACCTGAGGTGTGGGAAGAACCCAGGCTAATTAAGGAGATGAGGAAGAAGCCAGCAGTGCTGGTGAGCCAGGACAGAGCCACCAAGCTGGTTGGAGGAGGCCAGGGAGGCCCTTTGCCTTTGGCTGGGGAGAGGAGAGTGTGGGCACCCGGGAGGAGGAGCACAGTGCTTTGGCATTCAGAGCACCCCTCTGCAGAGGGATGAGAAAGCAGCTCTGGTACACTCCCATCTTGTTTCATGCCCTGTACACCTTAAAAAATAATCTATGGCAATATAACAAGGTAACAAGCTGGTGTTGGTGTCCTTGCAGAAGGGTTTAAGAAGCATCTCCTCTTTCTGAGTGAGCAGAGCCAGAGCCCAGGCTGCTGGCTGGGCAGCAGCAGCTCCCAAGAAATCCCTTGCTGGGCTGAAACTCATCTCGTTGCCTCCATCCAGGGAATTATCTCTGCTGCTATGTGGAGCAGTCAGGGGCTCAGGCACCTTCCTTCTTGCTTCAAAGCTCTGGCAGATCCAAGGAGCTCCCAGGGGAGGGCAGGGTGATCTCCAGCAGCTCGAGCTGCAGAGCCTCCAGGCCAGTGAGAGTTATAATTATGCTCTGCCTTTAATGGAGATTTTCTTTCTTCTGTGCTTGTGATTTTTATGGCTCCTCAGAGCTGGTTCTCAAGCCCTTCTCTTATCTCTGTGCTCCCTCAGCTAAGCTGGTTGTGGCTGCAGGAGCAAGGCATCATCCCGTATTAACCAGAGTGAAGCCACATGCAGTTTAGGGGCTTTGGCTGGTTTCAGACAGCCTTCTGACACCTCTTCTGACACATTCCCACTCCTCTCTCCTTTGGTTTGCTGGTCAGTGTCCCTCAGACTCAGGGGGGTGGTTGGTGACTCTTCTCTCTGCACTTTTTTTTTCCAGGACGCGGCTGCAACGGAATAAATTGGAAAGTTTACTTCATGTAGCATGGAAATAAAAAAGCTCATTCAGAAAGTTAATGATTTATTTTATAGTTTCATTATCAGGGTCACATTACTCAATAGCATTTCAAACATGTCATTTGTACAAACTATGGTAATTAAAATTTATAACGTACTTCATCAGCGGCATATGAATCTTTTAGCCAGCACTCTGCTGTCATATAAACAGTGTAATTTCAGCTGCAATTCACCCTTTATTGGCTCTCATTTGTGATTTAACAGCCATCAATGACTGTGCTATAAAGAATAAATTAACCATCCGTAAACCTTATGATGACAGGGACAGTCAAACAGACTCAAACTGCCTCCACCGGCCTCTGGGCAGCCAACGGGGATCAGACCCGGCGGGCGCCGGTGCCAAGGTGTGACTGCTCCCGTCCCCGGCTGCTGGGCCTGGCACAGTGCTCCTGAGGGCTGGGGCCTGGCCAGAGGGTCTCTCTCCTCCTGCAACTGGTTTCCTGCCTCGGAGGAGGAGTTTCAGCCACTAACAGCTGTAAAACACCCTCGCTGCATCATCGTCCTGAGATGCGTTTGCAAGATCCTGGCTCTGACCCCACGGTCCATGCATCCTCCCAGGGCCACCATGGCTCTGTCCAGCACCTGCGAGGGCAACAGGACTCCTCTGGAAACTCCCCAGAGCCCAGCACCTCCACTCCCAGAGCTGCACCCTGCCCACCAGCCCAGGGCAGGCAGAGAGGGCAAGTGGCAGATGGCACAAACCCAAACCCAGATCCCAGCACTTCCAGCCCCAGCAAAGCTTTATAGACCTGAGAGCAGATCTACAAGGAGCGATTTCTTCATCAGCTGACAATTATCCCACAGCTTATTTGTGCCCATCTTTTGCAGAGGGAGCAATAGGTTTTAATGGGATCCCTCCTATGCTTCGAGCTGACACTGTACAAAGCTAATAAATGATATGGATTGGATTTGTTACTGAGACATCTCCAAGGAGCCTGGGTCATACAGGCCAATAAAATTGGCCTCATAAATTTACCCTGACACACAGGATTACTCCAACATTGCTGAGGTCACCTTCTCACACTGATTTATTGCCAGCCCATGGGTTAATAATACTGTTTACGGGGTTGTTGTTTTCCCCTACACGTAGCAGATATTAATCAGCGTGTCCAGGCGCGCTGGGCGCTCCGGGGGCGGGCGCAGTGCGGGGGAGACGCGGGACAGGGACGTGCTGGGGAGGGGGAGCCTGAGTTATGCTCTAGGTAAGAGTTTCTGTGTTTAAAAAGTCTTGCAAAGACCTCTGTGGGAGGATGGGAAACTTTTCCCTCCCCAAGGCCCGAGGGTGAGGGGTGGCACTGGGAGTGTTTGTGGCTGTTCCAGTTTCTGGGCAGTGCTTCTGGTGCTTTGTGCTGGGCTTGTGCAGGTGCTGGCAGCTTCTGACACGGGATCAGGACAGTCTCTGCACCAGCATGGGATGGCTACAGACTCTATACAGCCTCCTCTGTCCAACTGAATCCTTGTTTTGATGGCTTAAACAGCACCCAGGTTTTATGAAGGAGTCTGCAAGGGGAATTTCATCCCCATGAGCATCCACCTCCTGTTGCTGCAACGATGAGACAGCCTCATGCCAAGCTGAGCTGTCACTGCGGATGACGCCGGGGTAGAAATAAAGTGCAAGCCAAGCCCTGACACTTGGTCCATCACTCCCTCCTCCACATCCTCCTCTTTTTTTAAATCTGTGAGAAACGAGCTTCAAGGAAGAAGCTTGTCAGGATCCCTGAGCAGGGAGAGCTGAGGGACAGCGAGAGACGAAGCGCTGGAGCCCAACATGCAGGGCTGGGCCTCACACAGGGTATGAACGATGGAGTGTGAATTCCCAGACAGCTCCAGCACTACACTTAATCTCTTATTTCTACAGAAACTTGCTGACTGCGCTGGTACTACAGGACCAAGCTCTCAGGCCCAGCTTTCACCAAACAGCCCTGGATTTAAATCAGCTACTGAGAAACAAGAGGCTCCCGCTGTGGTTGCCCAGGCCTTGGAGATTCCTCCTGGGACAAGCTCTGGCCCATTTCTCAGTGGCTGTACCAGACATCCAGATCCTGCTTGTTCTTACAAACTCATGTGCCCATGTGCCTCAGCAGCACATCACGAGGATAAGCCCAGGTACTGCATGAGAAATCCATGGATAAACCCATCCCAGGGAGCCGCTGTGTCTGCTCCCGACTCTTGTCTGCTGGCACTTGGGATCTCCGGGGTTACCGGTGCCACAATCCCTGGCAGCATGAGGAGCCAGGGAGGTGGGGCAGGAGGCTGTGTGCCCGTGTCCCTGCTGGGGTGCTGGTTTTGGAAGCCCTCTCTGCCCCTTTCTCCAGGGGCAGCCAGCCTCGCTCCTGCTGCTTCCCGTTGGTTTCGTCGCTCCCTAATGGGAGGGGACAGGTGAGATGTGCTTCAAAACAGTGTAATCATATTTTAAATGGAAATGAAATGTGTGAATTAAATGTAAATTACAGCAGAATGGAAGGACAATCACTATTAGTTAAGGTCTGACACCTATTTTTGCAGACCTTTCCTAAATGCCACAACTTGTTTCTCTGCACTTGTGACGAGGGCTTGTAATTACGTGGCAGCTGCTGCTGCAGCCGGCGGATGGTGGGTGCCGAGGGGGGCCTGTGTGCTTCAAACAGCTCTGGACTGCTGGTGGCTCTGGGAAATGATGAAGCAGCATTGATATTTTTATTTGGAAGCCGTGAAAATAAACCTTGTTGTTTCCCCCTGAAAAGGTGAGGCTGTAATACAAAAGGACGTTTTTATAGAGTCAATTTATTTAAGGGTTCCCCCATTTGCTTTTATATTGGAAAAATATGTGTCCTGCCAATGAGCTGAAACTTCCTCTTTACCTTTAATCCCTACCCCACCTCCTTCGAGCCACTGGCCATCCCGCAGCCTCCTCAAAGCCTCACCTCATTTGCCAGGGGGAGAAGCAACCACAGGCCCCTCAGCAACCCTGGCCCCGGCGTGTTGGACACAGTCAGTGCAGCCAGGCAGAGACAGTCCCTGCTCTGGCAGCCCCAGCAGCATTCTCACATGGGAAGGGATGGGGAGATCAGCAGTGACACTGGGACCGTGGCACAGTGGAGGCACAGCCCACATGCCCAGCAGAAGCTGACTGCAGTAATGAGGCAACTTACGTGCAGCTGTGGGAAAAGCCAGCGCTGAGCAGGGACTGGTGACACACACACAGCTCCTCGGGTGACATCTTTGTGATGCAGAGATTTCCTCCTGCGCCCCTTGTTCTGCCTGTCTCCCTGTGAAGATAAAACGTTTACTGTTCTCATTATCACCAGGAACTTTTCAGCTGGGAAAAAAAAAAGAGAATCCTTGGCCTGAGGAAGCTGAAAGCTAAGTGCTGATTTAATCTGTTATTAATACCTGGAGCTACTTGGCAAGGTTTTTTTTATTTTCAAAGAACTGGACAGTAAGAAGTGAAATGAAAACGGACGGTTCTGAGACTCTGAGCACACTCTCACGTTGCTCTGCTGTGTGTGAGCTTAGGTGATGAAACATCCAGCTCAGGGCATCACAGAGGGTGCACAAACTTCTCTACGGACCCTTGGGCATCCCGGGGGGCCAGTGCTGCTCCCGGGGCACATGCTGGGGAGTGAGGAGATGGGAGCATCCCTTCTGCTGTGGGCACCTTACAGGGATGAGCTGAGCACACAGGAGGCCAAGGACAATGTACGAGGGCCCTTCACACTGCCCAAGTGCCCGCTCCTGGCCTCAGAGCTGGCAGCCTCAGTGAGGATGTGGCCACTGACAGCACATCCCAGCATCAGGGCCACGAGAAGAAACAGCTTTTTGTTTGGTAATCCTCAGGTCTCCCTTCCTTGTTTCAAAGCAGAGGGATGTTAGGGCAATATTGCACCAGGGGAAATGCACCATCCCACGTTGGGATCATCACAACACGTAATCCTGGTGTCTGTAGTTCTTACAAATACACAGAGAGTACAGTGAAAGAAACAGCTTTCTGAAAGGGAAAAAGCCCCGTGCCATTTAATTCCTAAAAGGTCAAACTCAAATGCTTTGGCCTTATCGAAATGATTTTCTCCTTTGATTTTTCTTTCCAAATGCAATTTTCCTCAGAATCAGTGTGTTTCTGCAAATGCTTCACCTTTGCTGAAATGGCATCTCCTGACAGACAAGTGTTGTGTGGGGACATTTCTCACCAGCTCCTGCCGGGAAGGAGACACCTGAGGGGAGGAGCTGGGCCCTCGTGGCACAGCCAAACTTTGGGCAGAGCTTTTCAAACCAGGTCCTTAAGCCCGGAGAGCAGGAGATCAGGTGCCAGGAGACCAGCAAAAGGTCTCTCTCTGCTGCCCTGATGCTGCCCAGTGAAGGCAGCCGGTTCCACGTGAAGCTGAGCCCCTGCCTGAGCCTGGTGCTGGATCTGGCCCCGTGGCAGGGCCGCCCTGGCACTGGGATGTGACGGAGGGGGAAACGTCTCTCATTTGGAGGGGGAAATGTCTCTCATTCCTATCAGGTGATTCACATCCCTGGCCCTGTGCTGAATCTGAACCCTTCCTCCTCCCCGAGAGAGCGCTGGGAGGATCCAGAGCCTTCCTTCCTATTTTTACAGAGCTTGCAGCATTGTCAGCAAGGAAAGGGTACCATCTGGTTAGCCCTTGTTTACTGCACACCCTGCCAGTTTGAGCTTATTAATCATATTTACCCAAGTATCTTAATTACTCCCTGTCTAGCGACTTGCCTTGCACTCAGCTGTTGACCCGCTCCCCTCCCTTCTCCCTCGCTCTTTTTTTTCCCCCTCTCCCTCTTTTCAATCCCTTCCCATCGTCAGTCACGGGCGCAGCGTGGGCAGCGGGGCCGGACGGGCACAGCTCGGCGCTGCCCCTGCTGAACGCTGCCTGGCGTGCTGGGGTCTGAGGGTGAGCTGGCAGCATGGGGAGCTGCTCTGCCCCTGCCCCTGCCCCACACCACTGGGGCAGGGTGTGAGCGTGAGCGAGGAGACACCATTAAGAGACGGTAATTTGTTGATCCAGGCTCTCCTGGCGCTTCAGAGCCAGAGTGGCACCGTTTTCTTTACGACCTCATAAAGTCACAGCCGAGAGGCCGATTTGGAAAACAAACTGCCTCAGGTTGACAGATAATTAGATACAGGGGACATCTTACACGCCTTTGCATAGAAATGCGCTGGGAAGCACGTTGGTTCATCACAAGCTGAGGCTGGGGAGGGTGCAGGTACCCCGGCACGGCAGGATAGACGCGCCGGGGCAGCCTTAAGACCACGGCTCCATTTTATGGCCCTTTCATCTCCTGTTGGCTGCTGTGCTGTGAACACAAGGCGAAGCTGCCGTGGCTTGGCTTGCTTTGATTTAGTTTGGTTCGGTTGGTTTGGTTTGGGGACTTTTTTTTTACCCTTCTTTCAGCCTTCTGAGCTTCCCCCTTCCCACACGCCAGGGCTTGAGTTTGGCATCTTGGATGTGATGCTGCCATGCCTGCAGCAGGGAGGGGTTGGCTGCATGGGGATTCATTACTATTATTGCTATTTTAGCGTTGCTCTATCACGTCCAAACCTCACTCAGAGTGAGCCTGCTAAGAACAGTGGAGCAATCCTGAAATGACACAGACCCTGTATTTACACGGCAATTCAGCGTCCTGCTCTCCCAGCCCCCAAACCACGAGGCTTCAGATATTAAAACAAACCAAAACAGTTGGGTTTCTTTTTATGCACTTCAAGATTTAAGGTGCCATCCAGCCGTGCTGTCAGGCTCTCAGGGTTTGTTTTTCCAAGCACAAGCCCAGATCCCTGTACGACCGTGGTTCCTGCTGGGGGCACTTTCACAGCGTAACCCCAGCCTGCAGGATTTGACCAAATTTTGCACAGCTGTATATCCCTCTGCTCCCTTTTCACTGGTTTGCAGGGCTCCAGAATAGCATCTGCAGCTAAGGCCACATCTCCCAGTGCACGTGGGTCCTGTGTAAGCAGCACAGGGACTGGTGAGGCTTTGCCAGGCTGCAGGAAGCGTGGCCACACGTGCCCTGCCTGGGCTGGTCGGTTTTCCCTGGCTTCATCCCACCTTGCAGCTGCCCCAGCTCCATCCTGCTTGGGCTGCAGCAAGTAAACATCGTTGGCTTTCTAACTGCAGCCCTCCTGGCACGAGAGAATTCACCTTGGCCTGGCATGACCCCTCATTGTCCTCTTCAGAACAGGGACCCCTTCACTGCTGCCCCTCCCCAGCTGCCAGCTCTGCTGAGCCGTGGCTTTACAGCATTTAATCAGCGACCTGCCCTGCTCCCTCCCCGGCCCTGCACGCTTCCAGGCTTTGCAGGTTTCCTCTCTGCCTTGTCGTCACTCGAGCACCAGCGAGTCCGAGGGAGAGAGGGGAGAAAAAGTGCTGTGCTGTGTGGATTATTGTGTGTTTGTCATCTGGAATGGTATAAGCTGTAGGTACAGCATCTCCCAGCGGTGATTTATGGCCCCTGTCAGGCAGCACCAGCGCTTTGTCTGCTGTAGCGTGGAGGATGAATGCGGCGCTGTCAGCGCGGGCAGGGCAGGCTCTCTCTCGCTCTGCTCCGCACACTCGCTCCCCATTTCACGCCACTGAACATAAACAATCTTTTGTAAACCTGACAGTCACACTTGCTTCTTTGGAAACATAAAGCAGGAACGTATGACTCTGCTTTCATTACCCAATTTCCTAGGCTGTGCAAGAAAGCTCCCCAGGAAGATGGGGAAGGGAAGACCCCAGAGAGATCCCGAAAAAGATCCAGGGAAGGGATGCACCTACGTGGCACACGTGTGCTGACACACGCTGTGCTGTGTTCACACACATCTCTGCCTCCAACGTGCCCTCCACAGGCAGAGCCACCTTGTGCTCCCGGAGCAATGCACATTTCCTACCTCGACTGCTGCCGTGTGCAGAACATCCAACAGCAGCGGCACAGGGGAGCACAGCCTGCCGGGCAACGGGCTCGCACGTGCCCACACAGGCAACACAAACTCTTACACAAACTGATGCACTCTCATTACTACTAATAGTAACTCCGGTGCTGCACGTGGAAGTGCTCGAAGCTCTCTGTGCAAACACAGCTGCTCCCAAAGCTACAAGAGAGTTATGGTGGGCACTGGGTAGAAAGGCAGGCGGAGTGTCAGCACCTCCAGCACCATCGACACATCGGGCACCCGGCTCCTGCCCACAGCGTTGCCCAGGGAGGACCAGAGCTACTTGATGGTGCAGGAAAGGTGGTCGGTGAGCCAGGCCCCACGCCTGCTGCAGGCTGCTCTCAACTAACACTGTGGGTATAAGAGTCTCTAAGAACAGGAGCAGGTAGGCTGGGGATGAATGGGCCATCTTGCCTGCAGTGCTTACAGGGACATCCACGCTGCTCAGCCTGTGCAGTGCAGGATCCCACCCACTGCCATGGTTAGCAGGGAGATCCAGCACCATGAATCTACCACCTGCCAAGGGGCAGAACAAACACTGTTATCTTGTGGATGCTAAAAGGCGTGAGGAGCAAGTTCCATCTTGGCTCTATTGTGATTTACTGCACCAGCTTTGAGAGAGAGTGTGCCTCTCATGCAGGCAGCAGACAAGGCCAGGAGGGCTGGTCCCTTTGTCAGTGGGAACACCAAGGCACATGGTGCTCAGTACATGGGGCTTGGCCAAGTCTCTGAAGGGACATGAGAGGAGACAGATCCCTCTCACAAGCAATCGTCAGCCCTCTGGCAAGGGTCATTGCTTGAGGCTGGGACTGGATGCAGGAGACTAAACCCAAGCTCTCTCTCCTCATGTCCCCTCTTGCAGTGGAAGGGAAACACTTGTTCTCATGTCTCTGTAAAGTGAAGGAAGACAAATACACGACTGTGCAATTGGCTCACCCAGCGTGAAGAGCTGTGGATCACTCACAGGAAACCAGAGACATCACACTGCTGCAGGACCAGCCCCAGGGCAGCAACGCCTCAGCTGCCACCCTCCTGACTCAAGCTGGTAATGCCTCAGCTGCCACCTTCCTGACATCACCAACTGCTGAACAATGCAGGACTTTCCCATCCAGTGGCTAAAGCTACCAGTTCTCTTTTCAGGTGGGAGGAAGCCGGGATAAAAAGCAACGAGAGAGAAGCTGCAGTCCCCACGTGTCCTCCCGGCTCCCGCTGCCCCAGCGCCTCACTTGTCCTCACTGGAAGAAGATTCCTGGCTGCCCCCAGGCCTGAGGGTGTCTCCCTGGCCCAGGGCCGTGCCTCCCCAGCCACGCTGCCACACTGTGTTTGCAGGAACAGCTGCAGCTTTGCTGGGAACGTTTCTTTGCTGATGCTCTCCTTCCGCTCCCGACCTTGGCGTCCCGCGCTCTGTCCTCCCAGATCCTTCCCCGTGACTTTGAGCTCAGGGACAGGGGGGTGTGATGAAGGAGGGAAATAAGCTTGCAAATAGATTGCTGTTTTCTTTTCCAGATGGTTTGTCTTGGAAGTTTCTCTGTGTAAACCTGAGTGCTGAGTCTTGAACATCTGCTGAGGAGGAGCCCGTGCCGTGTAAAGGCCGAGAGGCTGCTGGAAGGGCACGTCTTGGGAGGGACTCGCTGCTCCCAGCGGGGCCCAGCCCTGTGGCAAAGGTTGCCTCTGTGTCCCATGGCTGCAGGAGGGCACGCAGCTCCCCTGCCTTGGCTGGCACCCTCCACCGTGTTACACTCCGCAGCTGCACTTTGGGTACGATTTGTGAGGTGCTTCAGTGTGTGACAAGGACGCTGAGAGCTCAGGGAAACACACCCTGTACAAAATCTGCATAGATCTCAATAAACAAACAAGCTGGTGTTTTATACCGTGGCCTTGTCAACAGCTTCAAACCCAATTATTTATACTTGTGAGCACAACCAAGTTGGTATTTTAGTGGCAGCACTGCCCTCTCGCAGCTGGCTGCTGCGGGCGGATCTGTTACAGCCGGGATGCTTGGGCTGACCGTGCTGGAGCCCCGCAGCAATCACAGAAAATATGAGTAACCAGTTCAAGGGATCAGTGACAGGAAAGGAAACTTTCCTGGCAGGTTGCTATTTCGGTCTGTTGCTTCAGGGGTGATTCGTTGTTGCCACAAGCTCATGGAGAGTCCCCGTGTTTGTAGAAGTGCTGCTGGGTTCCTGCTGTGGCTCCCAGCCAGCAGTGACACCGAATCCTTCCCTCCCCAGCACCAATAACGGTGACAACAGATGATATATAGAAAAGGAAAGGGGAAAAAAAGCCTGTTGAAGGCTGAGTGATGCTCTGAGAGGTGCCTGGCGCCCGATCTGAGAGCTGGGCGAGTTCCGAGCTCGGGGCTGACATTTGGTCGTTGGCACAGCTCGAAGGCTCTTCCCCTGCTCGTATGAGCCTCAGTGCTGAGCTCTGTCTTGCTGCAGAACTGTGAGCAGGACCCAAGACATGCTTTAGCATTGCTGTTATTCTTCCCCTGCAGATTCTTCCCCCAAAAGTCCACAGTATTCTTCAGCCACAGTCCTCAAAACCTGCCAGAAAGCTCCTCCCTTATACCAACCCGACCCTGCGTGTGCAGAGGTGCACAAATCCCAGCAGGTACAGGAACACAAATGTCTGAACCCAAAGGAACCACGCCAGTCAGGTTCTTGGTAGAGCTTTGCAGGGAGAGGAACACAAACTACTGGGCAGGGATGGATTTTTTCTTTCCAGCTCTGACTCAAGGATATTAACAGCAGGCCCCTTCTCCAGCCCGTGGCCAGCACAGAACCAGGCAGCGATGCCAACTCACAGGGCAACTACACAGGCTTTTCATTTTAATAAACCCTCAGTGGCTGCAAGGTTACATCTTTAAATCCATTTCACCCTCCTCTCATCATACCATAATCATAATCACTGCTGGCTTCAGAGGTGTTGTGTTTAATTGAAAGTTCATTTGCAGCTTCCATTCATTTGCCTCTCTATCCCCCACAAACAACCTGCTGTTGTACCGAGCACCAAACCCGGGCATTTAATGGAGAACAAGCAGTTTGTAGAGAAATGATAATTAGGTGACTGGTTTGGAGGGCAGTCTACTAAACAACAATTCAATTACGTTGTTGTCTGATTTTTTTTTTTTCATAATAAAATAATTGCTTGCTGTATGGCAACTCCTGCAAAGGAACGGGACCAGGATCCTGCTGGTGCTAAGTGTGTCTGGTTGGAAAAGCTCTTGAAGCTGCTGCAGTCTCAGCCCTCCCCTCACTCTGCCCAGCCCACCACTAACCCCTGGCCCTCAGCACTTCAGCTCCAGGGCTTTGGGATCCCTCCAGCACTCCCCCACCACCTTTCTTGGAGTGAGGGGCCCAGCACTGAACACAGCCCCGGAGCTGCAGCCTCACCAGCGCCCAGCACAGGGCACAATCCCTGCCCTGCTCCTGCTGCCACCCCAGTGCTGAGACAAGAGATGATGTCCTTACCCTGTGCTGAAGGATCCCTCTCAGGCTGTGCCCATCCCAGCTGGCACTGTCTCTCCCATCCCACACTGATTTCCACGGGGAGGATTGATTATTTTTCCTTGCAGCTGCACTTGCTGTACACAGGAATTATGAGTCTTTCCACACCTGTGAAAGAAACATTATCCTCAGCCTTCAAGGGTGAAGCATCTTATATTTAGTTGGACTAAATAATGATTCTTCTCTATCTTTCATATCGGGATTTAAGAGCACCCTGGAGCTACAAAGTTTATTAGAACCCATAAGAAGAACTGTACCATAAACGGGACAACTGTGGCCATAAACCTGCACCTTGAAGTTGTAACAAATCCTGGACGGTTGAAGTAGGACACAGCCTTGTCTCAGTCAGCAGAAAGGAAAAGAAAAAAAAAGGCAAAGAAAAAGAAGAAATGCAAGCTTAAGCAGAAAAAAGGCCTGGAAATATAGAGGAGAAGAAAGGGAAAAAACAATAATAGTAAAGCAAAGCGTGGTGCTTGCCCAGACCCCTCAGCAGGAGCCCTGGGACTGGCACCCACGCGGTGGAACACAGCCCAGATTAACGGGGACGGGGGGGGGAAAGGGGAGCTCGGGGGAGGAGAAGGAAGACAAGGTGAAAGGAGGGAGGTGCTGGGGGGATTTATGAGATGCTTATGCAGGGAGGGTCGTTGGCAGCAGTGGAGGTGATGGGCTGCTCATGTGGCTCGGCTCGGGAATGGGCTGGTCAGACGAAGGACTCAGGAGCCATCCTTCCAGCAGCCACAGGAGATACCGTCCCAGAGGTGTGTGGCAGACAGGGGGATGTTTCAGAGCAACACTTGCTCTGGGGGGAGGATGAGGTTGAAATGGGCTCAGAGACCTCTTGACCTCCTCAGAGCACAGCACCTGGTTGCCTTGGGCCTCTTCTCCATTGCCTTTCCTCCCTCTTTAACTTTTCTCCCTAATTTCACTGGCTCTTACTCAGCTCGCTTTGCCCTCCACGGGTACCCAGAATCTTTTCAGCATCTCGCCCTCCTCGCTCTGTCCATCTCCACCCCTCATTCACACCAAGGGGACGCTGAAGTGTTTTGGTTTGTACACGTTCTGCCTGCTGCAAGCCCTCGCACTCTCACCACGTGGCGATGCCAAAGGGCTTCTGGGATTCCAGGCTCTGAGCCGCCCTCCCGCGCTGCAGAGGCTGCAGAACCAGACAGAATCCTCTCCCTCCCCTCCAGCCTTCACTCTTTTGTCACATCGGGTTATTTTTGCTGCTGTTGAACAGATTAAATGACAGAGGTTTGGGTGGGTTTTTTTTTTCCCCACGTAATTGAGTTTTATTTTGGAGAGGGAAAAATGGAGAGCTAAGTGGGAAAAGGAGGGAGATAGGAATAAACCACACATCTTTTTATATAGGATCCACAGTTAATTCTTAATTAGAACTGACAGATGCTTCTCCCATAATCCTATTCCCAACATGTTCTGTTTGCTTTGTTTGGCGCTGCATGATACATGGTGGCATCGTAATGACCTTTCGCAACTCCTCCTGGAAGTGTTATTGGCACTCCAATGATTTATTGCATGTTCCACTTGATTACTGGGCCATTTGTCAACATTTTTTTTTTCCCCGCTCTCCATAAACCTGTCTCCTGTGTCACAGACATTCGCTAGCATGAAAATTTAAACAAATACAGCGTGTGGCTGGGAGTCGGCGTCTGGCTCTGAGTCCGGGCTCCCAGCACAGACCCAGCTCGGCTCCGGCACCGTGGGGCTGCGGCACCGGGAGCTCTGCCCACGGCACTGCACGGGCACGGCTTCCACAGACAGCGCTCTGCTCGGAAAGCCTTGGTTTAGGAGCTGTTCCTGGGTGAGCCGTGCTAGCTGCTCGATTGTTTATTGGTGTTTTGGTACCACTTATGGGAACGGGGGGAAAAAATCAGCCCTGGGATTAAACACCACAATAATTCTGCCTGAACACAGCCCGTCTGCCCTCCCCCGGGGCCGGCACCGCCAGGGCTGCAGCACAGCGATGGGGAACCCTGCGGCACGTCCCGAAGCACGGAGCAGAACGGAGCCTGGCAGCACACAGCCCCTGCAATGCAAGGGCCTGTAGGGTAGCTGCAAAGCAGACACCACACCGCTCACTGATTCCCTTTTGAGCGGATCTGTTTGGGATTGGGGGGCACTACGTGAGCCTGAGCAACATTCAGAGGACAGAGACTGCAAGGCCTGGGAAGCAGCACTCCCCCTGGGCACCCTGAGATGGATGCCATAAATGGAAGCATCCAGAATCACCTGCCTGATTTAAAAATCCTGGCCCATAAGTAAACTGGATATAGTGGCTGTTACAGTGGCCTGGAGCATCTGCACTGCATTTCGAGGAAGCTTTTCCAGGCACTCGTATAAATCACGGCTCTGCTGCAGGAAAGGCAAGGTATTGTTTCACTGCTGTGACATCAATGCGGCCCACATAAATAATTTTTTATTAAGTGTGCAGTGCCCTGTAAAAATACACACACAGTCTGAGGATACTGCAGAGCCAATGCAGAAGCACAGCCAGCTCTGAACAGTCTCCTCCGTCGCACAAGAGGCTGGGATGGGAAAGGAAACTCGCCGGGGTGGGGAGAGGGTGGCTGAGTCCTTTTCCAATTCCAGCTCGGATCAGCATGTAATGTATGGCTTAATTTCCTCTCAAATTAGACACTTGATAAAAAAAGTTATTATATCTGTCAAGTTGCCAGTGCTTTTTATGAGTGTGATAAACTAAGAACCACTGCTTTACAAACCTTGATAGGATGTTACAGTACCTGGAAAACAATTTTATTGCAGCCTGGACTACTAACAAATTGCAAATACTGATTAAGCCATAAAGTTACAACAACATTAAAAAATAATGAGAGGTTATTGCACAAGGGGAAGGCTCTTCAGCAGCGGATGCAGCCGCCAGGTTTCCATTGTGCAGGGGAACAGGCCGACCTGCAAAGAGCCTTTCTCTAGGAGCTTTCCCACCCGCTGCCCTCGAGGGTGCTGGGGAAGGGGATTGGGTGCAGGGATGGGCAGGGGCAGACAGGCAGCATTTCCCTCTGCAGCCATGCAGGGACTCCAGTTACAAACGTTAATATCTGCACTCTGCGCTTTCTAACCAGAGGGATGTGAAGTCAGAGCTTCACACAGACGCATCTCTGCCAGAAATCCCTCATAGGCACCCAGGCAGCGTCTGTAGATCCTGCTCCAGTGGGCTCCTACAAATACAGAGCAAGCAAGGTCCTCCTGGATGCCTGACCCAGCCCCTTTCCACCTGAGGAAAGGAGCCTGCTGGGCTTTGCCACAGTGAGAGCATCTGACAGAAGCCAGGGCAGTCTGGGGCTGTAAAGGCCCAGGACAGCATCCCCAAACGACTGCACTCACACCTAGGAGCACCCCAACACTCATTTCCATCCAAATCAGCTTTGAGCAGGAGTTGAGTGCCTGAATATTGAAAGATCTGAGTCCTAGATCTCTCCATGCCTCAGTAAGACAACTTCAAAGTGTCAGAACAGGCAGAGGCTGTGCCAAGGGCTTGGGGTCTATCTAGACCCTGCTACATCTGGGCTGGCAGGTGGATGGAGGCTCTGACTTTTCCCAATCACAACTGAAACAGCAAGGCATGGTGAAACATCAGTCCCTGTGTGAGCCTGGGAGCTGGCACTGCTCATCAGCACGGGCAAAGAGGGAAACTCCCATTTCAGATCCTTCCCCACACCTCCTGCTCCTGCTGCCTCCGACCCCCCGCTGCACAGCTCTGCAAACACAAGTGTGTTTGAACACAGCTTCAATAATGACTGTTTGGACAGAGACCAGATTGCCAAAACCTCCTGGGGAGCCAGAGAAATCCCTTCTGGGAAGCTCTGCTAGCTCTGGGCCCTGTGCGGGGTCCTGCAGGCAAAGCACGGGCTGTGTTTGGGTCAGGCTTTCAGAGGCCATCACATCTCAGGGAGATTCAGGGCTCAAGCACAGGCAAAGCTTCCCCCAGGCCCTGGCAACAAACAGAATGAGATGTGGCAGCAAGACACAAAGCTCATGGTCCCAGTTTTACCGGGAGCCATTGAGGTGAGGGCAGATGCCCTGAGCTCCCGGTTCATTCTGATGCCTGATGCCAAGAAATACAAATGCTGCCTCTGTACAGCTGGGGACGAGGAGCCTTACTGACTCCAAAGCCCGGGACATCTCTCATTTCACTTTTCCCCATGCAGTTTTACCAACAGCAAGAGGCTAAGCAGGTTGTGCTGGTGGCTTTCGCAGGCCCTGCCGACTGCTGCAACTGGGAGATGGAATCTCCTCACACCACATCTCTCAATTGGAAGCCTTGCACACAAGCTCCCCAAGCCCTTGCAGTAACTGAGAGCCCAAACTGCAGAAGGAGCTTCAAAGACAAAAGTCAGTAAAATACGGGCCTATGCAGTTAAGCACTTTGGGGTCTGTGTGGATGGTTTTACACACACATGAGTTTCTATCAGCATTTCTTTAGCCTAGCACTCTCTGGTGACCAGAGCTGGTCAAACTCTTTGCTGAGCAAATTATCTCATTAAATTAACCCTCTGCTTGTCTCCTCTGTAACCATATCTGAGTTATCTCTGAAGGTCTATTGATCTCAGTGATTTATTGGTTTATGGTACAGAACCCTTTAAGCAATGCCACTTCTCAGCCCATCATCTCTCCAGGAACATGTGCCCTCACTGCTGTCTTCCAATTTTCCCATTTCACTGATGATTTTAATCACATGGAATTGGTTTTGATCTCTGATTAATGATCAGAGTTGACATGAAATCCTATACAGAAGGGACAGCACAGATCAGCTCTCAGCTCTGTTATTTTGTCCATCCTCCTAGAGCAAAACTGCTTCCAAAACAAGGCATGTCCACTCTGGGCAATGAAAACCCACCTCTCCCTCGTACCTGACCCTTGCTCAGAGGCACCTCATCCACCTCCCAGCATCTGTGCAAGGACCAACAAACTCCTTCACAAATACGTGAAGAAAAATAGCAGTGGCATCACAAACCCACCTGAAATTGAAGCTAACATTGACCCTTCTCCCCTCTCTTCCCATCTGCTGAGCTCTGCGTGTCACGCAGGTGCTTGGAGAGTCCCTCAGTCTCGGGCTCTGCAGGGCAGGCTCAGCTGGGACTCACACCTGGCAGATCCCTGTCCTCAGGTCCTTGCCCTTGCTTTTTGCTCCTCAACAGCAAACTTTGTCACTCTCCCCCCCTACCTCCTCCGTCTGAGGCTGTGCTTAACTGCTGCGTTACCGCATGGCTGAACTACTGATGCTGCAATTAAAAGCATTCAGGATTATTGCCAATAAAGGGGATTCGTAAGGTCCATCAGAAAACGTTTGCTGAGGAAATTAATGACAGAGGTGAAATAAGCAAACAGGCAGAAAGATGAAAGTAAAAGTGAGACAATATCCCCTGGTGAGGTAAGATGGTGCTGTGGAGTGGGCCACAGCGACCCTGGAAAGGGACCCACACCTTCCTCCTTGGTCTGACTGGCATGAAAAACTCCTTCAGCTCTCTAAGCCCCAGGAAAATGATGGAAAAACTAACACAAAGCTTAGGAGGAAACAGCCTCAAGCTGCACAGGGGAGGTTTAGGTGGGAGATGAGGAAGAAGGATGCTATGGTTCTACATGTGGTTGGTTTCCTGTGATGCCCGTGTTCGAGATCAAGTGAATATCTGGGAGTGCTGTCTGAAGGGCTCCTCTCACCAGCTGTGCTACCCCTGATGGCACCTCAGAACCCCGAGCCTGGGATCCATCTGGGATCCATCTGGGATCCGTCTGGGAGTGTGGTGCATCTCCCGTCTCACACATCCCTAAAGGTGAGTTGGGCTGTGAGTGGCAGCCCGTGGAAATCCATCCGTGCTGCTCAGGAGCAACAGCTGAAAGCGTTTTCTTATGCACACACAGAACTGGCATTTTGCTAGATTTAGGGAAGCAGGCAAGACGTATTTGTCTGCGGAGGCTTTGCACCTTCGGCAATTATGTCTGCAGCCTGGAAAACAACAGCAGCAGGGCTGCAGCGGGGAGGGAAAAAAAATGCTACCGTGTCAGAATAATGAGATCTGTGATTTCAGCACTTACTGGGTCAGACACACACACAGTGTGTTATCTGTAATGCTTTCCTCTGACATTCAGGGAAATTGCATTTATGCAGAGGACACGAGGCGCTGGAGCACGGTGCTTCACCGGCCCCTGGGAGGGGATGCTCAGCCCAGGCTCCTCCTGCCTCACTGCTTCGGGGTCCCGGGGGTCCCGTCTGCCTCTCACCCTCACTGACACACAACCTGGCTCCCAGGGAACTGGGGCTGTTTCTGCCTTCTCCGCAGGCTGCCAGGAGCAGGGCCCTGCGGGGGCTGCGTTCCTCACCCTGTTGGGGTGCCTCAGATGAGTTGTGGATCTAAACCCTTGGAGCCAGTGGTTTTGCAGCCGTGATGGATTATCCCATCATCTCCCATGGTTTTACATTCCATTCCCTCCCTCTCCCTTCAGAAACCCAATGTACAGAAACTCAGAACAGTTTGATTCACCTCATGTTTTCATCTAAAAAATATTTTCTATCAGTTTTCTGACCATAAAAATCTATTTTCTGGTAAAAAGCAACCGACCTTGTACCCGCAGTGTCCCGATGGGCTGCGAGATGGAGCCCGGGCCCAGCCGCGTTGGTCTGCGGTGTCAGACGAGGGCTTTGAGCCTTGGGATGCTCACACATCCCCCAGCACTGGCCAAAACATCCATCAGGAACTCTTTCCCAAAAATGAACATCACTTTTCACTACTGATCTGAGCTCTCAGATGACATGAGGCCTTGGACTAGACGCTACAGAACAATTAACAGTGGCACTGGCTTTTCGCTCCTCAGCACTTCTCATCATCCAGAGCCTTTATTACAACTTCTGCTTTTTTGTTCCCTCCCCTTCTCTCTTTTTCTCTTTCCAGTGGAGGAACGAAACCATGCCTAGATTAAAAAGATCTTGTTTTCCAGCTGTTTAAGACAGACTGCAACAGAGGACTGCGCCAATACCCCAAATCAAACCTCCCACTGTGGGAGAGGGAGTTCCAGCCCAAGGCCAGATCTGAATTTTGCCAATAGCTCCTATATTTACAGTTTTCCTTGAGGGCTTTCATTACAGGCCACAGAGCTTTCACAGTCAGGATCTGGAGTTTGTCTTGGACCTGATCTGCAAAAGCGTGGGGCTGCTTCTTGCAGGCCCGTGTTTCTGGACAGTTCCTGAGAGAAATGAAGAGAGACGAAGAGGAGGAGGAGGAGGGAGTGGGTCGCAGGGCTGGGGTTCCCCCTTGCCCCCCTGTCTGAAAGCAAACCCACAGGAGGGTCTGTCCTGCTGTGGGTGATGCCCTTTGGCCCCTCAGCAGCCCAAGCCCAAAATGGCAATTCGTTGCCACAGCTGAGGCTGTGGACTCAAGCTGCCCCCTCCACCACACCACACCAAACACCTCCACACCACAACCAGAGTGCTTCATGTCATTGAAAAAGCCTCAAGCAATCAAAGATTACCCCTGCCTCCCTGGCACTGTGGGCAGGCACAGCCAGCCCCACACTCACTGATTTCAAAGGCTTTTCCCTGCCCACGGAAGAGCCGGGCAAAGGGGCTGCCCCCCAAGCCCCCCAAGACCCCCCAGCTCCATTGCGTGGGCTTTAGGAACAGAACAGACAGGTCCCTGCAGCTGCTTTGTGCCATGACGGAGTCGCCGAGCAGCGGCACAAAACGCTCTCGTTTGTCCGGCCGGCGAGCTGCTGGGCAATTATTTGGAAGTAATGAAAGTGAATGCGTGACATTTAAAAAAGAAAGTCCGCTGTCAGCAGGAAAGCTGCCACATTCCTCCTGCACCTCCGAGAATACGCTTAGCTTGAAATAATGTTCATTTTAGCAGAGCTGTAAATTACAAGTGTGTTGGGGTCTTGTGGGATTTATTAGCATTTGGAAGGAGGTTACGGGCCTCGCGCTGCTGCTGCTGCTGCATCTGGTGCAGGCTACAGAGCAACCACAGAGCAAAATTTGGAGGCAAAAGAAAGCACCTTTTATAGCTCATCTCTGGTGGCTTGTATTGCTAACATTACACACACACACACACACGAGCTTCAGCAGTAAAGAGGAAGGATTTCCAAACCCATTTTCCCAGTTGCTGGTTGCGATTGATCCAGAGTTATTAATAACCAAGGAGGAAATCTCGCTGGGCTCTGCCGCAGGCGTGTGGCACCAGCCCCTGCCCCGTGGGCAGCTGTGCCCGGGCACAGGCCTGCAGCCCTCCTCTGGGACAGCTGGTTAATTTGCTCAGGTTTATGTTCTCTCTCTGGTTTTTTTTTTTTTTTTTTCATTGCAGGTGTTTCATAAAAATGCAGCCACAGACCTGGCAGGAAGCAATAAGCTTCAGCTTCCTCTGCATGAACCAAAGGGATTTCTTCCTCCCTTCTGGCAAGGATGAAGTTCTGCTAATGTAAGATTAATGCCCTTCAATCCTGACCCTGCTGTCTTCAGTCTGTAAATGCTGAAGGGTCACCTTTAGTCCACGCCATTAGTGATTAATTAATCTCAGTGTTTATTTGATCCATTCCTTTCAGTGAGAATTTCTGCACTAGCGTTGATTTGGTTCCTTTTGCTCCCTCCCTCCCTCCCTTTTACAGTGTTCCCCATCCCAGCTACTCAATGAGCCCCGTTTGATATCCTGAGGGAAGCAGGACTGTGCTCCCAGATCCCAGCTGCACGTGTTCTGAGAGGTGCCGGGAACAAGTGAGTACCGGGAAAGCAGCCCTGCAGGGACGGCCAGAAGAAAGAGTCTGGGGAGAGAGGAGGCTTCTGAGCCCACATCAGAAAATAACAGTCGAGGAAATGAATGTCATCTTAGCTGGATGCACACATTCCTTGCAAGTTTCTGTGCCAGCTAATATAAAAGAGATTGATTTTTCAACTTCTGCCATTTCCCTGAAGAGGTTGGGCTGCTCACGTGGGGAGCTCTGGAAAAACCCAACCTGAGGGTACACGAGAGCTGTGGAGAGGAGGGCAGAGGAGGAGCCCCGCAGTGCCTCAGAGCAAACAAGAGAGTGGGTGTCAGCACAGCACCCAGGAAGGGTCGGGGTGCAGCAGCCACAAAGCCTGTGGGATGCTGCAGGGCAGTCGCTTCCCCCTCAGCATGAGCAGAGCAGCTGCACGATGGGGTCTGACCACCCTCTGCCCCAGGTTACAGAGCAGGGTGGGTGGCACCCACGCAGAGCTTCAGCTCACCACGAGTTTCTCAGCCCAGGGACGGGATTTTCTTAGATGATGAGCTCTCCCCCCATCTGTTTATCTCTGTGAATGCCATTAATCATGTTCTGTGCCCGGACAGTTTATAACACCACATCCATCCTCTAAGAGCTGTTATCGTACACCCTGAAGATGTGTCAGATAAATAGCCAGGTCAGCTGCAGCTGTTCCAATATCCTGAAGAAATCAGATTTATCATTTTAGATTAAAAAAACCCCACACGCACCAGAACCCCCCAACCCACCCGCAGGCTGGCTGGGAAGCTGTGTTTCTTGGCCCTCTGCAAGTCCTGCTGCTGCTGCCTTCCATCTGCAGCCCTGTGATAAATGGCTGCAGGGTGCCAGGTACAGTTCAATGTTGAAAAATCCCAATATGTGACTGAGGCATCTCATTGCAAGTCATTAATCTAAAAGGAGGCCGGTGCCAGGACAAGGCTCTCACTCACTCCATCGTCATCTGGACCCGCTGCCAGAGGCAGGAAGGAGGGAAGGGAAGGGCCCTGCCATTTTCCACTGGTGAAAAGGGCTCTCCAGGCTGTTAACCCTCTCTGCAGCCCACAGGTTGTGCCCTGGAGCCCCGGCCAGAGGCACCGAGGGGTGGCTTGAGCAGCACGTCCAGAGAAGCTGTGCTGGTGTGCAGTGCTCAGCCTCTGCCCCACACAACCCCTCAGCCCTGTTAACCATTTCCCTCACATGAGGAGGCAACCTTTGTGGCACATGGCGAGGCTGCCAGGGCTCCAGGGCCTCTCCTCCAAGCAGCACCTTCCCTTTGGCACCCACGGAGGGATAAAGTTCCTGGCTGGCACCTGTGGCCTGGGGTTGCTTGGCAGGGGAGATATGGGGCTGTCCTCAGCTAGGGAAGGGAGGAGAGCTAGGAGATGTGGCTTTGACCAGCTGCCACCAGCTGCCCATTTTGGCCCTGATCCCTTCCACAGCTCCAGTTTCACCAGAAGCAGCCAGGATCTGCCCAGTGCATGGAGCTGGGACACTGGGTCCCAGACAGGAGCGTGGAGACAAGGGGTATGATTCTCAAATCACCACAAACATGGACTTTCCCTGCACAGCCTGTGCTCCTCACCACGTAGTTTTAAATAATTCACGTGAAGAAGCTCCAAACACACTCCCAGAGACTTCAGGCTTCCCTGGCAGCTCCTGCTCCTGGGAGAAATCCTTGCCCAAGCATTTCTTCATGGAGATATGCCACTGCTGCCCTCACTCTCTGTTTAATGTGCCTGCTGCCACACACTGAAGCAGGTACTTCCCTCAGCAAACTGTCATGGCCCAGAGTGTGCTTCGAGCTCTGACAGCCTCCTCGGGGCTGGCAGCCCCCAGCTTTTCCTCCCTGCCATGACTGCAGCACCCTGGAGACCCCGGTGTGGGGTTTCCAGCCTGTCTATGGTGCCATGTCCCTGGGGACCAGCCAGACCCTCGCACCAGCAGCCCCGCTGCCAAGGTGCCTCTGCTCCCCTCGGCAGCAGCCACATCCCAAGCCGCGTGCCTGGTGCCAAATTGAGTTGTAGCCGTGAATTATTTAGAAGCATCAGTGGAATATTGTTGTATCAGTAACACAGACTATCAGTTTGTGGCCTTGGGGCTGCCTCAGTTACACACTCCATCACTATTTTCTCTCATGAATAATGTAGGAGTGGAATTACTCTGCATGTAGAGAATTCATACCCTGAGAAAACAAGGTTGCTCCAAAATTAATTTTCCGTACTAAAAGAGCGACAGAAAATCAATTAATGGCGTATGATGGTGTGCGGAGACAGAGCAAGGGAAACAGCCACAATGGCTGTAGCTATACATCAGCAAATGCTCTATTGGCAGAGTGCTTTGCAGGGCTGTGACTTACAGCCAGCTACAAAGAAGGTAAATATATTCCACCCGAGAGAGCCCTCGAACACGAGGCTCCGGAGCTCACGGCGCAGCAGCTGCGCTCGCGCCGCTTCCCGACACCGCGGCACAGCCCGGCAGCGCTCGCCTGGCCCTCGGCTCCTCCTTTGTCCTGCTGCCAGCAGGCCCCAGCCCTGGCCACGGCAGCTCCCAGCTGCAATCCGGGTTCCCAGAGGTGACTGGACCCAGCTGCCCTGTGCTGAGTGCCCCAGATCCCGCCATGGTGCGCACACAGCTACGGGAACTCAAGTAAAGTGGGGTGACCTCAAGCGGGTCACCTCTGCTGAATAAAGTCTCTGCTTATAAACCATGGAGCTGGAAACCAGAGGAACGGGGCTGCTGCTGAGCCTGGCCACAGCCCTGAGGCATCACTGATGCTCCCAGGCGTCACCACCAGCTCAGGAGGTGGGAAGCTGTGGTGGTGGCAGCTCCCAGCCCGGCTCCGCTCCTGCCTCCAGCCTCCAGCACCAACTTGCCGCCCTGCTCGTGTCAACACTGCTCATTGTTATCTAACACAAACAGCCACCAGCCATCGTAGAATGGAGCCCAGAGACTTAATTAATATTTAAGATTGCGGTGAGTCTCAGAGCACAGCAGAGCATCCTCACTCCACAGGACTCCTCAGCTGTGAGTGCAGGGAATCTGACACAGCACCAGCTACAGCTCTGGGCAGTGTGGGGCCAGCACAGGAGGCACACAAAGTGTGTCTCAGCCCCTCTCCTGGCACAGCCAGGGCTGAGCAGCAGCACCCCAGGCACAGCCCAGGGAGTTTGATCCCACCAGGTGAGGACAAGCTGCTCGATATCGTTGGGTTTCTTTCTCCTCCACAAACACGTGGGCACAGCCACAGACACCTACGGCAAGGGCAACCACCACCCTGGGACCTGCAGCCATTCCACTGCCTAGTTAGTTTTGATTAATAACGTTCATTGGTTTAACAAATGGCATAATAATTAAAGGATGAGAAATTATGAGGCTGACCTCAAAAAAGCCAGGGAAACATCAATAGCATCTTCAGGAACAAAACTTAAAAATAAACCAATCTATAATGAAGACTGGCTGCTCTTATTGCAGCTAATTATTTTTCCCTGAGCACTCAATTCTTTTGTCATCTCCCAGAGACACTAAGTTTTAAGGGTCACCACACATTGGAGATCATTTTTTTCCAGCCAGGGAAACAGAGGCATTCAAAGTGTTCACAACAACAACAACTGCAATGGCATGATCCAGCTGCAGCCTTGGTGTTCGTCACAGGGTTATGAACCAGTGTGGTCTCCAGGCTCAATTCTGACGGATTTTTAGGCTTTTTTAGCACTATTAACGGGAAAAAAAGAAGAAACAATCTCTGTACCTCTACCAACATGTACTTTACCATCTTGATGTGGCTACAAATGCACCTCTGGAGCCAGGGTCAGCCTCGAATCATAGAATGGTTTTGGTTGTTAAAGCTCCTGGAGCTGCTGCAGTCTCAGCCCTCCCCTCCCCCTCCCCAGCCCAGCGCTGACCCATGGCCCTCAGCACCTCAGCTCCACGGCCTTGAGAAGCTGCTGGGTGAAACCTAGCGGATCTGATACAAGATTTGCTGCCTCTTTCACTCAAATGGAGGGCAGAGTTTTCCCTTCATTGCTCCAAATCCAAAATACCAATGAGGATGAAAACAAACCAGTGTATTTCAGCCCAGAAACCACAGGCTTCGGCCCAGGTACCCTGTGTAACCTGAATCTCTGCTCCTCAAAGCAGCTCATTTTTGGGAGGACAAACAAAAAAGGCTTTTAGCTTTGAAGAACAGCTGCAGACACGTGAGTGCAGGGGTGTGTGTGTGTGTGTGTGTGTGTGTACAGGTTTGTGGCCACGTGTGTGCTGACACGTGAGCTCACTCTGTGCCTGTGAACTCACACGACGCTGTGCGCGACGCTGTGCATCTGTGCAGACACACACACAAATCACCTGCTGACAAGCGAAGCCCAGCACTTGCAAAGGCCCCTGCAAGCCTCTTTCAAGCCCAGGTGCCCTTGCTCCCTCCGTGCATGATTTAGCTCCTGCTCAGGCCCCAGCCCCGGCGAGCAGAGTGCATCTCGCTGGGTATGGAAGTGTTTAAGGAGTGTCTGCGAGTCCCCCAGCCGGAGCAGACATGAAAGGCAAGATGCTGCGTGTGATTTATTGCGTGCTGAGCGATTTGACAGTCGTACTGTTTGAAACCACTGTCCTCTGGCTTCATCCCGGCCAGGGGATGGCTCAGATGCAGGGCGCGGGGGAGGAGATTTACGGCGCTGCGAAGCCGCAGATGCCTGCTCCCCTCCCAGCCCCCCGCCAGATGTGCAGCAGGGCAAGAGCTGCTCCAGAGGCTGCCTTTGGATCCTGAGCCCTCCGACTCCACGGATGTTTATTGACTTATAAATTCAGACTTTCAAGAAGTTCATTAGCGTGTGGCTGTGCGGAGGCGGCTCCTGTCCCCACGCAGCCCCAGCCCCTGCTGCTCCCAGCGGCTTTTGCCCCACAGTGGTGGGTGGAGGGGTCGGGGGCTCAGGGCTCAGCTCAGCCACGAGCAGTAGAGGAGATATCAACACTGATCATCTGCTTATTTGACCCTGATTTACTGTGAGTGAGCCTCCCCTCCCTGGGAACCCAGGCAGCAGCCCTGCACCAGGGAGGGGAGGGGAGAGAGCAGGACCAGCGAGCCTGGCAAATTTGGCTCCCTTTGCCCAGCCAGTCATCCCTCTTCCCCCAAACTGGGCAGTGGCTTAAAACCATGGGAAACAAAGAGAAGTGTCTTCCTGCTGTTGCTTTCTTTGGCTTTTGGGACTCATAATTCTCCTTCAAGCGTGAAGGACAGAAACTTCCTCACACACAGAGAAGAGAGATCAGGTTTTTATGCAACAGCACGACTCTGGGAGCTGGGTTTGTAACAATGACAATTCTCTGTTTTGTGAGAGCTGGCTTCCCTGTGTCCAGCAGCGACCCACCACCTCACTGCAGCTGCAGCCCGCGGAGCTTCACACCCTGCCTTAGCCCAACAGTGGCCTTCGCTGGAGACCCACTTACCCACTCTGTCACTGCTCCTCAAGTATTGATATAGACACTTCAAACACTGGATTATTCTGTCCATCCCCTTTAGACTAAATCTGCCTTGGAAAACAAATGACCCTATTGGGCTCAAAATGCTCCCGCAGCTGACTCCATAATGAGCTGTTTATTATAGTTCCCATAAGTGAAATCCATTAAGTCTGACAGAAAGGCAGCAAAAGTTTACACTCAGCATCCGTTTGAGGGGAGTTCCGGGTCTGAATTAAACTTGCCCCTTCCCTCCTCCACCCCTGCAAAGCTCTACACAATACCTCAATGCATTTTCCATCATTGTTCTATAGAAGAGTAAGGCTGAACTTCAGTGGGCCCTGGATGATTTGGCAAGCTGTCCAACTTGTCTGCTATCACTCTAAATTTTCTCTCTTCCAGTGTCAGTTTTCAGTCCTGAAAACTTGAAAGGAAGGAAGCTGGTTTAGGGACGACATTGTTCTTTTCTACCTTAGGTGCAAGGGATTTGACTTTTCTCCAGCCTGAAGATGGATATTGGGGCAAAGGTGTCACTATTACAGCCAGATGAGAAATGAAACTTATGAGACGTTTCAAACAGGAACAATTGTCCCAAAGCTAGACAGAGAGCCAGTGCCTGTTACTACATCACAACCACAACAACTAACCCCCTCCTTGTGTATCAACCACAATGTGACCTGAAATCAGAACAGTCAGGTCAAAGGAAAGATCTGGGAATTTTAAAAGCAAAATGTTTTGATAGTTTTGCAGCAGAAGTTCAAACCTGCACGTTGGTGTGGAACATGAATCATCACTTCTCAGCAGAGCCACGTTCCAAGAACATCCTTTTGATCGGGTTTCATTGCTGTGAGTAAGCACTGCCTGGCACAGCACTGTCTGGCACAGCCCAGGGATGTTCCAGCTCCCTTGAGAGCAGTGAGGAAATGGGAATTGTGTGGAACAGAAAGAGGTGTGGAAAGGGGCAGAAGAGGACAAACAGGACAAGATGGACAGTAGAGACAAGAGATAAGAATCCTGAATGGACAGCAGAGCTCCTGTTGCCTTTGGCAGCATCGAAGGCTGTCACTCTCAGCCCAGGGCTGCGGGAAGGCTCCCAGAGAGTTTGGGAGCTCCCCAGCCCCAGCAGGAGAAGCATCTGCTGCCTCCTTTCCCCTCTGCAGAAAGGGTCCAGACACGATGAGAGCAGCCCCTCGCTTCCCCCAGGAAGAATCTTTCACAGGCCGAGCGGCCCCGCAGTCTGGAAATGGCAGTGATTACACAAACTCTGCCGTGAGTGGCTGATTGACCTTGGGAAAAGCACTTCGTACCTCTGCAGATTGTAATCAGGTAATATCTGTGAAGTGCTCTGAAGTCTTCGGACAGAGAACGTTGTAAGATGATCCCAAAGGCAATAAAAAAAGGGAGAAATGCTGCCCAGCCATACACAGAATTGTATCCTTGAAATTACATTTCCTTCCTCCCCTCTCCTCCTCCTCCAGACGTGGCACCGATTTGTCAAACCTGGACAGATAATCCAGAGGTGTGTGTGTCTGGTTCATCACCAGGAATGTCTGTACCACACCAGCCCTGGGCAGCACACACATTTTGATTAACGTGGTTCAAGTCCAAAGCGCCTTTAACGGTCACGTTTTGTAAACCTAACAAGAAACCAGGAGTAATTCCCGCACAGTTGTGTGTGGTGTGTGTGCAAGCAGCAGCCTGCGTTAGCACAGAAATGCATTTACAGTGAGACAAATACTGGTGGCTTTGGCCAGCTGGATACTTCTGGAATCAGAAATGTAAACTGTTTAGAAAAGGAAGCGTTTGTGTTTAAATGCACGGAGAAGGCGGCTGTGGAAGGTGGAAGGAGCATCCTCCCCGAGCAGCCGCCACTGCTGGAGCTCAGGCTGCTCGTCTGTGTGGTCAAAGGTGAACGGGAATGTTCAGGAGCTGCCATGCAGGGGCACGTCAGAGCAAACCCTCCTCTGGGTAAGGCTGGGCACAGCGTGGAAAGGCACATGTGGTGCTGGCCAGGGTGATTCACAGAATGGTTTTGGTTGTTAAAGCCCTTGAAGCTGCTGCAGTCCCAGCCCTCCCCTCACCCTGCCCAGCCCAGCACTGACCCACAGCCCTCAGCACCTCAGCTCTGGGATCCCTCCAGGGATGGGCACTCTGTCAGGGAGATGCAGACAGTAATGTCTCTCCTCAGCCTCCTCCAGATTAAACAAGCCCAGTTCCCATACAGACCAGCCCCAAGAGCAGCAATATCTGCAGGAGGACACGTGCACAACTGCTCCGAGACGTGTAAGCTTACTGGGAATGGGTTCATTGGGATTAACTCCCCTTTCGGATGGGGCTGGATTACTCAGGAGTGTAAACCCATCAGGGGCTCTGCCACTTCTTTGGTATGAGCTTGTACAATTCCTGCTGCTGAGCGCTTGCCAACTCCAAGTACAGCAAAAATGACAATAGCAATAAGGAAGCTTCAGAAGTCTTAATTAAGTAGTGACTCAAATTTCTCTCTCAGCTTGGAAAAGTTTCAGGTAGACTAAGGGCTATTTGGTGAGACATGCTACCTCGTTAAAACCATTCACTGCTTGGCCTGGCAGCATCGTCATGTGGGGGAAATAACAAGCCCCAAGTCTGCACGTGAGCTCCCTGCTGCAGGCTGTGGGAGCCCAGCAGACACGGCCCGGCCGCTCACGCACCGCCCGCTGCAACAACAACCACCTTGGCCAAACAGGCAGGGTCTGGCGTGCTGGTCGCTCGGGGTTTGTTTTGGAAACAGCTGTTAGTCTGTGCGGTAAAGCAGAAGATGGAAAGTGTCACAGGAATGTGCTTGTCATGTGAAACCCTTCCTAGGAATGGCAGGGAGATTTATATGTTGCATTTGGTTTTAATTTGACGCACATGGCTGCAGATGCCGGAGATTGGGGAATGGCACTCTCAGCCAGGGGATGGCTTGTGGCCTCACACAGAGCAGAGCACGCTGCAGCCACGGCCCGGCACCCACAGCAGATGGAGCTTCCCCACCACGTCCCTTCAACCAGCCCTGGTTGCTGTGCTGGCCACGGCTTCCCTAACGCCACTGAAAAGCTACCTGCTAACCATCCCACCAGCTGCTACATGGAGTTCCGAGTTTAAATGCTTTTCCCTCCCTCCCTGTTTTTCTTTTGGGAAAAAAACAAGGCAAACACACACCAACCAAACCAAACCAAACCAAACCAAACCAAACCAAAGCAGCTGTGGCCTGTGCACCGAGCTCCAGTGCTTCACGGGAATCTCACGAGCGGCCACGGAGATAAACCAGGCTGGGCCTGTAAAACAGAGGCTGCTGTTCTGTGGGGAAGGGAAGAAGGGTGAGAAGAGCATCTCATTTTCAAAGAATTAGAAAAATGTGATGCAATGCCATTAAAAGAAAGGAAGAGAGAGGCAGAGCAATGCAGGGAATGCCACAAAAGCCATGTAGGCAAGAGCCTGCAGCTGCCTGAGTTTGAAAACAAATGATTTTAATCAGCTGCTATTCAACTACTGTCAGCTCTGATTTACTGTGTTCAGCCAATTAAGGGTTTTTGGGGGGGTTCAAAGGTTAGGAGGTGAAAAACAAAAGCATGTTGTTGGAGGAGGGGAACAGTGAAGCAAGAACAGGAGTGGGGCTCTCCAAGCCCTTCCCAGAGATAAACCACTGGCATCAAATTGGCCTCACCACCTGGCAGAGCCCAGCAACAGGGCTGGCACCCAGCCCCACCGAGGGCTGACATGGCTTTGGGTCATCCTGGCACAGGCCTTGGGCTCCTCCTGGGCTCAGCCCAGGCTGAGGCTGGGTAGCCCCCCACAGCCCAGCCTCTCACCCAAGGCTTCTGCAGGCAGTTGGCAGCCCCAGCTCCAGCCTGGGCCATCCCAGATGCTCTGAATTTGTACAGAACACAACTGAAAGTCTTGGTATAAGGAGCGGAGGGGTTTTAAACGTTCTGTGATTAAATGGGACAACGTCTTCACTGACCAAAGCCGCAGGAGAGTGATGCTTGTGATGCACCTCTCAGTTTCCTTCCTGAACAAGTTTGCTGCAGCACCAGCACTAGTGACCAGCTGGTCACAGTGGTTCCCCTGAAAAAGGCCTCTTTCAACTTTATTCCTCACACAAAGCAAATGATTTCCATAATCTAAAAATGACAAAGTAACTCGAGGTGTCTCCCCCGCTCTCAGAGCGTTGCTAATGTATTCAATGCAAACAGTTCCAGGCAGGCCGTGATATGAGCTTTGCACAATTAATTAGTCCAGCTAAGTACTGAGCAATGGAGAAAATTAACAAGAAAAACTATCTTCCCAAGTACAGAGATATCTGGGTATTTGCACAGCTCCCACCTTAGTGGCAGATAATAGTCTGGAGTCTTTGATCCCGCAATAACTCTCAGAACTATTAGTGTAGCTGAATGGCTCCCAGGCTTTGGCTCCCAGGCTGTGGCACGCACAGCAACCGTGTCACCGTGTCCCATACACTGTGGTCGGTGGGGCCTGTTTACCCTGACGTCTACAGTTTCACTCCTACCAGAACGGTGTCACTGTGCTGTCTTTGTTCCTCCTATTTAGCACTTTGATTTGTGCAGCTCTGCTAAGAATCTCCCTTGCAGCTTGTTGACTTATCACTCATCCCCGTGAGTTCCCATTCTCCCCTCTCCTGACAGCTTTGCCTAATGTACTTATTCATTCAATTTAAATAAATCGAACAGGGGCCTATGACAGCCGATAAGTGAGTCACACAAGAACAAACAGAGAGGAAGCACTGCAAATAGTCAAATGTCAAGTAGGAATGGAAAACTGTCCCTACAGCTCCAGCGAACCTTAGATGTCTAATATTTATGGCCAATTGATGTCATTAGAAAGTAAATAAGCCCTCTTATGCTGCATTACAAAAGATTAACTGCAAGCAATGGAGTTTAAATAGCACAGATAAGTGCAGATGGAAATAAACCTGTTTAAAGCTGGAAATATTTGCTGAACCTCCTCGCTGCTTTTAAGATAATTGATCTCTGTATATCTGTATTGAATCTCGCCATAAAAGCTTTGAAATGTCTTCTGGCAAAGCCGAGCTCACTTGTGACTCAACCTCTCCTTATCTCTCCAGATTGCAGAGGGTTTTTTTCATTCCTCAGCAGCTGGGTGGGGAGCACACGGGCCAGTGTCAGCACACTCCCCATCCCGGGATGCTTGGGTCACCCTCCCAAGCTGGCATCAGCGCCTCAGTTCGCTGCCATTTGCCAGCTTCAAAGGATGGCACAAAAACAAATAGCCTTTCAGGTTACTGAAGTGTGCTCCAGCTGAGGTTCTTTGGAAACAGCCCTGCATGATAGGTATTAATGAGTTACATTTTGCTGATAAGGAAAGTCAGCGAGAGAGAAAGGAAGAAGTGATTTACTCCAGCGTTTTGCTTTCTCATGCTCACACTAATCTCTGGAGCACGCTCCCACCCAGGCTGAAGCTTGTTTGGACAATGGAACACGCTGGTGGCCCTGAACCGTGCTGTCTGCTCGGGCCAGCCCAGTCCTGCACGTGGGGCTTTGGGCTACCTGTGCTGGGACCTGCACGTGGGGCTTTGGGCTGCCTGTGCTGTACATGCCTGAGCAAGAGGGGCAGGGAGGGCTGGCTCTGCCAGCGCAGGGGCTGCAGTGCACACGGTGCTGCTGAGCGTGGCCGTGCCCGCATACAGCCGGTATTTAAGCAGCGTCTGTGCGAGTCTGGGGAGGCTGAGAAAGGGAGGACACGTGGCCAAGATCATAAGTCAAGCATTGAAGACAACTGCAAGGCCCCACTCCTGAGGTGCCCGTGGCCTCCGTGGCTGCCCGCCGGGCACCATCTGCAGCTGGACTCTGTGCCAAGCCGGCGCTGCACCACTCTTCCACTGCAGAAACATTTATTTGATCCTACAACATTGCTTTCAAGATGATTAATCTTCGCCTGGCTGTGTGTTTAGGCTCTCCATAAAGGCAGGTGCATGTGTTCATGTGCTGCTGCTGTCAGGGCTGTTAATGTAAGCGTCTGTTTTACAGCCCAATTGACAGCCGTATTGTTCTGGCAGGGTTACAGCTCTGACATGTGGAATCAATCTTTTTAACCTGTCAATTAATCAGTGGGCAGCTGTCAGCCCAGCTGAAAGGCCTGAAGGACAGTGCCCTTTCAATGGATTATACTGGATGCTCAGTGGAGTAAAATTGAACGCTTCAGTTTCAAGAAACTCTCCCTGCATTCAGAGCAACGCTCAATCTTGCTTTCAGCGCGAGAAGCAAACACCAGGCCCTGGAACCAGGCAGAGAAGGATGACAGCTAGGCACCCTGGCTGGGTTTGATACCTGGCAAGAGACATCTCTGAAACACAAGCACAGGGCATGCTAACAGATCCCTGCCTTCCCCCTCCCGCAGAGAGCACGGCCAGGCTGGGAAGGCTTGCAAGACACAAAACTGCTTTTGAGGGGTGTCAGCAGACGGATCCCACACCCTGTGCTGGGACGTGACAGCCTGGTTCCTGCTTGCAGCCCAGATTGCCCCTCCAGCCTCAGACAAGTCCCTCGGGGCTTGGCTGTGCGAGTGCGTTTGCCTGGACTCCACCATCACGACCCTGCAGCGAGCTTCCCGTGCCACACTTCTAACCCAGACCGGGAGCCACGTTTCCTCCTGCAGTTCCTGTCTGTACTTCCTTCAGGGCTCAATTCTCCCCCCCGTGTTATTTCCAAGATCTTTCTCACATCAATGAAAAAAAAGGGGACCTGAGGGAGCTGACACTACCTCCCTTTTCTCACAGTAAACTCGACTCTCTCCATCAGCCCTGGAGCTGATGTTGGAAAGGGGTCTGAGAAGATCCCCTGCAAAGTGACTCGGAGTGGTCCAGGTCCCCTGGCAGCCAGCAGCTCCGAGAGGAAACAAAAGCATAACCTTGGAAATAGCTGCATTTCCCCAGTCCCCTCAGCCTAATGTACTGTGGTGCTAGTTGAGCGGCCACTAATTTGATTCATATGAGAAGCTTGACCTTATTCCACCAAGCGTTTTCCAGCCTGGATTTCTCTAACTGCTTGTTTATAGAGAGTATATGAAGCATTTTATGTTTTTTCAGCTGTTTAGGAACTTGATTGTTTTTCAGGCCAGTCCCAAGAGAGCAGAGTACAAGTCACAGCCTCCCCCCTCCCCTCTCAGCCATTAGGGTGCCCAAACCACCCCCATCCTGGTGTTGGGAAGGCAGAAAGGATAATTTATTTGGTGGCTGCATCATTACGTGGAGTTGACTCCAAATGCTATTACCTTTGTTTAGCACAAGCAGGGAGCAGTTAGCACTCTCTGGGTAATCTATCCTAGGATCAAAAAGCTATGGAGACACACAAAAGCCTTAATCTCTCAGAACCATCATTTTCTCAGCTGAGGACAGGCAGGGATCTGGGTGCCAATGCCTTTCGTGATGGTATTAGATGATTGATCTTTCTAAACTGCTTTTTTCCTTGCTTATCACACAGACATGGACACATGAAGCATTTATAGATTATCCCTGTGTGAGATGGCTTCGGACAATTAGTCACAAGCTAAGGAGCATCTTCATGGTTTCCAGCAAGGAGGAAACACGAAGGGAATGGGGAGACTGCAGGTCGGGATGCGGATTGCACATCACTGGATGGCAAACTGTAAGGTGGGAGCCTGGCACTGACCATCTGTATGTGCTGCAGGGTCCTGGGGTGACCTGCATGAAAAGCACTCTGAGATGGTCGGCACTTCAACAGCACCTTCAGAGGAAGGTTGGATGCCAAGGAGCAGCATGGAGCATGAAAGCAGGCTGTGTAGGGGAGGTGATGTGCAATGAGAGCAGATCTAGAGACAAACCTCAGGAGGGCATTGGCTCCCAGACCTCTCGGAGCAGCCTACAGTTTTCATTTGATTTATTCTCACATTGCACTGCAGGAAATAGAGAAATATTATCTCCTGTTTACCACTGCGAGCCGAGATTAAGTACCCTGTCCAAGGTCACACAGAGAGTCTGTAGCACAAAGTAATTGAATGTGAGTTGCCTGAGCCCGTCCCACGGTGCCTCCTGCACCCGGGGCTGCCCCGTGCTGGGATGGATGTGCACACAGCAGGGACCTGTGCTTGCACAGATCCTGACAGTCCCTTGGTGAAAGACACTAAAGAACAGTAAATAGCAATTGAAATATTTTCATCTAGGGCCTTGTTATGAAAAGCAGCAAGACTAAGCATCCAATGCCTCCCAATTTGCACCTGACTCTCTTTTAATCAAATTGAGCTTTCAGTCCTAATCCTAAACCATGCTCTTCAGGAAAGATTGCAAAAAGATTATTCATCAGGAGGAGTGTAGAAGCTCAGAGAAGTCATTAACACCTATTCTTCTGCTGGAGGATAAAAGAGCTGACCTGCTCTACAGCTTTGCTTTCTTCCCAGACCCCTTCCTCCCACCTCTGCCCAACCTCCCACTGCTGCAATGCTCTTCCTTCCTACCCCACCTGCTCAGCGGGGGCCATCAGCAGCACCACTCTCATCTGAAAGCACACAGGAAGGTTTCTGGGGGATTCAGAGCCTGCCTGGGAGGGTTCAAGTGCTCATGGGAGAGCCCTGGCCCCTTTGCTGGCCTGGCATGAGGTGCAGGGCAGGCACGGGCTGGCTCGTTTGGGTTGGGCGCGACGTGAGCCCAGACCGAGCCTGACAGGGGAACCACGTCCCAGGGCTCTGCAGGATGCACAGGCTGCATGTGCTGGGGTCACTCAGCTCCTTCTACCCCGAGATACACACCCTGAAACAAACCCCTCCATGACAACCCTCTCCTACCATCACGCCGTTGACTTGGATGGATGGATGGATGGCACCTACTGCAAATTCAGATGCCAAACATCATCTCCTCCAGCCACAGGCACAGGAGGATTTTAAGGTGAAACTGTCAGATCAAAGTGAGTTTTACAGAGCTCCTTTAAACAAATTTTTACAATAATAATTTCTCTGCGCAGTGTCTGCAGTAAAAAGACAATAGATTAGATAGCCATGGAGCGAGCCCGTGGCTGTAAATCAGCGGCAGGGCCGCGGCGCTGCTTTGCAAGCACCCCGCACTCTGCCTCGCATGCTTTATGGTGTCATCCCCGTCCCACAACCCCCGGAGTGAATTACAGCCTTGCAGGCAGCGGGTGGCCATCTATTATCCTACATGTAAACAGGTATTCAAATAGCAGCTTCAGAGCCTTCTCCTTGGCATTTAATCATGCCTGTAATCTAACCCCAGTCCTTGCCAAGGTCACAGCTCTGATTGCTCTTTCTCCAGCACTGCAGGTTTCAGCCGGCAGCAGTGACAGCCTCAGACAAGCTGATTGTCCCCCAAATTAACTCTGATGCTCTGTGCAGAATAATTCAGCAGCAACATGGTCTAATCACCAATCTGGAACCTGTCTCCATCCCCAGAGTGGAAGGGGAGCCTCCTGGGAAAGCTGTGGTTGCTGAGAGGTGTTCAGCCTCTGTGGTTTGGACAGGACACCCTTGACATCAGCTGTGGGGACTTTTGGGCCTGCCTGGCACAGCCATCCCAAATCCAGTTACTGGCCCTAATTCTGTGCCAGGGCTCCTTCTTCTTAACACCAAAGGAGTTTCTCCTCCTGTTCCAGTGGCACTTGCTGTGTTCCAGCCTGTGCCCGTTACCCCTCGTCCTGGCACTGGCCACCACATAACAAGCACTGGCCCCATCCTCTCGCCACCTGCCCTTTAGGTATTGGTAAGTGTTGATAAGGTTCCCCCCTCCAGCTAGAAGGAGTAGTTGTCCTGCATGGCCCATCCCAATCTTTTACAACATCTTTCCCCTCCCCTAGCAGTGCTGTGGGGACGGTGTCACCCTGCGCACGCTGCTCACACAGACTCGCAGAGCAGCGCCTGCCCTGCCACTCACAGGGGCCGTGGGGCTGAGCACACCCTGCCTCCTCCCTCAGCCTCAGCTCCTCTCCTAGGACTCTGCTGCCCACAGAGGACTGAGCTCCAGGTACAGCGAGAGGCAGCTTCCACAGAGTGTAATTCACGGAGCATCACACGCGACAGCACAGCCCAGACGCAAACACATCCAGAGCCTGTCCAGTGCTGAGCTGAAGTCAATGAGATTTGAAGGTGCTCAGCAAAGCCTTTTAAAGGATCAGGTCCTTGAAGCGTAATCAATAATCAGTTCATCACCCTCTCTACTTCTCTTTCCCCCATGATGCCTTTCTAAAAAGCAGCTGAGAAATTCCCCAGTCCCCGGCCAACCAGCAGGCAGTAAATCTGCAGAATATAAAGATGATTTTCATTTCCATGGGGCTCCTCTATTTTTCTCTCTAACTATTTCAGGGCAGCTCTGCTCACGGCCTCTCCTTTGGCGCTCAAAGGAAATCATAATAATTTGTTATTTAAAAGGTAGGGAGCCAAGCCCCGAGCGCTGGGGCCTCTGCAGCGTGTTTCAAATGGTTCCCAGCTTCATTACTAGCTCTAAGCAAGTTCTGTATACATCACCTAGTTTAATTCAGCAATATCATCAGTGTCAATGGGGATCCAGCGGCTGCCGGCTATTGGTCATCGGGACCTGACACAAACTCAATAAATACTCCATAACCCCTGACAGCCCCGAGCAGATTAGCCCGAAATGAACGATTGCACAACCAACACCTGCTGAACCAAATCACCGCCGTGACTGATGGGCCTGTACCCAGCTCTGACCACAAGTGAGATCAGGGGAAGAATGATTTTATACTTTAAGAAAAGAATTAGAGATGGTGGCTGGAGTGATTGGAAAAGCTTCACGAGGCTCCTCGCTCCTTCCTGCCTCCCCCTGCCAGGCCCAAGCCGTCGGCTCCCCGGCTGCAGCCCGCTCCGGCTGCCCACAGGACTCCAGTTATGATTCTATACATTATTTATGTTCCCGTCAGCAGCTTTATTCCATGTCCCAGCTTATTATTGCTATAAATTATTACTTCAAACTCTTTGGTGAGACTTGAACCACTGCTTGAAACTAAGCACTTATTTAAAGGTAACACTTTGCAAATGGCCTCGTGAGCTATCGGTGTGTCAGCTCAGAGCTGGACACAGACTGAAGCTTCCAACCGCAGCACGCAGAGCCAGCCTTGCTTTCCTTCCAGAGAGCAATTCTGGCTCCTCATCATCTCGCCCTAAGCCACACCTGTAAGCTAACCTAAAGGCTTCGCTTGCTTCCAAGCCCTTCCTATTTCTCACGCACCCTCCTGTCAGTGTGTGTAGAGATTTCTGGGCAATCAAGGTCTCCAAAGTTTACAGGGGCTGAAACTCCTGTGTCTGTTGCAGTCTTGAATTGCCACTTGCCTCGGGCAACCCGATAGTTAAAGTTTTCAGCTCCCCAGAGCAGCACAGGTACCATCTGTACACCAAATAAATGGAGCTGAATCAGGAAGGACAGGCCACGGCCAGCTTTGAGCACAAGTTCTGGTGGCTCGGTTTCCTCACAGGCTGGAGTTGTGTTTTAACCCCAGCCATGCAGCCACTCTCTCCCTCCCTCCTCCTCCGGCTCCCAGTGGGAGGAAAAAAAGTAAAACCCATGGCTTGAGATAAGAACAGTTTAGTAACTAAAATGAAATAAACTCTAATAACATCAGCAATAATAAAAGTATATCACAGTAACAGTAATGAAAAGGAACAGAGCAAACAGAGAGAGAAAAAAACTCAAAGAAAATCCAAGAGAAACTGTCCCAGCCAAAGCAGGACAGCTGGTCAGGAAACACTTCTCCCTGGTTAAGGGCTTTTTGATCTTTTCCTCCATAACTAGACTTTCTTGGCTTGACTGCTCTCCCCATGTCATCTCAGGAGTCACTGTGCACCAGAAGAAACAATCTGGCGCAGAACTTGGACTGGCTTGAAGCCTTCCAACTGCGTGGCAGATGATGCTGCCTTTCCCCAGCCCTGCAGCTCGCTTGCCCAGGGAGACTCTGAGCTCCAGCCTCCCTCCAGGACCGGCCCTTGCTGTGTGTCTCCCAGTGCCTGGCACAACCACGGCCCTGGCCCGAGGTGGGACCCGTGTGTGCCACGGCAATGCAAATGGCAGGATAATAACCCTGCTTGTTTGATCATGTTCCTTTCTGTCTGCTCAGAATCTGTCATCGTTTTCACTACCCGGAATAGCTGTCACTCCGCTTTTGGCTCCAGGATCCTGTTTTGATTCCAGCCCTTATCGAGTTTATCTAGAATCCTTCTGCTCATTTAAAAGGAAAAAAAAAACCACAAAACCCCACTCAAAAAAATCTCTTATTGCAAGTGCTCTGAGGAGTTTGTCTGAGTTGGATCCCAAACAGCCCTGCGTGGGTTTGATGCACTCCAGCCTAATTGATGTCCCCACTTTTGAAGAGCTGTCTCGATTAGGGGCCCGCCAAAGTCTTTCAGAGTAATATGATTTGCTGCAGAGCCATGGTATGGGCTTGCAGAAACACTGATGCTCCCGCTGCCAGCTTAAATCAGATACCAGCCTGACCTCAGAAAGCAGTGTCTTTTCCTATAAATTTTGGCATCACATTGAGTTACATCATTCGTGCTGCATTATGTGCTGTTACAGACAAGAAGTCACGCAAGTTACTGTGGCATCTGGCTGGAATTTAAAGGCAAATGTAGAAGGTTGGAAAATCCAAATCCACCTTGTCCTCAGAGCCCTGTGGCTGCTCTGCTGGCCTTGCCCCAGCCCAGCTCAAATAGGGCAAGGGGGTGTTTCTTTGTGGGTAGAAGTCCCCATGTTTACTTCTGAAAGGCTTTTCCTACCCCCTCCCCTTCCTGTTTTTGACAAGGAACGTGAACAGTAATGCTTCATCTTTTGGAGGCAGAAGCTTGCTGACTAGAGCTCCATCTGGGGATGCTACCAAGCCTGAGCACCAGTGAGCACACTCAGGGAAGGAGATGGGTGACACTGGCAGGTCCTGCTCTGGTCACTCATCCATGGCTCCAGACAGCTTGAACTGCACCAGAGACACGAGTGCTTCCAAACATAGTCCTCTGCACATTCACAGCCCCTGTGCAGCCTCATTCACACAAGGGCTCCCTGAGATTCCCTGCCAGGCACAGCCCATATACCCAGCACGGGCAGATCACACACCGGCCACGTGTTCCCGCTGCTGGGGTGGCCTTGCTGGGCCCAGATCCATCACTGCAGCCCAGCTTGCCATTGAAGCAAACAGATTTGCCAGTGTGCTTAAGACCCCTTTTGCTGCCCAGGCAGCTCAGCAGTCCATGGGAGTCAAGGCTGCCTCGGTGCAGCACAAAGGATGATGCCATGCACCCTGTGGGATGAGCCCTGAGCACAGGCAACAGCCCTTCTCCTCCCCGTTTGCTTTCCAGCGCACGATGCTGCTGACTGGCAGCCCTCAGAGAGAGCAATCATGGCTCACAAATGTGCACTTCGCTCATTCCTGCTTAATTTGCTCCTAGCTGCTTTTCAGAACCCCTCACCAATTAACCAATTAGTAGCTAATTTAATTTGCTCTGTCAGGACTGCAGCCCACTGAGTGCCGTGGTGGATGGACTTTCCAGTGCTGGCTCACCCTCAGCACAGCCAGGCACGGGGAGAGGGTCCCACTCAAAAGCAACACAACCCAAATTCCAACCACTTTCCATGTCCTCCCTCAAATAGCTGAGACAAACACTGGCCTCAGATCTCAGGCAAGACACTGAGCATCTCCCTCCCAAGTCATTATTGATGTCATTATATTCGACACAAAGCCTAGCTGCCACCCATTTCAATATGGGGACAAGGGAGGAATCTTTAGGGTTTTTCTTTCAGAGTAACACAGGAGACAGACAGGCTCAGACACATCATCTGTGTGCAGACTATCTCACCAGTTTCCCAGGAAAGAAAATCTCTTTCCTGTTCTGGTTTGATCCAAGTGATGGGACAAAATCCCATTGTTTATCAGCCACGGAGCTGAGCAAGAGGAGGCTGAGGGGAGACACCCTCACCTTCTACTGAAAGCTTGTGGTGAGCTGGGAAACTTCAGACCTTGGAGACACAGCGGGATGGGGGAAGAGATGACGGGTGGGGAGGAAACAGACCGTAATGTTATGAAGCACCTGGTGAAAAGCTCCAAATGGATGGGCTGCATTTCTGCCTACCAGGCTCTGCCTTGGAAGAGTTTTTCACTGTTAACTGTAATTGATGCTTTCCTTCGTCCTTGTGAAATGCTTTAGTGGTTTGGAAATGATTTAAAGTAGGAATAAATATGCAAAAGCAGAGCAGGTTTGTGTCAGGCTGCAACTCCTTTCCCTGCAGATGGGCTGCGAGGCACCTTGCACAGATCAGTACCTTTAGGGAACAAATAATTTTGCCTGGCTTATGTGACATCCTTAGAACATTTCTGATCTAACACTAACCCAGCCCAAGTGTATTAAGTGCTGTGGGTGTTTCCTTAGATCAATTTTAGGCCGATGCTGAGGAAACTCATCTAGGGGAGGGCTGGATCCTGTCTGCTGGCCTCGAGAACAAAGCTGTCTTCATTTTCACTACTATTTTTCAGTGAGCAGAGACAGCTAACAAAGGCCTATGGTTGCACACATCCACCGACTCCCAGGTTTTAGCTGCATGTTTTAAAAGCTGGCTCACACATCCCACTCTCCTCACTGATCCAGGAGAAAGGATCTTCCTGCAGAATCAACCTGCTAAAGAAGGCCCTCTGCAGATTTTTAGGTGTCAAGGCTACTAAACTCCTCCAGCATCTGTTACGAGGTGTTCATGAGATAAGCAGCAGACCATCCAGAGGTCTCAGGTCCCACCAAAGGATCCCAGGGAATGACCTGGGACTGTCTCTCCCCACGCTGTCACCACCACTCACACTCAGCAAGATCCCATGGAAGGTATCAGTGAGCATTTCCTTGGAGGGCTTCGTGTTTCCCACGTGATCACAAATGACCTGTGTTTGATGGCTTGTCAAATAAGCTGCAAAAGACTGGACAGAGTGCTTGGGGAGGCTGGAGGGCGAGCTTTGCAGATGACAGCAGGGTGCTGGCTCGCTGGCTGAGTGCCTATAGAGCTGAGGATACTAATGAAGCAGAGTTTGTAACTGAGTGAAATTTATTGTACAATTATCAGTGTTAAGGCACCTACAGCCATGGATGGGTGGCTCAGTTATCTTAAATAACTACAGGAGTAAGTGCATGAATGCTGCCCTTACCAGTTGCTTTTTGTAGCACAGCCAAGGCCGAGCAATTTACTAAAAACAGTGAGACTGGCTCAGTGCAGACCAGGAGACTCATGAGACAGCTCAACGGGGTTGTAATTACAAAGGGATATCTTCCAGATGTCATGGTGACTGGTAGCGAACATCAACCATGAAAGGAGAGAAAAGAACTTAGGAGCCCACATCTGGCCCCACCACGAGTGTCCACGAAGCCCACGGGCTGTGCAGACCCCGGGGCTGCCTGGCAATGCCCTCCTGACACACCACCTGCCTGAGCAATGACTTCTCACCAACTCAGAGAGTCCTGAGATGATGATGTTATTGTTGTTATTACTATTATTCTTTCTAAAAGTTACTTCTGAAGACTGCTGTGCTGGTGACATTCCCTTCAAACTGCAATAACTAACCTGTCACAGCCTACAAACGCTGACAATACAGCACCGTGTGGGGCTGACTTAATAAACCTCATTTACATTCATTTTGATTCACTCAGGCATTGAAAAACATTTCACAGGGAAAAAGAAATAAGTAGGAAGCTCTCCAAGCTGACATGATGTTTGCTGATATGATACGAACGGACTTAATAGCAGCACGTATGAGAACATGCACTCCTTACAATATTTGCAAATGGGCTTCTTTTTATTTACTTGCCAGGCTTTTTTCTCCTGTTCTTTTGTGCTGGTGCCACTTGTGCTGGGGGAAGCACTGCCAGGAGCACACCTCTGTGCCTCAGCCCCTCTGCCCGGGGGCAGGATGGGTGCTCCCCACACAGCAGATGGGTTCGTTCTTGCTGCAGTTTCTACTTTTGTTCCTCCACGATCTGAGGCTTTGTTCCCCCATTTTGCTGTTTAGGGTTTGCCCATGAGCTCATTGAGCTAAACTCACTGTGAGAGTTGTTAAACCCTGTCCCAGCTGCCCAGGGAGCTGGGGGAGTGCCCAGCCCTGCCGGGATCCAGAGCCGTGGAGCTGAGGTGCTGAGGGCTGTGGGTCAGTGCTGGGCTGGGCAGGGTGAGGGCAGGGCTGGGACTGCAGCAGTTTCAAGGGCTTTAACAACTAAACAATTTATGATTTTATGATAAACTGGGACAGTCCATCATTTCCAGTGATAGAGGCCCATCTGGGTCCTGTCTTTGGGACTCAGAAACTCACTTTGAGTGATAAACACACAAGGCAGGGTTGTTTTTGTTATTTCTGCTGAGCTGCTTCTTGCTGACATTGGTTTAAAATAAGTTCCTCTTGATTTACATCTGTCTAAGATCAGAATGAAACAGAACAAGTTTGAGCAGAATAGGATTCTGCAGATGAACACATGGGGCTCATTTGGTTTCTCTTATCTGATTCGCATCGTGTGGAGAGACAGTTTAATTTCAAGCATGGGCCCTGAGCAATAGAGAACAGGAAAAAAACCAAACCTCCAAACCCTGAAAAAGTATCACAATTAAGCAAGTGGGAGAGGATGGGGAGCTGGGAAATGGTCTGGAAAGGGGAAAACACTACCACAAGGTGAAAAACAACACCAAGTGGCAAGGTATAGAGAAAAATGTTACTGCAATGCATATGTCACCCAGTGGCACTAAAGAAAAGAAGCTGGAATCCAGTGGGGATATGTCACGTGAGATGGAAAATGTGAACACTTGCGTCACGCAGGCTGGGAGTCCCCATGACACAAGGATGAGGTTTAAGGGACTGCCCCTACACTGCATCTAGCCAGGGCGAGCCCTGTCACACCACTGCTGCTCAGGCATGTTTTCAGTCCAACACTTGGTGTGTTGTTCCTTCTCCTCCCTCTTTCTCCTTGTACCAGCCACCAGCTTCTCCAGACTTGGGAAAACTGACAAGGCAACAGGAGAGGGGGAATTGAGCTGTGCTGTTCCCCGTGGGGACTCTCACTCTCCTGCCTGTTTTTGAAAGCGCTCGTTTCCTGCTGCGAGTTCCCATCGACCCCGAACCGCCTGTGCCCATCAATAGTCCCCAGCACCTTACTGACACCCCTATTGACAGCTCTCCCTGCACAGCAAAGCCTGGGCAGCAGTGGCCACGAGCTGGCAAGGGCTGCTTCAGGAACAGGAGCCACTGAACCAGTATCGACACTGTAAAGGGAGACAGTTTACTTAGCAGGCAGGGAAGATGCATCTGTTCAGGAAGCCAATAGATTTCCCTATTGTTCAGCAGCAGCTGCCTTACCCAGGATGGGGAGTTTCCTTTCCATGGAAGTGCTACCCTGTGACACACACCCCACAGCTCCCCAGGCCCTGGTGCTTTGGTGGGCAGGGGTGAGCAGACAGGCAATCCCTTCCTGGCTCTGCCCATGGGCCTCAGCAACATGCTTCTGAAAAAGCAATTACTCTTCACAGCATCCCCAATTGCTGGGGGTAGGAAAGGCCCCACAGAGCTGCTCCAGCCTACTGCCCTGCTAAAGCAGGTTCCCCTGGCTCAGGGGACACAGGAACGTGTCCATGGAGGGGTTGGAAACCTCCTGAGAAGGAGCCTCCACACCCTCCCTGGGCAGCCTGGGCCAGGGCTCCCTCAGCTTAGCACTAAAGGACTTTCTCCTCCTGTGCCAGGGGCACTGCCTGTGTGCCAGCCTGTGCCTGGTACCCCTTGTCCTGCTACTGGCCACCACACACCAAACACTGGCCCCAGCCTCACCACCTGCACTTTAGGGATTGCTCAACATTGGTAAGGGCCCCTCTCAGCCTTCTTAGACTCAGAGGAGCTCAGATTCACACCCTCTCCTGCAGACAACAGCAGAGCCCATCCACAAAGCACCGTTGCCCTGGGCTCCTTCTCCAGCCTCCTGTGCCCCTGCTGCCTTTGCTGTGCTCAGCACACAGGGTGCTTGCAGCAAAGCCTCCCAGCCCATGGCTGTCTTGCCCAACACTCATCCAGGCAAGGAGCAGAGGGGAGAAAAAAAAATGAAAGAATATTGAACTTCTAATGCACTGTAATTACCAGATGATCCTATCTCAGAAGCAATGGGGCCCCGTGGGATTTATTGCTGTATTAACAGTGGTTTTCCATTGCATTACTTAATGAATAATGTCTAAGCTAATAGCACACCAAAAAAAAAAGGGAAGGGAAAAAAAGAGAGAGAGAGAGAACACAACTCCAGTGTAATTATTATTTCTTCTAATGCAGCCACTTCTTACATAAATACCCATCTCTCTTCATTGGGCTGTTGTTTAAAAAATGTTTCCTATTAAATTGCCATTGGTGGGAGACATCCATTATCCTTATTATTTTTACTTCTGCTGTACAAAGACATTTTCCCACCCTCTGTCACCCTTCATGCCCAACTGACCACTCAGCTCCCACCCACGCCCCGCTGCCGCCCTCGGCTTTGCTACCTGGGGTCTCACAGAGCTGCCAGGACCTCAGCTGTGCAAACAGCCCAGCCTCTGTTTATTTTGGTAGCCTCACAAAATATTTATGGAGAGTTATTCGAGCAGAAAAGCTGAATGGAGATCATCGCAATGTGTCAAATTAAAGAGTGCTTAATGCTGCCTAATCTCCTGGTAATTACTGTTGTGGCAGCGGATGGCATTAGAGCCGGGTAAGAAAGCTAATGATAGTCAGATAGGAGCCTGGCTGGGTGTCAGTGTGAGGCAGGGTGGAGAGCAGGCTGCTGGCAGCAGGCAGCAACAAGTGGGTCTTTTTCTCCACATACATTTATCAAAGGACCCCCCCTCCCCTCACCATTTCAGCAGCATCCTCACTCAAGAAAAGGCAGAGTTATCCATGCAGGGCAATCCCCCTGTGCCCCAAATACAGGTCTCTGTGCTGGGCACTGTGGTTGCCTGCAGAGCAAGGCAGCCCCTGCCCCACAGAGCTCATCATCAGTTAAAACAAAGCAGACAAGGAAGCTTTATTATCTCCATGGTAGAGCTGGGGAATTGAAGTACCTAGAGACTAAGAGACCCAGCAAATAATAAGAAACGCTCCTTGGAACTGCTGATGCTTATCTGAACTTCACAGAGTTTGTGTCACGCTAATTACTGGGGCCGTGTCTGATTAGCTCTGCAGCCACTGGAGGATTGTTGTGCCTATCTGGGCATCCCACGCTCAGATCACTGCTGTGGGGTGAGTGTCAAAACCAGCCACCTGTGGGACAAGTGGGACTCTGGTCTCACAGCTGTCTGCTCTTTGTCCTTGATGAGGTCAGAGCAAGAGGAGAGGGAAGAGGGAGACACTGGCTTGTTGGGTTTCAGAGGTTCTGCTGGACCACTCTGCTTAGAGACAGGTTGTCAGGAGTACACCAAGTACTTCCTGGACACATTTCCAAGCAAATACTGGTTTTGTTCTTTAAGGGTTCTTCTGTGTTTAATCATAATTCCGATTTTGCAACAGCAAACCCATTGCCCTGGCAACAGGCTGTAATGGCAAAGAAGTTGTTTCTGACATCTTCAGGGGAAGAGGCAGGAGCAGCAACAAAGATTCATGCTTTGATGCCAACTACCCAGTACCAGCGCTGTAAAAGGAGCTCTCTCAGCTCTCCCAGATATGCAGCCCCAGAGGGGGCGGTTTCTGGACAGGAAAACATGACTCTGCATTTTAAACCATCAGCAGCTCTCCAGCAGGACAACCACCACAGCATGTCCAGCCACTGTCTGCGCGCTGGAGTCACAGCTCGAGCCCACAGCCCCTCCAGAGCCTCGCTGGGAACAGGAGAGGGATCCAGGAGGGGAGGGATGAGCCAGTCTGTTCTGGTTACGGAGCTCAGCAAGCTCGAGGTTCATCATTAACTGTCAAACAGCGGCTTTAATCAGCCCTGCTCCTCGCTGGAAGATAGATTTAATATCAAGGCACATTTTCAGAGCCATTAGTTTAATTATGACAGGTGTCTGCAAACTGGATGGCTCCGCTTCCCAGCCATGAGTGACAGCGTTTCATTCTCTGGGCCCATGGGGGCCACTGGGGTACTTCACAGAAATGAGCTTCCATTAAAGCCTGAGTGTTTCCCCCTCCCTCCCTCCTCTTCTTTATCCATATAGAAATACATATTCCTCTCCTTTTGACCTCCCTTCTCTGCATCCTCCCAAACGAGAGCTGATCAGCAAACTGCCCCTTAGTGGAATGCAGAGTAATTCCCCCCTTGCCTGTTCAGCCTTACACTGCAGCTTGGGAGGGCTGTGCCCCATGGTCTCTGACCAGGCAGAGGCACAACAACCTGCTGTTTGATCTCCTCCAGTGACCAGCTGATACAGGCTTTCCAGATCAGAGCAGTTCACACACGGCTAGCGCAGACACCAGAAACCCTTGCCCTCGATCCCTACACAAGAGGAGGTTTCCCTGGGCCAGGCCTGGGGCAGGGAGAGGTAAAAACCTGTCAGGACTTGGGCAACTTTTGGAAAGTTCGGACTAACTTTAGTAGTGGAAATAGTTTCTCGGCAAGAGAAGCATTTCTACAGCTTTCCCAAGATAAAATTCATCTGAGCAGGTTACCTCAGCGTTAAGCCCCAGCACCTTGCCCTGCTCCCTGCCACCTGTTAGTGGCACAGCTCTGCAATTAAACTAACTCGAAGTTTTCCCAGGCAACACTCCCCTGTAGGAAAATGCCAGCCTGGCTCAATGCAGGGTTCCCTAAGCCCAGCTGGTTTCAGAGAAGTGCTGACACAGCAGTGGCCAGGGACTGAGCAGAGCCTGCCAGTTCTCCAGCCTGGCTTGGCTGCCCCAGGAGCCCAGGCTGCGTGGCTCCAAGGTCTCTCAGCTTGCTCCAGAGCAAGCTTTGCTGGCACAAAGAGCCCCCAAGGCCCTTACTTCCAGCCTCTGTGTAGTCTGGAGTCTTTCAGAGTGTTTCTAAAAGGTCAAAAGGAAATATCACTTGTACTTTTCCCCAAGTCTGATTTTGAAGCATTTAAGTCCCCAGCCAGCCCTAAATGCTGTTATTTCTTACTCCTAATTCACAGGGTCTCTCGTTATCTCCACATGTCCATGACCTTTCTGTCATGTGTTTAGGAGCTGATGAATGCTAGTTAAGACATGCCAAACTCATTCCACTTGTGAGACAAACCACACCAGTCTAAGGGCATCAGGGAAATCACTTCTCATCCAGGCCTTCTAGCCCCTGCTCTAAGCAGGAGAGACAGCATTTTAGGTCTCTCCTGGTATAAAGCAGCAGAGCTCCAGGTAGGGAGTACTGAACTATGCTGATTTATGCTGCCTCAGCATCTCAGTCTCCCAGAGACCTGCCTTCAGCACTGACAGAATGCTAAAGGCTTTGAGGACTGCTTTTTTTTTTGCATTCATTTATACAGTGAACTTGTTCAAAGTGATGTTGCCAAACTCAGGCAGGCACAACCAGGCTGGATGCACACTGGCATTCCACAGAGAGGTGTGTAGGCTCGTAGAGGGATTTTTAAGAAGCACCTGGGTGATGGAGACACCCAGCAAGGACTGTTTCTAAATGGAAATCAGGTACATAATGTGCTTCAGAGTGTTTGTGCAGCCCTTCAGCATCCAGCCACTCCTTGTCAGCATGGCCTGGGGGTGCTAAGCTCCAGAAAGCCACTGGGACTTCACGGGAAAGAGACATTTTCCAGACCCGTGACCAGAGTCAACAGCAAAGTTGACTCAATTTCTGCATGGCTTTCCAGTTCCTTGAAGAACAAAATGAACAATGTGTTTCTCCAGAACACAGTCCTCCCCCCTTTCCTTTTCATCCTGCTTTGAAGTGCCTCTGCCTTTGTTACCCCTAGAATGGGTCTGGTAGGTCCTAACACAGGAGGAACTCGAGAGAAACAGCAGAAGTTATTTAAGTCCAAACACATAAAATTACACACGTTCAAAACAAAGAGCATGGGAACTTGGCAGAAGGAGAGGGTGTCTAAGTTACCAAAGCAGCCATAACTCAAGAGCTGACAAATCATGTGGCTTTGCAATGAGCACTTCTTCTGGTATTTAGTAACACAAATCCAGAGTGTGGAAACAACTGCACTGTTACATCACATTGTCTCAGGTGCCTCCAAGCCACTGAGGGCTACAAGGACCAAGCACTGCTGTGGTTTATATAATTTAATGCCTTTCTTATAATGTTTTACTGCAGAAAAAAACCACATGATCAGCAGGGAAAGGGATTCCCCTGCTAGTTCCTAGGCTAGCATTGTTTCTGAAACTTTGGAGCTGACTTGTCTCAGCAAAGAATACCAAACCCATGCCACCAACATTCTCCAATGGCCAGAAGCCACCATACATATACCAACTACCTCAGAAGGCCTGTGGCCCAGACCAGAAGTTCCATGTAGCTCACCCAAATTTAATAGTAATAAGCAAGAGAGAATACAAAAGCTCCCAGCAAATGACCGTTCCCCCAGCAAGGAGCTCAGGCTGCCTGTCAGCCAACTGGCTACTTCTTGCCACAGCAAAAACCCATTGTCGTACTGCAAAGTATTATTAACCAACCAGTGCAGAAACCACTAAGTGCCTCTGTGGAGAGCCACTGAAAGAACACATCAGTGTGGTTTTTCACTTCCTTTACCTTACGTGAAGAATCAAGTGAGGATCAGTATTTGGACTGCACAAATGGCACTCTGGGAGATGCTCACCGCTCAGCTTAGACATTAAAGCCAGGGCAGTTGCATCTCAGGCACTTGCTGAAATGAAGGAGCAGGTTTTCTTCCCTGAGAATGATGCCAGAAAGCCAGAGCAGCCTGTGGAGGACGCTCCCTCCTACTTTGGCTGCAGGGAGAACCTGGGGAGCACTGGACACGTGTAAGGGTCTCTGCAGCCTCTCATCTGTGGCCAGACACTTGGGCCACAGCCACTTCCAATGCAGTTGGGTAAAAATAAAGTGAGGAGTGTCACAGAGAAGAAACTGGAACCACAAACCTTGGGAAAATAAGAGCCAGCCCCTCAGGACTTCAGGCAAACACAGCCCCGTATTGGTGTAATATCTCATTATTTAAGTCAAAACACATGATTTTACAAAAGCTGACTCAGGGCTTTCAGTGCTTGGGATTGCCAACACTTCTGTGCAGAAGTGCTTTTCAGAGGTTCCGATCACCTGCAATTCACACCAAATTGTGGGTAGCTGGCACTTAAGACAGCAAGCCTGTAATTTCATATGGAGTTGCTGTTCTATTTCTTGCTTTCTGTTGTGACCTTGGTGTTTTTGTGGTCCCAGGTACATACAGCAAATGGAAAAACCCCTCCATTTTGCTCCCATGCAAAGCTGTTTCATCTCAGAAGAGGCAGGGAATTTTTATGCCTTGTGGCAAATACACAACCCGTAATTCCAAGTAAAAAAGCATTACCTGTGGCAAACAGGCTTCTGCAGCAGCACAGAGACATGTTCCCTTGGAGAAACTGGCAGGAATTTTCTTAAGGTCAAGCTCTGGCTCCAGGAGGGACAACACCAGGTTTTACAGGCTGGCAAGCAGTCACCTCGTTGCTGTTCAGAGCAGTAGGAACTCATTCATTTGTCTTTCACTGTAGTTAGAAAATAATAAAGGGAAGAAAAAAAAAAATCCATAAGTACAAAGAGCAGCTCTCCAGCAAGAAAGCTGCAATATATAGGTTACAGTTTCCTGCTAAAACAAACCTCCTCACAGTATGATTTCATAGGCCATGCTAATTATTTTTTAGGGCAAGCATAATAAAACCCAGGTGATTTGCCTTTAGCAATTTCTTCTTATCTTCACACAGCTCTGGATCATTTACCCACATGGCAAGCAATTACCATGAGCCCTGCAGTTCCTAACAGACATCTTTTGTCGAAACCCTGCAAGAGTACACAAAGGTTAATGTGCTTTTGCACTACCAAACTCTGGGCATTGTCTCGTGGATTGTCAGGCTGCCTGTGACATGCTGAATTCAGCTGATTTACAAGATCAGCAAAACAGAAGGTTTTCCCACTGGGAGCCTTTTTCTAACTGTTTCCTCATCAGGATGTTGGCTGCAGGAGTCTGATCTGCCCTGTGTCTGCTGGGAGCTGCCTTTCCCTCCCCTCGGCCTCTCCTAACGCAGAAGTGGTGGCAACACAGAACAACAACATCTCCCTGCGCCACTGCCCCCCACTTCCCCCTCCCATACCTGACAAGAGACAGTCGTCCTGGCCTAGTTGGGATCAGCTGGGGCTGCCAATGGTACTGCCAGGCTGAGTCCTCTCCTGGCTTGAGCAGGTGGGGGGTGAGTGGCTGAGGCTGTGTGAGCCTTGCCTGACTGCTCTGACCTCGAGAGAAGAAAGTCTCAGACTCCTGCCACGTGAAGATCTGAAGAGGAGGTTCCAACTTGCAGCTCACTCTGTTCTGGAGAGCCAGAGCATCTTGGATTCAGGCCCTCAAGCATAAACCTGCTCTCATGTTGCATACCGTGGGTCTCCATTTGGAAGGGGCACATTTTATTGGGCTAAGTTGAGCCGCTGGGTTCCTGTTCACATCCTCACTATCAGCCCCAGCAACAGGCACAAATGTGCCCCTACTTGTAAATGCAGTATCATTAGAGAGGTTTTATGTTCTCAGGTCCAGCCTGCACCAAGTTCACTGTCCAGTCAGCTTTCTTCTGTCTTTATCACCAGATGGGCTGCATTTATTACCAGCCACTGCTCTGGGCAGATGTGCTGCCCTTCCTTCGCCACACAATGCAGTCTGGGCTGGCAGAGCAAAGCTCCTGAGAGGGCTGTTCCCTGTATGTCCTCTGGTGTCCAGCCTTCCACACACATCCACTGGTGTCCAGCTGATGGAGCAGTGAACTCTCTTTGACCTGGAGGGATGCTGGAGATAGTCTTCACACCTCTGGGGACCACAGCCAGTGTCTCTCGATGGCAGGATGTGCCCTTCAGGAAGGATCCAGGCCAGGCCATGGAGAAGCTGCTGAGACCTGGCTGACCCTTCTCCTTCTTCTGCTCCACCTCTGCTCTGAAGAGCCTGGTGCATGTTCCAAAGCTTGCCTTAGGTCCTGGTCATTGACACTGAAACATAAGTGGGACATTGTGTGAGGGAGGAAAGGAGGAGAGAGGTTCATTTATTCTGTAGTGCAGGGCACTGGTAGCTGCTTTTATTGAATTGTGTGTTTCTCTGTAAGGTATTAAATATAACATACATTTAAGCTAGCTCAAGGGTACCTAAAGAGTAGAGACAGAAGATGTTTCCTCAGCACTTATTTATATCAAAAGATATATTTGTATTGATGAAGTATTGGCTGTCAGGCTGCCCACAGAAAAATCACTCTAGATGCAATAAAACTCACAGCCTGTTCAGCTCTGCTAACAGTAACCCTATCCCAGCATTTAATTACAAATTCCAGACTGAGAAAACCAACCCAGCTTGATAGGAAGGGAAAACATCCACCAGCACCATAGGATGTGACACCACGGGGATGCTGCTCGCTCCTAACGTGTCCCTGAACAAACCATTTACAGGAGGAGAAGCCTGTTCTATGGCATAAAAAAATAATTAAAAAAACCTTCAGAAGGGTTGGCAGCAGAAAAATTTCTGGCTCTGTCGTGTCTCTGTTTCTGCAAGCAGCAAAAGATCCATAATTCTCACACTTAATGTAATTCCAAGGCATCTAAAGTGATTTACAGTCAGTTTACTCAATACTTTCAGCTTTATTTAATGTAACAGTTATGGCACATAAAAAGTTTATTGAAAATCCTTTGGGAGTATGATTGAGTAAGAAACAGTCATTGCTAATACCATTACAGGAGCTGAGAAGAAGGATCCCAGCGTGTTCTCTCCGTGACCTTTACAGCTCCGTGATCCAGGGTTACAACAGGGAATCCTGCCCTGCTCCTGCCGGGGAACGCTGCCCCGCTGCCTCCTTCCCTCCACGGAGCAGGGCGCTGGGAGGCCCTGCTCTGCCAGGCTCTGCCTCGCCAGCCTGATGGGGAGCAAAGGAAGTTCTGGGAGGCTAGTGGGGAGCAATTCCCCTCCTGCCAAACTCCCTCGTTTGTGCAGTTACTTATTTTCACATGTGCCGTTTGCAGGCAGAGCTGAATCTCTCCTCTGAAGAGCAAAGGAGTTGTTTAGGGTGGGGATGGGATGCAAACAGGGCTGCAGCAGAGGGAGATGGCATGGATCCTGCCCAGCTCAGCCTCTTTCAGCATCACCAGTTTGTGCAGCTTCTCCCCAGACGTGAAGTTGCCTCAGCAATTAACAAACGTTCCTCTTCGCTATCACCGCAGTGATAACTGTAATTTAATAAGTGCCCACAGTGCTGGTGATAACATCCACTGTGGTGAGCAGACCTCAGCATCAGTTTGTGCTGGATATTCTTACGGTGTTGGGAGCCCACTGAGGTTGCCTGAAACAACAGATGCACCTTTATCTGAAAGGGTGGAAGACAAGCAGAATAATCATCACTGTCCCTTTGGTAGCATCGAGAAGTTCCAGTTACAGACCAACCCCAGGCTGTCCACACAGCACAGACACACAATCACAGAACCACAGAACTGTTTTGTTTGGAAAAGACCCTCAACTCATCGAGTGCAACCCCTCAGCTCACACTGCTGGCTCATGCTCAGCCCCTCCAGGCAGCTTTCCAGCCCCTCTGCCCCAGCCTGTAGCTTGCCTGGAGCTGTTGTGGCCCAAGGGTAGGACTCAGCACTGATGCTGCAGCCCCTTCCGAGGACACTGGGCTGAGCACTCCCTCCCTGCATCCCCTGTGCTGCAGGCAGGCTCCAAAGGAAGGCTGTAGCCTGGTTCGTGCCCAGCTCCATGCACAGGCTCTGAAAGTGCAACTTTTGCTTCAGCTGGGATGCCTCCAAGATCCCTCGAACCTGCTTTTGCACACAGCCACAGCCTGTTTGCAAGCAACCCGTATTTTGCAGGCATCAGAGGTGAAAGGTGCATCGTGTGAAGGTGGGAAGAGCCAGCAGCACCAGTATGAAATAAAGAAAAGCAGCACTGAATAAACTGGAATAAATAGACAGTGAAAGAAAAACAAGTTCCACATGTGCATGTTCCATAAACAGAAAAAAAGGTTACATTTCTTAGATAAGGCAACTGTGATGGATTGTTTAGCTTTATTTGTCAATCAAGTATTAAGACTTGCAGAATTAAAATCAGTGCAGTTCAGAGATGGATTCCAAGCTCTCCAAAACATCAGGTTTGGCATTTAGATAGCTATCAAGCTATCATCTCTAGACAGACAAACAGATAGATGGATGGATGATTTGGACAAAAAGATGGAGACATTCTTTCAAGACGTTTTTTTTTTTTTTTCTCCAAGAGATGATTTGCTGGTGCCAAGAATTCAGCCTGGGGAAAAGTCCAAATGTAGCATTTCCTCCAGCTTAAACTGGGGCTTGGCCCAAACCAAACTTTGGCTCCAGCGCCCTGCTCTCAGCAGGGACAGGGAGAACGGGATTTGGTGCCTCCAGCCCACCCCTGTGTTAGGAGAGGAGAGATGTGCATCGCTGGAGAAATGGACACCTGCCTTTGCCCCCAGAAACACCACTTACAGGTGCCCAAATGTTAATGCTGAACAGATGGGCGGGAGAAAAGCAGCATTTAATGCTGGAACTGACAGAGCAGACTCCAACAAGTCCACTATTGTTAGACAGAAATTCCTAGAAACAGATGCAGCAAATTCAGAGCTTCAGAGCCAGGTCTGGAGTTTGGGGTCTGCTGGGAGAAGACTGTGTAGCTTATGGATTAATGTACTATTATTACATTACTCTTTAAGCTTCAAAGGTCTGCCAGGAAACCTAAGCCTGCTATCTATTGAATGACATTTTAAGAACAAATAATACATTAATATATTTAATTTGAGAATAAACACATACATTATAGGAAGGGATTTTGTCTATGCTGATAAGTCAGTGCCTGACCTTTCCGTTGCAATCCCCGGGTGTGAGCCATAGAGGAACGTTCCTCTTGCAGGAAGGTTTGCTGGCGGCTGCAAGGCGAGACCCTTCCCGCTGGCCCTGCCTGCTCCGAGCTGCACACGCTGCAACGGCAGCTCAGCCGTAATTATCCCTTCGACACTAATCTACAGCTACACTAAATCTTGTTGCCTCAAATTAGTTAATCAATTAAGTGTCAAACCACAAAATGTTAGTGATTGTGGCCTGAATTTATTGCCTTGGCACATGCTTCCATCTGCTGCCTCTCTCCTTTCCTTCAGGGTTCTGCTGTTGGGGAACTTTGGGGTAGGTGCTTGCCCCGTCTCACTAGGGAAGGGTTAACGAGGCCAGGCTGCCTTGCCCTGAAAGAAAAGGGTTGGAATGCCAAGTCACGAACCTAGGGAGGAATAAACCCATTCACTGGGACATGGTGGGGGAAAAGCGGTTGGCAGGAAAAGACCTGGAGGTCCTGGTTGGCCACCAAGCTGAGCCCATCTCTAGGTGCCCCTGTCTGAGCAGGGGGAGGACGAGGTGACCCCCGGAGCTGCCTTCCAACCTCAGTCGTTCTGTTCTGCCTCAACCTGAGTCCTCGGTTCTTATCTGCTCACAATGGGTTGTTCTGATTGCAGCAAGTCAGAAAGCCCCTCTGTTTGCACAGGATGGCTTGGAAGAATGTAGAAGCTGAGCAGCTTTGCTGGGATTCTTTTCAGCCTCGGAGATTTTTTTGTTACTGAATGCTGACGAGGAGCTGCAGCTGATAACAGCAACGTTCAGCCTCTTCCAGAGCCGTGAAAATGTTCAGCTTTGGAAGACAGCTCTGGTCAAAAAACACAAGAGTCTGTTTTCCTGGAACCAGTTTCAGAAATACATGTCAGCCTTCTAGTGCACATTTCAAAGAGGAAACTTTTCTTAAGAGAGTTTTTAGTTTTGTTTGTTGTTATCAAACAGACATCAACAAAAAAAAAAAGACTTTTCAGTGGAAATTTCAGTTCTCAGAGAAAAGCTGTTTTTCATTCAAATGATGTTTAGAAGAAATATATTCACCCAGTTCCAGTCCCCAGGGCTAATGTCTGCAAGAATTGTACGGTCAGGGGTCATCTTTTCCCCTTTTACAGCTCCTGGGGCCAAAGCAAAAAGAGAAAGAGAGACGTGTATTCAATTCTTGGGGTCCCCAAACGGGAGCAGTGATGCTGGGCCAGTTACCGCCACGCTGGGAGCAGAGGAAAGCTTCCTGCTCGTCAACACTGTCATCGTCCTACTTGTGATGATCAGTTAAAAGGGTAAATACAAAGGCTGGACTTTGGGAAAGCTGGCACAGGACGGTGGGGGAAAAACTGCAAAAGCGAGGTTTATTGATCCCCGGTCGAGATTGATGGCACAATAAGAGCAGGAGGCGAAGAGTGATTTTGCTTTTGAAAACGTTGATGAATAAGCACTCAGGGGCAACAAATAGCTGGACTCAGGGAATGATGGACGGCAGCAGGCGAACAAGATGCATTTTTATAAATGGGTGAAAGGAGAGGAGGACTTATTAAAAAAAATGAATGACCACATGTGGCAGGGATATGCCACTGGGGAGAAGCCAGCCATTGATTTATGTGCACTACTGGCATTTGAAAATTCAATAATAACATTGACAAATGAGAGGCAAAGCTGGCCAGAGGACAGCAGAGAACTTGGAGTGGAGAAAGAAAATGCCAAGGTCAGGATGAAGGAACAGAAAAACATGCTTATGTTGGAAAGGTTTTGAGTTAACTCATCTATATAAAGACATTAAGAAAAAAATCACTCTGGGATCAGAGCTCACCATCCTGACTCTGTGGCTTGAACTGGGGAGAAGTGAATGGAGCTGTGGCATCCAGCAGACCTCTCTGCAGGGATATCTACTTCCTGACATGGGCAACAGACATCATTTATCCTCGCTTGCTTCTGATAAGATGGTGCCTAGTGCTCCCTGGCACCTTTAAAATGAAACACCCTGCAATTTCACACCCCTGCATGAGCAGTGCCCAGGGCAGGCCAGGCCCTCACTCCACAGGCTCATTGCACACCAGTGGCTGAAGGCAACGTGCCCACCCAGCCTGAGTGCAGAGAAACAACCAGATGCACCCAGTGTGAGAAAAACATGAGACAAAGGGGTGGGAAGGCACCTGGGTGCCCTGAGCACACATGGCAGGGACTCGCCAGCTCTGGTCGGCTCCCAGCCAACCCACCAGCAGGTCACAGCAAGGGGCTAAAGCACAGGCAGGATGGGCTCCTTTGGCAGAGCCCATCACCTCAAACCATCCCAGAAGGGTCAGGGAGACAGGAAGAAATGCACTGCAGCCCAGCTGGAGAGCAGAGGGGCACCCAAAGCCTCTCACACCCTAGAGAGGCAAAGCAGAGCAGCTGCCATCTCCTCTGGGCTGGGCAAGTCTTACCAGGACTCAGGCGTGAAGCATTTGCCTTTTCTTTCAGCTGGTCAGGGAAGGTTGGTAGAAAAGCCCTGTAGCAACAACCTCTCCTGATCCACTGGAACCCAGATCTTACAGGCCCATCGCAAAAAGCAGCAACTGAACTCATCAAAGCCATCTCTGGCTACCACTTGAACAATACCTCGTCCTGACCAGCTTGCAGAATGTAGTGTGGCACGTAATGTTACCTTAACATTTGATCTACTTAATAAGCTTCCCCATTTCTTTCTGCTCCCTGTCTCCTGGCTGTGTTACAAATGGCAGTAAAAGAGCACAACCGGCGGGAGGGATCACGACGGGAACACCGGTGAGAATGTGGCAGAAATGTACTTTGCTCTTTCTCACCGTTCCCGGCCTCCCTCCGGGCTTGTATTCATCTATGAAGATGTCTTTTCTAAATGCTGGAAGGTCAGAGGTGTGGATGGAACATAATTCTGTGCATCGGTGTGCTTGGCTCAGCCCAAGGAGCACTGATTCAGTGGCAGAGACTTTGCTGCGAGACCTGCACAAAGCCCTGGCGTGGCTCGCTGAGGCAGTGGAAAGGACTGCAGGGCTGTGGCTCGCTGGCAAACCACAGCGTTTGGTGCTTGGTAGCTGGGATCACTTCAAAGGAGGGTACAGACTCTGCCCTGGGGCTCAGCACAAGACTTTGCTGTGGAATGAAGTGAAGGCCTTAAAGTGTGTGGCCATTTCATCACTAGGGCAGGACTCCCCCCAGCAGAGACTGGCTGAGCCTGGCAGCGCTTCAAGCCCTCAGAAGAGGAACTTTTCCTATTGTATGTTTGGGGTTTTTCCTTGGCTTTTTTTTTTTTTTTTTTTCAATCAAAGCAGTTAATTTCCATCTTCAGCAAAGCAGCTGAAGCTGATGTTTATGGTGCTTCACTCAGTTTTCCTGACAGGTGAATCTCACTGCCAGAACCAGCTTTAGTTTTACATATCATCTCCTATCACATCATTGAGTAGCACTGGCCTGGGTATTTTAGGATGTGTCCCTAAACAAGTTCCAAGCCAAATAACCCTTCAATACCAAGCAAAGTCATCCCTTGGATCCACTCTCCTCCAGCCACAGCAATCTTTGGCCAGACAGTTTTGGGGACATTTGCTAAATATGAGGCCAAAATGCTCATCTCTACGGGAGGTGGACACAGACAAACCTTGTTCTTTTGTGGAAGTGTCAGTAGAAGGATTAGACACAATGACATTAAAATTCACATTGCTGAGAATGGACTTTGTATTTGTTGGATGTTCTCTATATTTAGATTCCATGTTGCTGTTGCCACTCAGCTTCTCTATATCCAGAATTAGAACCCTTAACGATAATCAGCCTCACACACACACACACACACTAAACCCACCTTTTGCTCAGTGTGTAAAAGCTCTGAAAACAAACATAATCTCATGTTTCCTCACTCTGAGCATCTCAAAGCAGATCATGTAGGTAAAGTAAGTACCTTCTACAGGACAGTAAAGTGAACTCCAGGTTTTATAGTGAGTCTGTGGATGAAAACAGACTGAAACTGTTTCAGAGATGGCTGGAGCCCCATCCAGTTACTGGCAGCACGTCTCCCTGCAGATGTAGCTTTACCCCTCTGAAAATCTCTCAGCAACAGTTTTATACAAATAATTAGGGTTGGCAAGGAGTGCCTGACTCCCGCTTGCTGAAAAAAAATCCCCTGCTCAAGTTTGACATAGCTGAAATAATTAATGAGGGAAAAAAAGTTGAAAAGTGGATAAAATCTCTGCAAGGCCTCCCCTGCCTGCCCTGGGCAGGGTTATGCTGATAGCTGTCTGTGTCAGCAACAGGGTTTTGCAATCAAATTTGAAGCAGTGCAGCTGAGGACAAGACTAATTTACAGTTTGGAGCCAGTACTGTAGAAAAGCTACAGGCCCAATCCACAGCTGGTGTAAGCTGGTGTAATTCTGCTGCTCTGAGGCTTGTGAACAGCAACTGAGGATCTGGCCATAGCATCTTACCCCCTTTTCTCCCCAAGGGTTGGAGCAGCTCCTCAGAATCACTCTAGAGCCCATTAAAACAAAAGTAAGATACCTCCAATCATTATCACTCATTTTTATGGCCGTGTTGTTCACAAATGACTGAATTTAGCTGTCAAATGTATAGAAAAGAAAAATAAAATCAAAGCATCAGCCATCTGCGCCCCAGAAAATGTTTATATTTTCATTGGTTGTTTATGGCAAGAAGGTCTCAGCTCCTTTGTTCCACAACATATTAGTTATTGCAAGGGAAATGAGTGGGTTTCACTTTGCCATTTATAAGGCTTTTGCATTCTCTCTCTCTCGTGCACGCTCGCTCCCTCCCTAGATGTATTTTTAGTCCATGTGTCTTGGATTGACACATGGAATTGTGTTTGTTTTACTGGTTCTTTCTCTCTAATAGTTTTCCATTGCAAAGGGGATCCAGTGTTGGTTATTTACTCGGCTTTCTTCCAGTGCCATTATTGCGAGCGCTCGGTTCAATCAATCCAATCACCCCAGAGCTATGTGGCTCCCTGACCTGTTTGAGGGTGAAGGAAACAGGCACAGGGAGAGCTCTGAAACCTCTCCTGGGCTCATCTCAGAGGTGTTTGCGGTGGCTCAGCTCTTTGATTTGCAGAAGTACTTTGTGACTGGAAGGAGGAATCCACTCTCATAATCTTAGCAGCCACCCAGTTTTGCAGCAGAGTTTAGTGACTGTGCTCAGAAACTCAGGCCCTTTCAGGGTTCTCTCTTAAGTAGTGTCCCAAATCCAGTAGGCACTTAAGAGCATCTTGGCCAAAAGGCATCAAGTATGAGACATAGCTGTTGCAAACAAGGGATCCACTCCATCAGATATAATGTAAGCACACATTTAGCTCTCAGTGGGATCAAATAACCCCTCTGAAAGTCACTCACATCAAACACCTTTCTAGATCTGGTGCTGTTCTGGGCAAGCATCACGTTTTCCCTCTTTCAAACTCCCCGTTAGGAAAGTGCAAACAGAAGTTCAAATCCCAGTGACTGCTTCCACTTTCATCCTTGGCCCTATCTCACACTCTCTAACCTCACCTAGGAAAGTGCTGTAAACAGTGGGAGCGTAAATCTGCCGAGGTTCCTCGGGCACAGTAATATACAGTGCACCAGGGAGGCCTCTGAGGCAGAGCACTGCTGTGGGGCCCCTGTTATTAGACAGATGCTGCAGGAGACAGAAAGGAGAAGTAAAGGGCATCTGAGGACCAAACAGCTGCATGATGGGGCCAGCACTGGTCTCTGTGCCTCCTCAGAATGCGAACCTGGCCTTGGAGAGCCTGCAGGGAAGTTTCAGAGGGGACACATTTACATGCTGGTGCTGCACAGCACAAGGGTGTCCCAAGTGCCACTATCTCAGACAGTTAGTGGCCCTGTGGTTTGCAACAACCTCTAGCAGGCATTTACATCAGCCCACATGTTCCCTCCCGTCTCGTCCCTCTGATAGCCCCCTATTTTGGAGCTGGGAGCAAAGAGGGCAGCGAAGAGGGACAGCAGGGCAGTGCTGAATCCCTATTTGGTGCTGTCAGAAGATACTTGGTCTTACATTTCAGGCCTTCAGAAAATGACACTGTCCTGTCTTGAAGATGTTTTGATATCCCTAACAAAATCTTTTCACAAAACATCCCCAAAATCCTGAAAGACTCGTGCACTGGGATGTTTGTACAGCCCAGGCCTCAGGGGAGCATTGCCTGTCCTGCAGCAGGACACAGCAAAGGGAGCTGGGGCTTGGAGGCAGGTGATGATCCCTGTCAGTCGGGAAGGCATCACATGAGGATGAGGTCACCAGCATCACCAGGAAGACAGGAGGGGCTGCCCCAGCTCTAGCACCGAGGCAGAGGCAGCGTGGGGCCGTTAGCCTGCGCTAGCACTGCCTGAGACATCCCAGGGAAAGCAAGTGAGGCGATGAATTCCAGGCAGGGGAGGGATGGGGTGGAAGGAGCGTCTCTCTTTTCAAGGCAGCTGAGCTTATTTTAATGGGCAAGGTCAGCAAAGAAATGACCAGGAAGAGAAATGGCTGCCATTACAAATCAGTGGCGATCCTGTATCAATTATCCCCCCGCAGCTCCCTGCCTTGGGCTGCAGCAAACACGGCCTAATCAGTTTTACATCTACGTTTAATTTTATTGGAAAGAGGAGCCAGCGATGCATCATGGGGCTGCTGTGTGACATGAAAGGTGACCCCTGCCAACTTAATGACACAATACATAACCCTTAATGAAGTCACTATCTTGTCCTTTTTTTTTGCTGTCTCAGCCTGATGATTTATGATGGCATCATTTTGCTTTGCCCTCTTTTCATTTCAGCTTGACAAAGTGGATGAAACAATTATCTTCGTTATCGGCCAGAGCAGTAGAAATGTGATGGTTGAGGATTTCTGCAGGTGGAGGCCTGGGCTATGAACCAAGTGCACTGAAAAACATCCCCAGGAATTTGGGGGTTCTTCCTTTCTTCTCTCTCTCTTTGCCTGTGGCCTCCTGGAGATGGACAGAGGATCCCACCCAGCCTTGCAAGCCCTATGTTGTTGTGGCAAGAAGTAATTTCAAGAGAAAGAGCTCTCTGGAGCAGCAGACAGGAGGAAGCAGGGAGGTGTCAGGGCATTTCCTTTCTCAGCTATTTTCCCTCTCCTCTCCATACCTGTACTGGTATGACGTATACCCATGAGAATGCCTGACACAGGGTATTAGGCACATACACAGCTGAATAAAGGCGGTAATAATGGCTGTGTGTTTGTGCCTCCACAGATCCAGATGTAAGGGTGTGCTTGCACCTGAATTTATGTATAATTAAAGCCAGCATAAGCCTGTATGTAACCCTTCAGAGCTGAGTCTGCCTCCCCATGATCACAACACTTTCTGGCTGCAAGTGCACTATAAACCTGCTGTTATCACTTGGAGCCTGATGCTTTGATCAAAATCACAGCCCAGTGTTTTAACCAATTTTTAGAAGAAATGGGTACCTATTTTCTCTTGGTACCTGCAGAGATTGCATGATGGAAGCCTTCCTCCATTGACAGAGATGCAGATGGAAGCTGACGGCACCGTATTTCAGTCCTGCTAGGCAGAAATGACAAAGTGCCCTCGCTAGCCATATGCTTGATGGCACTTGGAACTGCCACAACAATGCTTTTTGGCTGGTGCTGCTCAGGGTCTGATGTGGCTGTTGCTGTTTACTTCGTTTCTCCTCTACACTGAGATGATTCAGGATGACTGTGAGCAGACTTGTGTGGCGCTGCTTAGGCACAAGAACAAACTGCTGCAATTCCTCACCCATTTTAAGAGATAAGCATGACAGACGCGGCTCTTCCTATCGTGTCCTTCGCCTGTACAGGGCTGTTCCTTGCAGTGCCTTTCCCAAGTCTTGAGCAAAGCCATTCCTCTAGTCCACAAGCTGATGGAAGCCTTCCTTCCACATTTCACTGTCGAGGTTGACGTGAAGAGTTTTTTGCTCCATCTTACAATACTCAACAGCTACCCAAGCTCCCCAGTTGTGAGCTGCTGAGAATCCTCTGTCAGCAGAGCTGGAATGAAAATGTCTTTCCAACACTTGAACACAGCACTCAGTCAATTCAAACTCCTCACTGTGGATGTTTGTATCTGAAAGACTCTTTTTTTAGCCACATTTATGTTTTTGTAAATCGTAGTCAGAAGCCTTCCAGGATTTTCCAACCACTGCTTCAGCCTTCCAGTGTTCTTACATGCACCCTTGTAGGTCAAGACCTCTGTACAGTGAACCAGTTAGAGTACCTCTAATTAAGTTATTCTGCCTCATTCCTGACTAATATAAAACATGCTTATCAACCCAGATCCTGTACTAGGGCTCCATCCTTTTCCTCACAAGGAAGGTTTTCTCTCCGTGCCGTGACCTGAGCAGGGTTTCTCAGGGAGGGTGGGGAAGGAATGAGAAGACAAATGTAGTTTGGCAGGACATTAAGGGAAACCACAATATTGCCTTGTAATGCAGCTCCTATCTGATCAGCAGAGTCAAATGTGGTGCCGCAGTTATGTCTCATAGGAAGTGGAACCAGCCGCCCCCCCGACCAGATTTTCCCTGAGATACTCCTCTGTCTGTCACAGATACCAGCTGCTGAGGAACTCCCAGCGTGTGCTGCAAGTGACCTCAGCCCAGCTAACACAGACCCTCCTCCCGTCCCTATCCCTCAGGCTCCTCTCCCTCCACAGCTCCAGGCTCCTCCTGGGGGCTGCAGCCCCTCTGCGGGAGGGGGGACAGCCTCACTGGCACTGATGTGCACTCTGAGCTTTCCTACCATGGCAGGGCCTGAGAAAACATGGCCTGGCTTATGTTGGTCAGCAGAGGATGTGGGAGGGGAAAATGACTATTGTGTTTTCTTATGGTGAACTGAAAAAAAAGAAGCTTGAGTTGCTCCCTTAATTTCCTCACACCTTCCTTCTGCCCTCACAGGAGGCCTTTCCTGCTCCTCTCTGAGTTTGGACAGCATCCTAGGAACTCATTCACGTGGAAGGTGATAAATGTGATGCGTTGGCAGAAAACACAGGCAGCAGTAGCCTCTGGTACCTTCAGAATAATCTGCACCAATTTAACTAATTAATTCTCAGTGCAATCCTGTAAATTAGACAGGTGTGAACCCAACAGGGGAGGGTCGAGATCACCAGGATGCAGGGCTGCTGCTGGTCTCCACAGCAGCTTCCCAGAGCAATGGGGTGCTGCATGTGGCCATGCCCGGCTGTACTTCCTTCTAGCGGCAGAGACATAAATCCTGTTCAGATTCAAATACATCAGAGAGAGGAGAAAAGGCTCTCTGGAGTGACTCTACCATCAGGGTAATTACAGCTGAGATTAGAACTGGTTGGAAAACAGGAGCATTTCACAAATGAAGGAACAACTAACTGTAGGGTAGTTTAATCATAATGAATGGGAAGACACTGCTCAGTGAGTAGCTGCGTGCGGGCCTGGCTGCGGTTCCAGCAGCCCAGGGTGATGTATAGTGGCTGGTTTCTAATTCCCTCTCTTTATATGCCCATTCTTCCTCATGTCCTTGCTCGAAGAGGTTTTACAGGTTTTACATCATGGTCCTTGCTACGATATCCAAGGGTATTTAACTGCCAGAGTTTGATACATAGGCTCTGGGTTGGGCAACAAACAGCAGAGAACCCTTCTCAGGGCAAGGTGTGCTTTCTGCTGGGCCAAGTGCTCCAAGGGTTAAGGGATCCTGTGCCTGCCTTCAGCCCCACTGCCAAAACCCCCCTCGCTCTGCTCTGCGGGTGCTTCCTCCCGTGGCAGCGCAGGAAATCCCTAATCTCCCAGCCACAGATTTGGGGAACTTTGACATCCCCTAATGAGGTAAACACATTACTGTCATGTACAAACAAACAGCAACAAATTAGCAGCTGACACGTGAGGAAGCTGTGCAGCAACACGCCGCCCTCTTCACAGGCAATTACGCTGCCTGTGCCGGCTGCTCGCCTGCTGCCAGCCGGGTCCTGTGTCTCCGCTGCCCGCTCTCCACCCTCCTGCTCCTCACGGGCTTCCTCCATCCCCTGCTGCCCAAGTGCAACAGAAGCAGCTGCTGGTAGAAGTGGGTAAAATGAGCTGGGTGTGTGGTGCTGCCTGCCAGGAGCGGGCAGGGGAGACCCTGCGTGTGCTGCCAACAGACCCTCGGCCTGACCCCGCGGGATTGCTTCTGCCCTGCAGACGGGAATGTGTCTGAGCCCGGGAGGAAGGATGCTGCACTCTGCCAGAGAGGGATCTTTGCATTAGCTGGCTCAGTTTCTCGCAGCACCAGCCGTAAAGATCCCGGGGTCTTTACTCCCAGTCTCTTGCCCAAGGCCCTATCCCAGGAAGGGAGCTCAGCAGCTAAAGGAGACAGGAAGGGAAGACTGAGCTGGGAAGGAGAGGCAGATATTTGACTTTCAGCAAAAGCCATCTCTATTAAGCAAGAGCCAGAGCAACAGGCCCACGGTCAAAGGGCTTTATTATTATAATTGCTTTGCAGAGGTGAAAGCCTCTGGATAAGAATCCGAATCAGTCATCACTCAGAATAACCATCACGAAAAGAGATAAATAAATAAAAGTAGGATCCAGCCAAAAAAGGAGCTCACATTATCAGCCATTAAACCAATAATCCATTAGTGACCAAGGTTGCTGAATAATATAGTACTTTCACAGTGCCCATAATTTATACTGCAGACTAGAGAATAGACACGATTATTAGAGTGAGGGCTACTGGATGACACATGATGCATGACCGCGCGGCATTGATCTTCACACAACAGGAAGGTGTCTAGACTGGGAGATGTATGGCCCTGCGATGCAGAGCAGGGCATATTTCATGCGGGGCCTAATGGAGTAGTGGAGGCCGTGATGGATGACTTGCCTGGTTTCAGTAGCAGCGCAGTTATAGCAGTGCTAATGCGTGACCTCTCCCGCTCCCTGCGTCCTTCATTCAGTCAGGGTGACCTCATTTAAAGGGATGGAAAATGAGAGGCGCAGAGTACGAGGGGGAGGGAAGAAGGGGGAGAGAGAGGAGGAGAAGAAGGGAGGATAAGGAAAATAAAAGATAAGGAGAAGGTGTGATGCAAGAACAAAGTCTCGTGAGGCTCTACCCTGCTTCAGGCTCGCTCCAGCACTGCGGTGACACTGGTTGTTACGGGACTGATTCTACTCTGCACCAGTTGGGATTTTGCTCCTATCTGGACTGAGTTACTCCTGATTAGAGAGCAGAGTCAGGCTCCTGTGGTGCAAGTCTCAGCCTTGCTCAGGCTGCCAGAGCTCATGGTACCAGGCCAGCAGCCCCTGCTTTGTGTGCCGTGGTGTGTTACCCCAGCTCAGAGCTGGCCGTGCAGCCCCTCACACCTCCCACAGTGCAGCTTCTGCTGCACAGGGCCCATCTGCTCTCTACACCAGAAACTCTCCCCTGAGCCAGGAAGGCTGTGCATGACCTGGCCATCAGCAGTTCCCACCTAAAGCAGCAAAATGACCCCAAACTAGCACCATATTGAATCTTGTGGTAGGCCTGACTCCTTGTTGCATGCTAACAGATGATAAATAGAGCCAGAGAGTAGGTGTCAAGTCCCCTTATTAAGGCTCTCTACTTCGGCCCTGGTACCTCCAGCTCCTCTTCAGTAACTCTCCCTCCACCTGACACTCAGCCAACCACCTCGTCTTCCAGGCAGACGCAGGGGATACTGAGCAGGCAGCGTGGAACACCTGAAGATCCACACACACAATAAACGTAACACAAGCAAGACCAAAACTGAGAAATGGCACCAGCGCTGGAAAAACCTAAACCAAAATTAAACAGAACCCCACCAGGAGTTTTTAAAATGGATCATCTCTGTTTTTCAGTGAAGTGTTCAGACTTAGCCCCAGAGCTCAGCACAGAGTGCTGCCAGGCACGTCACAGATACTGCACAGCCGCCTGGCCAGGCTCACCAGGACTGATGGAAGCCAGAGCGTCTGCTGACCAGCGGAGGACAGGGCTGGGACCTGCTTCATGCACTCCAGGATGGAGGAGGAGGAGGGAAGGGAAATGTGACACTCTGGGTAGAACTGGAACAGCAGTTTGCTTTCTCTCAGGATGGGGAAGGACTGTTAAAATGTTGGTCTGGGGCCCCTGTCTGTTTAGAAAGGTTATTGCAGGCACATCAGCATCCCTGACCTGCAGGAATGTCTCTAGGACTGCAGGGATGTGTTGGTGTGGGAGACAAGTGGAGCTGGCTGTCAGGTGCTCCACACTGGCTCCTGGGACCTGGCTTCCAGCAGAACCTGGTGTCCATCATCACAACCACAGAGCCACACGACTCTTTTGGTTGGGAAAGACCTTTAAGGCCATCAAGCCAAGCACTCGCTGAGCTTGGGGGTCTGGTTCTGTTCTGTAGTTTGGGGTTTTTTAACTGCCAGGAATTTCTTCAAGGAAAATGAAGCCAGGTATTTGTATGGCATTCTGTCATTTCTCACCTCTAACACCCTCCTCTTGGATGGAAGCTACTATATTTATTTGTTGGCAGGAAAGATATTGAGACTGACAAAACAACATCCCCAAGAGCTGCACACTTGTTAGTGTGAGGATGTGGTCGGTGGCAGCGTGTGGTGCCCAGCACAGCCCTGGCCTGCAGCTGACCCTGACCACGGCACAACCTGTATCAGCATCTCCCCTCTCAGCCCTTGGCTGGATGCTCACAGCCTCTTCTGTGATGAATTCTGTGCTTTGGCAATGAATTCTACAGGGTGCCTAAAGGTTAAATAAAATGATCTGCTGAAGTTGAAAACTGAATTGATGAAAAGGAACTGTTTGCTTTCTCCCTACTATTTTGATTCTACCTTCCTTATCTCTTGTCTGTGGTTTCAGTGATCCTGGATTGGTGCCCAGGACTGTTGTCAGCCTGTGTGTCTGTACAGAGAAGAGAGAGTCTCTGCCCCAACGAACCTGCAAGTTTAACAGTGAAGACTGATGGATAAAAGCAGACTATTATTGCTCTTCAGGAGTAGGGACCTGAAGCACTCAGACCATACAGCACTGCTTGCAGACACAAGGGAAAGGCCAGAGCAGAACCGGGAGCTAAGCCTCAGGCTCTGGGGGCTCTAAACACAGGAGCATCCCTCCTCTTCTGAACAGCCAGCACTTGCACTGGGTGTGCAGGAGGTTACTGTACGGGCAGATGGACATGGCTCTTTGTTAGCTCCTTGGAGTATCTTTCAAGTGACTCCTCCCGTGTCTGTCCTCAGCCCTGAACTATGAATCCCATCAGCACACACCCTTCTGGGATCACTGCAGCCCCTGTAACGCTGCCTCACTGGCACTGCAACAGCCGTGCACCTCCCTTCCCCAGAATGAGGTACCAGTCCACACACATCCCCTGCTACGCTTCCTCCCCTCCGTGCAAGGGCTCCAGCTCCCCAGGCTGCCTGCAGAGAGGGACAGAATAGCCACTGCCTGTGTTTCCTTCACCATCTGGGCTTATTAAAAACTGCACAGCAAATTAAAAATAGGTGGGAACAAAGCTGGGGGAATGACATACAGGCTGCAGCGAAGTCTCTGTGTACTTTTAAAAGCTGGAATTGCCATATGGACTGGCAGAGAGACATGTTTTACATTTCCACTGGTACATGACTGACATCATTTAGCATTAACTTCTATTTGAATAAAATGGTAGTAGACATTTAGGTAATATTACAGGGCAATAAATGTTTTAAAGAGCCTTGGGGGATGCTCTTGAAACACAGTCCAGACCAGAACTCTAAAAATATGTCTTAATATATATTAACCTCTTCTAGGACTTTTGGCTCTCAAACAAATAATGGAGGAATAGAAGGGGTTTTTTTCCCCCTCCCCTTTTACTCTCTGGATTAAGAGTCCTCGGCTGTATTTTTCCCTTTCTCCTCTTTAGCTGTGCTGGGAAGAACATGAGGGAATGTAGTTAAAATTCAAAAAGGTTCCCCTTTATCATTACCATGAATCAACACAATAAATGAGCCCCTTCAGAGCACGGTAATAAGAATTTGATAAATCATCAGCCAAAAATTAACTAGATGTCAAAACAATCTTTGGGAAGTGTGATGGATTAGGGGCGATAGTGGCAATTAATCTCCCAGCATGAGTTCACAGGAGAGACTGAACGCTGGGAGATGGATAGGGGGGAGACCAAGGCCTCACAAGGTCAGGACACTGCAGAAAGGAACGAGAGAGGGAGAGAGAGATGGAGAGAGAAGAAGACAAAAATTCCACTGAGTCGGCAATACCCAGGCCCCTGGCAGCCGAGGTAGAGGTCAGTCACATGCCTTTGAAAACCCTTCTGTCTCCAGCTGCTCTCTGTGATGAGGCAAGCACTTTTCTGCTCCTGCTAATAAATGCCACAAGCCAGCTCATGGGGTACAACACATGGCTGGAGAGAGCCCGAGGCCGTGGCAGCCCCAGGCTTGGGGATGTGCTCCTTTGTAAGCAGGACCAGGGGCAGCTGGAGGTGGCAGGATGCCGGAGGGGGAGCAGAGGGAGACAAATCCCTCTCTAATGTGTGAATTCATCCATACAAGGCCTGGCAGTGGGTGCACGTGGCTTGACTAATTCTGCCTGAGCACAGGAGGGAGAGTGCAGGAGGAAAATGCCGCTGCAGCCATAAATCCCTCCCCAGCTGGCAAACCCACTGCCTCAGTCTCCCACCTCACTAGAAGGTTTGCAGCCTGGCGAGAAGCAGCAGAGAGAGCTGCAGGCTGGAGCTGTGCTCCCTGCCCCAGCACCAGCCCAGCCATGTCTCCCGCTGCTGGGATGAGGTCCAGAAACCCCCTCTGAGCCCAGCACAGACAGCCAGGAGCAGGGGAGGCTTTGCAGAGCACCATGGCTCCTGAACATCCCTCCTTTCCCTCTCTTCCACTCTGGGCAAGTGATTGTCTTTACTTGTGCTGGTTACTTTTGCTTTTCACATCCTAACAGTGTCACAGGCTCCCAGCTCAAGTGAATAAAGGCAAAGATCTACCATGAGTCAGCCACTGCTCCACTGTCTCACAGCCCGAGGCCATTGCTTGCTCTGCTGGTGCTGGTAGCCAACCCAGCGCAGCAGCTACTCCCTGCTCTCCTTTCCCATTATGTCCAGCCCTTGGTAACCACACCTACAACAGCATCTCTGCTCTGAACACGGATCTGTGCTGGCAGGACTCTTTGACCAGCATCAGCTGAGCCAGATCCAGCAATTATGTGCACGAGGGGTGGTGGCACACACTGCCAGTCCTGCCCCATTTATGCTCTTCCTTCTTTGCATGAAATCTGTCAGCTGGAATCCTTTGCAATCCAAACAGGGAAAAAACAACAACAAAAAAGAGACAAAAAAAAAGAGAAAAAGACAGGCAATCACCTGGCAGGGCTTCTGCTGACTTCTCACACTTTGCACTGGGCCCCAGGGCACGGAGCTCCCAGTGACATTTCTCTCAGCAAACACAGAGCCTGACACAAACTCAGGATCCCACCAGCCAGTCAGGGTTGCCCAGAGGGCACAGACAAGCTTGCAGTTGGCTTTTTTAGGAGGGGTAGTGACCACAAGAAAATAGATAATTGACCTAGATCCTCTGCAGCCACACTCCTGCTGTCCTTGCTTTCATCACTCTGAGGCTTGCAATCCTTTCCTGAGCTGTTTAGCATCTCTCCTCACATTTTCACTGCTGGAGCTCTGCTGGCTTTGATACACACTGTGCTCTTCCCCTCAAGCGACAAGGAACAAATGTTCATGCAACACAGAAAGCGTCCATGGGGTGAGGAAGGAGAGCCGAAGACTTACTGCAAACGTCTGCAGCTGCTTGCTTTCACCACTGGCTATCCTCCCACTCCAGGCAGGGTAAGAGGACCAGGAAGCAGTAGCCAGGTTCCACCATCACCCTGGCTCATGCTGACACCAGCTGAGAGAAGGAACAGGCTTTGCTGCTGACAACCCAAGGGCCTCCATGATGATAAAGGAATGCACGATCTGGGCAGAGCATCCGGCAGCAGAGAGCAGCTCTGCACAGTCCTGATGGCTCCAGTCACGACTCCAGAGCTTCTCAGATGGGACAGTAGCACGTGCAAGTAGTATTTTGAACCCGAGTTGTAAAAGTGGAGTTTGGAAGTAGAAGTGGTTGTGAAGTGAAACCAGAAGTGGAAGCACAAGTGAAGCAAAATCTGACAGGCATGAGCTGTGCTCCAGCAAGCTGTTAGCTCTCCTGTCTCATCTCACTAGAGCTGCTGTTTATGGACTGAGAAGATAAATACTCAAGATACAGCTGTGGCACTCTCACTGTCAATTCTGCCTGTCTGCATTGGCATGGCACACAGACTCAGTCATGCTGGAGACTCCACTGTGGTGGATACAGTGGGAACTCAACACAACACACAGTCCTTTTCCTGAAGAAACTGAAGTCCACAGCAGGCTGCAAACACTGTCAATGGCAATTTGTATTCTTTGGTTCTGAGGGCCAAATACTGTTGTCGTTACCACAAGGCATCAGGTCAAACCCCTCCAGCAGAGGGAACCCATTCAGATTCATGCATCTCAAATAAATGGGTTGCTGGGGTCTTGAAACAGAGGTGGTACAGCAACCCAGCTTAGAGCATAGCTCCTCCTTGTTGGCAATGCACAACATGCTCTGCAGCTGTCTCAGGGATGTTGCAATGAGAAAGTAATTGGTTTCTCCATTAAGATAAAGCAAAATATTTGCTGCAGTCACCTGAATGTTCATATCCAGCTCAGTATTGTCTGCCACTATAATCTGAGAGTCATTTATTTACTGAAGTAGGGTTAGCACAGAAGCATTGTGTAGTTTTCCCTTCCCTACCTAATTTTTCTGCTATGTTAATAGGAACTCACAGAACAGGACTCACCCATTATTATTCGTTGTTAGAGGCTAAGCACAAGCCCCCATTAGCTCAGATTGCTTTGCTCCTGCATATTCTTGCTGTTGGTAACACCTTTCTTAATTATTTGCATCCTCAGGAAGCAGCCTTTTGCTTTTTTTCAATCTTATTGCATCTTTCATGATTTTCTCTGGGCTGCTCATACAGTTCTGTGCCAGAGACAAATGCCTGGCAAATGTTTGGATACTGCTGGTTGTTTGGCTCATATCAATGTCACAAAGATTTTGGGAGCTGGGTAGGCGGGGGAGGGAGAAGAAGAAAAAACCCTCCCAGCTGGAACACTTTCCCATAATGTCTGTCTCTTCTCAAGACAGACAAGGCTTGGATAGAACAGATGTTTCCACCCAAAAGCAGATGTGGAGATGTTACTTTCCCAGGGAGGAAACGTGGTGGGGTTTATTATTAACCAACAGCCCCCACATGACAGCTTCCCTTGACCAACACTTGGAAAATCTGGAAAAAAAACCATAGGCCTGTAATCCAAGTGGTGGCAGGAAACAGCCAGCCCTGACGGACTCTGCTGATTGATGGTTATTAATTACAACCTGGAAATGACCAACAACATCTGGAGGAGTCTAAAGCAGAAGAGGAAAAAAAAAAAACAACTTGAGCAAAGGGGCCAAATTTCTGATTCCGTGATGGCTTCAGTGTAGTGCTAAAGTTCAGGACAAGCAGCTGCAGGCAGCCTGAGCAGCCTCTGTGAGGCAGCAGAAAGAAAGATCTGGTAGCACAGCGGCCAAGAGACAAAGGAGGAGTTACACAACAAGCAATCCTGTACCACACATGGAGTATGACATGGGGCAAGTGACAGCCCTAAATCTAGAAGCACTGGAGTTGGATGCTGCAGCTCAGAGAATGAAGCCTGTTAAAGGCAGCCTGGAGCTGTGTCAGCCCCAGGGCCTGAGCCAGTGTCCCCACACAGCCCTCAGTGGCACCACGTGCTGCCAGCTGAGCTGCCCCACGTTCCTGCAGTCCTGCAGCACCATGACATGAACCTGCTGCAAATCAGCTGATGGAAAACAGGCAACAGATTGAGAAGAAAGTTCAGTCCAAACCCCAACCCAAATAAGAACAGAAATCCATCAGAAAAACAACAGCAACAAAGTATTTCAATGAAAGAACAGAGAGCAAAGCAGACTTTTCAAATGTCAAACACTTGACAAATGACCAAGTCTCTGGTGATGGGAACGTACAGCAGACAGTTCTGCACTGAGACCAGCAAGCTTCATCAAGTCTGGTTACCAGCTTGGCACTGGAACAAAATAAACCAACAATTGGCAGCAGGCTGATCAGAAGCAAGCGAGTGCCACAGGTAACAGCAGACATGTGCCAGTTGGTTTGCAGTTGTGCAGAAGAAGAACTTGTGAGCATCAGCAGAGCTCCCTGACCCGACGGTGTGGCAGCAGCATCGCTGCTCACTGGCTGACACTCCTCATCCTGGAACCACTTTAGGTCTTCTGCTTGCCTCCCTGCCTGAGATGGCTGCAGACACACTGCACTGCTCTGCTCCGAAAGCACGTGGGTGTGAGGGGAGCTGCCACCATCACTGCAGCAAGCAGAGGCTCCAGCTACTCAGACTTTGGCAGGTGCACACACACGTTGTGCTGAACTAAGAGGCCGGTTCAGCTTTGCTAAAAGCTTTGGATTTCTTTAGTCCTTTCACTCTATAGAACTTAACACACTTCCAGATTTTAAAACAAACGTTAAATCAACCATTACCACTGCTGGTGTAAAAGAAGCCATTCTCCACTTCTCTCTGGCAGCCCCACCTAAGGACACAAGGACACTTTCCCACCAGGTACCCTGACACGCACACTCGCCTGCTGTGGTTAACCCATGGCCTGAGAGCTCCTCAAACATCTGTTTACAGTTTCAGAGCAGGATTAACGTTGTCAGGCCACGGCGAATCTGATTAATTTTAATAGACACATGTATAATACACAAGCCAAAATACACTTAAAATGGGACATGTCAGAAAATAAACAACTATTAACTAATGAAATGTAAAGGAAGTTCTTGCACTTTCTCTCTCTCCCACACACACCCCCTGCAGCCACGGTTCAGTCATCTCCTCGTGACTCCACGCTGCAGCCTCACACCCAAGAACTACAGAACATGAGAGATGCCTCTTCTGTTCGTGCTGAGGTAGCACGGGAGGGAGTGCAGAGGGAAGGTGAGGCCTCTGCCTGCCCTTTGTGTTCTCAGCAGCAGCTGCTCCAGCAGTCAAGTGTCAGTCCCTGTTCTAAGGGAGCTTCCAAACAAGCACGACATTCGTATGAGGAATCAGCCTCCTCAAAACACAGAGATGACAGCACACTGCTTTGGATACACAGGCTTCAAAAGGCCTGATTTTCAACTGTGCTGCCCGTGGTAGTTATGCTAAGAAAGCTGAAATGGGGGTCTCTGGAACTGAGGCTCACCTGAATCCCTCTTCCCAAGTAAGAATGGAGGAAACAGGCTCTGAGCACCAGGACCAGCATCTGTCTCTGCATGTGCCTCATGTTAAGGACCATTACATCTTCTTTGGGGGCTTTAAAGTTCCTTCTCAAGGGGCAGTATCAGTCCCATCCTAAGGCTGACAATACTGTCTCCTACCCTGCAGACACATTTGTAGGAACGAAGCCTGAAGGGGTTATTTCCATCCCTGCCCTTTTCCTGAATTTATGTTTAAGGCATATAGTGCAGAAACCAACTGCAGGGAGGTGAAGTGCTCCATAATTGAGAACAATACCTCCAAGGGGCTTTTCCAATGAGGTGCAGATTTCTCTGGCATACATTTTCAGAGCTGAAGTCAGTATAATCAAGTCCAGAACTTTTAGGTTTCCCCTTTAATATATCCATCATGTCTAGATCCATTATTGACATGTTGACTTTCTTGTTTCTGATTTAAGCTGCCAGACTTGGTAAAATTTCCTTGACAGCTTTAGCATTTGTGGCAGAACACTGACATGATGTTACTTACAGCTAATTAAAGTTGAGAGCATAATAAACAATCTTGGGATCCTAGCAACCTAATTTCCTCGGGTATTGAGTTTGCTGGATCTTGACCCGAGTTCTTGAAGCTCCAGCAAATTCTGTGACTGACCTCCCTGCTCTGTGGGTGCTGCCTTTGGAAATCAGGCTGCTTTTTGTCCCAGTTGGGCAACACCAAGAACACGCAGTCCCAGCTTGGCTGGGGAAGTGGTGAGCGATGTGGAGAGCCAAGGATGGGTAACTGGCAAGGAAATGGGAAACTGTGAGATGCTAGAAATGGGTTTCTAAGGCCAATTCACAGGGGTTACAGCTAATTAGCACTGGGATGAAAGCAGGCAAAGGAAAATTTAGACTGATTACCAGGAAATCTTTCCTACTGGTGAGCTCTGCTAGACTGCAAAACACTCTCTCAAGGGAAGCAGTGCAAACCACATTGCTTGAGTCATTTAAAACTGTCTGGACAGAGCCCTGCAGAGCGTGGGGACAGGCAGGCACCTGGGGCAGGAGAGGAGTGTTGAACACAGCGACCTCATAAAAGTAGATCTTTTTATTACTACTCCATAAGGTCTTGGAAACTTCAACTGCATCAGTTCAATTCTTTCCTCTCCTGTGCCACCTCAAGCCCAGCTTGCTTTACTTAGAAGTGCCTGTCACAGTGGGAAATTCCATACTCACAAAACAGGAAGATTCAGTCAAAGGCAAAATTTCACCTTTTCCTCTGATGGGCATATTTTTGTTATTTTACTGTGTTTTAACCACAAAAGACTAAAACTTGCCGTACCCAAATCAGCTCCTTAGAGCTGACTCAGACAGCAAAATCAGCAGTTTTTTTTTTTTTCTTGTCTGCAGTGAATCAGAAATCACTACTCACTTGTGCAGAATCAACTGAAACTGGAGGTGAATTAAATCCAACATCTCCCTCTGTTCCTACAAGTGACTGACATGCCTTCCTCACTGCCAGCTTCTTGAGTGCTATTGGACTGATTCCTCCCACTTCCACTGTATCTCCTCATTCTGCAAAGTAGGGCAACAACAACATTTCGCATCTCTTTTGCAAAGACTCAGATGTGGTGCAAGTGACACCCTCCCTCACTGTGTGTCGAGCCACTGCAAGTCATTGGAGCAAACAAAAGCTGAGCTGTAGGAAGTCAAATCTCATTGAAAAATGTTCAAGTTTGTGCACGTGAAGAAGAGCAACTGCAGAAGCCACAGTAAGAGGGTGATGCGTGTGTCTTGCCAATAGATGATTTTTAATTGATTTAGCAAACCAGTACAAAGGCTGTGGTGGTGCTCCTAATTCATCTTGAAATAGCCTGAAACGGAACCTCATGTTCTCACAGTGGTTTACTGCATTTAGGGTGGTTTCAAGACCGCTGTTCTTAAAAAGGCAAAACTTCTGGGCACAGACAAGGCCCTTGAGGTGAACCAAAGCATCTTAGTCCAAGCCAGTGCTTGCAGCTATCAAGCATGTGTAGCAACTCCAGGGATGCCAAGAACTTAATTCATCCTTAATTCATCGCCAAATTGGCATTCACAGGACAAAACCAGTATTCTCCACTTCAGAGGCCACTGAACTGCCTCTGGAGTTTGCAAATCACCTCTGTTCTGCAGGTACCTGCTGCCTCTGCAGGGCAGGCTGGCTGCAGCACACACTTCCCTGAGGGCTGCACCTGAGGGTGGGGGTAAGCATCACACTGTCTGACACGATGTTTCTGGTCTCTGGTTTCAGGTTGGAGTCTCAGAGGATGAAGTTTGAAAAGCAAGAGAGTAAACAGCCCCAATCTTAGGCTCACCCCAGAAGGTTATTTACCAGAAAGAGTCAGTACTGAGCACACAGCTGGGTTTCAAGGCAGAGCCATGTATGGCATGAAAGCAGAGAGTAATTATTGACCAAGCGAAGTGAAAAGCTTGAGGGTTAATATATCTCAAGGCAGAACATCTCCTTGGGCCTCTTGTGAAGACCAATGACATCATCCCCAAACAGCACTTGCTTGTAACTTCATTGCTTAGAGGAGCATGGAATTAACAACATGGGGCTGTAGGTCCTGCCTCCTCCTCCCTGGTGCTGGCGTGACACAGTGAGGGGAGTGTGACTGCCTGACAAACTTGGTGTGAAGCAGCTACTGCTGTGGAAGCACTGCAGGGGAAGCCTTTCTCAAAGGTGACAGTGGGACCTGGGAAGAAAAGGCACTGTGGGAGGAACACTTCTCTGCTCCCAGAAATGAGGTGTGGATCCAAGCCTCCCTCCCACCCTGTCCCTTCCCAGGAGCCAGGGACGACAGCGTGGGCTGGGCCTGAGTCTGGAGATGCAGCGCAGACAACTACTCAGAGCATTCCCTCCCTTTCCAGTTTCATTTCCCATTGGACCCCTCCCTGCTTCCCAGTATTTCATAAACACCGGACTCCTCAGTTTGCTGGCTGCACACGGCTCTCTTTAGCAGGCAGGTACAGACAGAATGGATGGCAGAGCAAAGGAAAAGCAGCATTCACATTTCCCAAATCCTATGCCAAAATCCACCCTCCCCTGTCTCCAGAGCACTTAATGCAGCAGCTCCACTGAATTCACTGCAGGGGAACAAAAAAACCCTCAAAAGAAAAACCACCTCTTGGATGAAGGACGCTGCAAGAGCAGCATTTCCTCCCTTTTGTCTTGGCTGGAGCTGTTTTCAGTTCCTGATTGTTCTGACTCTTTATGCCTCACTTTCAGACTCTTGTTCATTTCCAGCTGGGCTGTATGTGTGCTTCAGAGATCCAGTGGGAAAGGTGCTGTGCAGTGACCCCCAGTCATTAATCAAGCTGCCTAAGCTGGGGCCTTTTCACAGCCAGAGCCTGATTATTGGCTCTTGGGAGCTGCGTAATAAAATGACAAGAGGAGTGAGTCTATTTCCTGCCGCCAAACTGCTGACATTAATTCACACTGGGGGGCTTGGGGAAGGCAGAGGGAGGGGGAGAGAGGGAAAGAGAATCTGTCTGGGCAAGTGCAGCCTGCAGGACCCGTGTGCCACTGCCCAGCTCTGTGTGTGCAGCCGTGCAAGGGCACAGCCTCTGCACCGACTGTCCCATGCAGTGCAATGCAGCAGAGCTGGGCTGGGTGATCTCTGGAGGTCACCCCCAGCCTGACCGTTCTCTGTGATTCTGTAGAGAAGTTTGGAGAAAAATACTGTTTTAGAAAACACTAGGCAAAACCTTGGACCAAAATCAGGATCCAGCCCTTTGATCCTCCTTTGCTTCAGAGGTTCAGATCCAGTCTGCAGCCACTTGCTTTATCTAGACTGATACACTACTCCCAAAAAGCTCAGCTTTTTTTTTTTCAATGGTAGCCCTTAAAAACAGCAAGAGAATTAGGTCAACACTTAGAGAAGTTTAGGCTACAACTTTAGCTCAGGCTCCCTGACTGTAGCCCAATCTACAAAATACCTGACACTACCCATTTTGACTTCAGCCTGCCAGGGTGTGAGGGGTTCACCCCTCCTGCCAGTGAACTGTGCCTGCAGAAAGCCTTGTTGCCAAATAACCTGCCATGCTTCTAGGGAGGATGATAGGACTCCATCCTTCCAGCTAGGAAAAATCAAAACAAAGCCACACAACTACCACAAGATCGACAGTGGAAGTATTTATAGCAGAGCTCCCAGAGTCCTGGTGCCTAGGAACACTAGGTGATTGCATCCTAACCTTCCTGGTGCCAAGGAACGAACTGGATGGTAAGAACAAGTGGTAACAATTTTCTAAAATTGCTGAAATTTCTTGTTAGTTTCTTTTTTTCTTGGTTAATAGTTCTTTTGTCCTGACTCTAGCCATTTTGCTAATCAGTTTATATCATATGGGAGCTATCAGCAGAGACAGTCAAGCCTGGGGATATGTAAAACCTTTCCATTGCCTGAAGAATCCAAGGAGACCTTTGACACTTGCCAAATTCCCTTGCAAGGGAAGGGTAAGGGAATAAAGTCAGAGCCAAGATCTGCAAAGTTGTTTCTTCATTAGCCTTCAAGGACAATCTTAAAACTTTCCTCTGCTGATACCCTGTTTTTACGGAGCAACGACACCGAGGAACCGCTTTGTTAAGAGCATTTCCTTTCATGCTGTTGGCTGTGTCTCCTGTACACCAGTCACCCACGGCCCAGCCTGGCCATCTGGCCCCTCAGCTTGCTCACGGATGGCTGCTGAAGAGCCAAGTGTGTGGAAGTTCAGGATCTGTTGCAACCCGCCAGCTGGGATGTGAGCAGGCAACATGGCGTGGGAATGGCAGCTAAGACAGAAACACCTCTGGAGCAATGTCTTCTGAGACAACATTAATTCATCAGAGTATTACTAGTTGCACATGTAGAATACTGTTTGAGCCTGACTGATCTTTAACATGATCCTCACAGTCAGTAACAACGTCACATTTTTCCCTTAGTGTAGCACAGTAGAAAATGGTCCCGAGAAGGTCTGCAGAGGTGTCAATGTCTGTGTGATGCGTTGGGGAACCAAGTCTGAATGATTTCCTGAGACATCTCATTAAGGATCAGAAATGCCACGTTTTCCCTGCCACCAGAGCAAAACCAGCCTTCTGGAATAAAGAGAACCTGAACCACCCAGGGAAAGAACAGAAAGACCACAAAAACCCCAAACAAATACAAATGCAAGAGGGAAACTGGGAAAACTGAACAAAGTCAATTGAAAGCAACAGCCCAGAGCCCCAGCGCTGCACACTGCTGGAGCTGAAGGGTCTGTGATGGAGTCACCTCACGGGGCAGCATCAGAGAACCTCCTGCATCACTGATCACCCAGAGTATTGATCCTCGGAGAGGATGAGGGAGCCCGGGACGCAGCCCCCAGAGCAGCAGATCCCGGCAGCCAGTGCTGGCAGCAGGCACAGGGCTGGTGCAGCCAGTAAATCAAGGTGTGCAGAGGAAATAGTATCATTAATCCTCACGTGCGCGTCTGAGCAAGAAGTGCCTGATAAAAAAAAGACCCATTTGCCATTGCAACTATATCAAACCCTCTACAAAAAGTCACTTTGAGGTCACTGTTTTTGTCCAGTATTTCAATACATTAAATGCAATTACTTCATTGTTGATTTACCTGTCATTAGAGGCATGTGTTTGAACATGATTTATTGAGTGAGTTTTGTGCCAGTTGACTTGCAATAGATTGCACAATATTCAAAAAGGCTCATTTGCTTGGCATTACATTAGAAGCAGGGTGATTGCAACACAAAGCAATGTAAATGAGTTCTGAGAGGCTCCATCATTCATGTTGTCATGTACTGAATCCTATTATTATTTATTACCATAATTGTACTGTGTTTCCTGGGGCGATAAATTAGGACTGATGGGTCCCGCTGACAGCCAAGGACTGGACTCGCTCTGTATAATTTAATGGGGATCCTGTAGGGTCTGTGCTTCAGGAGACTTGGGGAGGAATCCAGGAACTAAGCAAAATCTTGTCTTAAAAAAATTAAAAATAAAAGAAAAGCAGTGAAGGTTTTTTTCCCTCCTTCTCCCTTGGCAGCAATTTGAGTCTTGATAAAAGCTGCAAAGGAAATGAGAGCACTCTGTCTTTCATAATAGGATTGTTAAAAAAATCACTGCCCTGTGTCACAATCTGTTTTATGCTCCCTGCTGACAGGCAGCCTCGCCACGGCTGGGAACAGAGGGACAGAGGATGGCTTAAAGGCATAGCAGTGACAGCTTCTGACCTCTAGCATACCAGCTCAAACCCAACCCACAACTGCGAGGAAAAGTTGTTCCAAGCTGCTGGCTGTGGGGAAGGAGAAGGGTCGTCCCTGCACCTCACACACCAGCACTCACAGCACAACCAGCTCTTCCCAACGTCTCGACAAGGCTGTGGGTCGGTCTGACAGATTTCCCTCCTCACCCAGGGCCTCTGTCAAAGCCCAGTGCTGCCTCTGGAACATCACCAATGCTTCCAGGCTGAGCTACTCAGGTGACTGAGGAGCGTCCGTGTTTCAGATCCTGGGGATGTTTCAGGCCTCACTGTTACAGCCTCCTGGCTGAAGCCTCTTCTTTCTGCTGAACACTTTTTCCCACACAACTGGCCCTGAGGGGCCAGTGCAAGACTCTCCCAAAAACTCTCCAGAGAGCAAACACAGCACAAACATGGGACACAACTCCATTGTGCAGCCACTGCCTTTTGAAACCAAGCCGTTTGCTCCTCCTAAATCCAGGTGCTTTGGGGAATAGTCACAAAACTCAGCTCTTCTTTTTAATTCAAGCAGCAAAATCTTGTTGAGTAGGATGACTACACAGACAATACCAAAGCCAGGACTTAGTCTGGGTTTGCCAGTGTGTTAATGCAGACACTGGCGTGAGCCTTAGTGAATGCCCCTTTGCTTAAAACAAAGTGAATGAACCAAATAAACCACTGCAGCCACGTTCTACCCTTGCAGCTAACAGACACAGTCCCAGCTGCTGAAGATACTGAGACAGCATGAGCAGATTAGCCATCAGAAAGCAGCAAAAGCTTCCATGTCCTGAGCAAAACACTGTGAGAAGCGCTGTTGAGAGCGCCCTACTCTCAAAGCCAGATAAAGGCTCCTGTAAGCATGTCTCAGGATCTGATATCTAGATTAAGATTCAATCATAACATTTTTTTTCTCTCCATGTTTTTAAACACCACTCATACTCGGCCTTGTAAAGAGACTCAAGAGCTGCAGAACCTCAGAACTCTTGGACTAGAACAGGTTAATGGTCCCTGCAGTGCTGGGTGTTGTATTTGTGAGCAACCAAATGTCCATAAATCCTCCTAGTGGACAATTTTATGGAATAATCAACACATCAGGGATATTTCCTTCCAACCTTCCTTGAGTTAGTGACTGGCTTACGCCCTGAGGCATGAGAGCTTATTGACTGAATCCATCTCTTGTTCAAGTCAATAGATATCTGTCAATTCAGGTCAATTCAAATGAGATTTTATTGACAGGAGAAGCTACACAAAGTGTTGCCAAAGTGTGAGAAAATGACAGCACACCCCTACCTTCCCTGAGCCATCTGTCAGAGATAAAACCTGCACTGTCTTTACAGAGACTTACTTGCAGCTTCATCGAATAGAAATTGTCCTTGATTTAGCTTCATTGACTTAATTGAGCTGAGCTGTGCTGAGCACAAACAAGAGCCATCCTGTTTCTCTATGGACACCATCAGAAATAGCACGAGTGCATTAAAAGGCCGAGGCTGCAAACCCACAACCATGTTAGGAACAAGGCAACACACATATCCTTCTGCCAAAGAGGACCAGGCAGTGTCCACAGGCACAGCCCAGCCCAGCCTGCACCCACAGCTTTTGGACTATCAGCACCCTGTGTCCCCTCCCTGCTCACTCCTGCTCCAGCTCATGTTCTCTCTACCCCAGACATACAAAACTTGTCACTCAGACATCAAAGGTGCTTTTCACTCACCCCTTCTCAGCAGTGACACATTTCTGGCCAAGCACATCACGTTAATGGAGCTTGCTGTCAAACAAGAAGTCTTTCAAACAATGGAAGGATTGTACACTGCAGCATGGCTGATGGGCAGATCACCAGGTAATGTGATGCAAGAGCTTTAAAATCTCTCAAAGACACAAGCAAAAACCACAGGGCTCAGTTTTGAACAGAGACCTGTGGTTTGTAGAGATGGTTTTTGGATATAAATTTTGGAACAGACCCTGGCATTGGACTTGATTGGGTTTCTAAACCTGGTCTTAGTTTAACATGCACATTTCCTTATGTGGTGCAGTGTTCCTTTGTCTTCTCCAGTCCGTCCCTCCCTAGCACACATTTCCCATCCTTCATTTCATTACTTGAAACAAACTATGGGCCAAGTTCATCTGGCCTCCCAGAATCAGTGGAAGTGCTTAAACCATAGCATGTTGCGCTGTAACCTGTGCAGAAACAGTCTGCTGCTCACAAGCACTTTTCACCATAAAACTGAAAAGGCTGTGCTTTGCACGACACTACTTGTGTGGTGGTTGAGTCCCAGAGGGAATAAGAGGGGCAGCAGCTTCTGGTGAGAACCATCACAGGGCAGAGCACACACCTGAACCAGCCACCCGTGGGGATGTGCCCCTGAGACCTTTCCCAATGAGGCCTTCAGTGCTTCAGGTGATGATTAATGGGAACTTGGGGTTGGAGCTTAATAATTGTGACAAGTCTTTGACATAAATCACTGGTAATCTGACAAATAACAAGGAACAGTACAGGGAGAACGGAGAGAAGGAGAAAGAAAATGATGCACGTGACTGTAACCCCAACTCAATCCAGCAGCTGGCTGGATGAGGGACCCCAAAGGGCATTATTTGTTCCAGAGCCTCTGAAAAGGCCAGTAGCTCTTGGAACCGTGGTGGGGAGTGTCTCAGCAGCACTCAGGGCACTGCAACAACCTCCTACAGAGAAGTCAAGCCTGTATGAAAATCATCCTGCTATTGTGGGGTTTGGATGTGGCACCGAAGTGCCAGGGAGAGCAGTGGCAAGCTGTAGCGCTGCATGTCGCAGCCAGGTCGGGCTGGGATTTGCTGCACACCTTTAAAGGACAAAGCATAACCCAGTTCTCCTTCTCTTGCAGGTCTCCTCTGGCACCCAGGGAGTGAGGGAGAGCCCTGCACCACTCAGTTTATGTTCTAGTAAAGAAGACAGGGATAGGTCAGAGCAATTAAAACTATCTTTGGCTTCAGTCGTGCAGGCCACTGAACATCCATTACCTAGTAAAGGGGTTTTGGCCCTTACTGACCTGGCCTGGGCTTAAATCGGTGACCTGGCAATCAGAGACTGCACACTCCATTAGCCACCTGGACTGTCTCCTGAAGAGATGTTTTGTGCAGCTTTGGTGAGCTCTCAGAGTCTGAACATCCTTCCACACATCTCCAGAAATATTACTGTGATACAAAGTACGACTGACTAGAGAGATGAAGATATTGAGCATGTGTCTCTGTCAGTTATGGCCATTATCATTAGCACACTAGCTACTATTCCCTATATATTCCTTTTAGAACCGTTTACAGCTGAAACATTTTTAATGGCTCGATGAATATGAATGCAACATTTATAACCATTTACACATATGAGACTTTGGGGCACATCCATCTTTCAGTGCAGGCACATAACCTCCCATTACCACACTGTCACACTGAAGAGTGAGTGGGGACAAGAGGACCCCACTCTGCAGTGAAAGATGAGGGCATTATTTCTGCCTCTTTGGTAAAACACATGTTCAGAATTCTCCCTTATTGTCATCACCAACTTCTCTCCCCAGTCACGCTCTTATTTAGACTCTTTATACTTTCATTAGCAATGGAAAAATGCAGGCCCTTACATCTGTTAGCAGACATAATTTTAGACAAATACAACTTCTTATCAAATAAGCCTGCAATAAATGTTTCATGAACAGAACCCTTCACTAGAACTCCCAACACTAATTTAATGAGAAGTATCAAATGATTTTTTTTTTTTATTCTGATATCTCCCCTGAGACAAATGATACTTTGCAGGCCTATTTTTAACAAATGAATTATTGACTTAAACTGGCACAATTAATCACAATATAATGGGATCAGGGGATGTTAGAGGCTCATTCAGCACGGCAGATGATGAGTACTGACTCTTCCAAGAAATGAGGCTCTTTAATCACTCCCAGATTAACAGCTACATGCTTTCAAATTTCAATCACAGGGAACTGGCAGTGTGGAATGAAAAGGGCCCACTCCAGCAACAAGGAAGATAGCAGGAGGATTTTTTACCCCATGAGACCCTCGGTGCTCACTGTCTCAGAGACAGGCACTCCCCTCCCCTCGGGAAAGGACAGGATCCAAACCTCACTGCGCTTCCCAGAGTTCTTCCCTTTAGTCTTAATGGGTAAAGAACTTGGATTCAGCAGGACAGAGCGCGCTCACAACCCATCAGGCTGTTACACCTGCCCTGAAGGGAAAATCTGCAGGATTAATACAAAAAGCCTGTTAACTAATTCTCTCCTTACTTCGATAACCGTTCTCGGAAGCTTTTGCAGCTTGCTGCAGGAGGTGCTCCTACACCTCAAGCCACGTGCACTGAAGCTGTTGGTCTGCAGCTAGGCTTTTGTTTTCTTATTGCCTTTGGGCAGCCCCATAGGCTTATAAAGGCATCCTCAAAAGGTATTGCAAAGGCTCCATCTGAGGCCCCCAGTGCAAGATGCATTGCTGATTCATCACCTTGGCTAGGCTCTGAACGCTTGCAATCACACAGATACAGATCACAGCAAGAGCATTCTCACACCAGGGATTTGATGCAATTGTCTTGCCACGACTGGGACTGGAAACTCTTTTAGCATTCCAGACAATATTTGACCTAATTAAAGAGTAATTCCAAAGCTTTTGTGAAAAATGATAACAAAATAATACATATACACATTGACTTTTAGAGCCTGAAATGGCAAAGGAAATGAAACAAAAGGAACACCAAGGCAAAGTGAACGCAGGCTGAAACGACACGGGAACTCACACACTACGTCTGCTTTACTCTGCTAGTCTTGAGTTTAGGGTTCTGTCTTTTCTCAGCAACAGTTAGTGACATCCCAGACACCTCAAGCAGAGCTTTCTCCTTCAGCCTGTGCTGCCTGAGGTGCCTGCAACACCCAGGAATCTCACAGGGAAAAGTTCTCAGTTTGACAAGAGACTTGGCAAGTAAATAATGGGTAAACAGATTCCCAGCAGCTGAGCTTCAAAACAAAAATGTGGTTTTGCAATTCACACTTAGAAACGATTTTTAAAATTAGCTCCTTTCTTAATTAGAGAAGGGAAGCAATTTCCAGAGTGGACCCTGTGCATCCTCTGGCCTCGTGTCCTGCCTTTGACAGTGACCCGCCTCAAAATGCCTCAGCAAAATAGGCAAGAAACTTCACAGTAGGATGTTCAAGACACAAAAGGAACTCCACAGACAGGAGAACACAGACACACAGCCCTCAGGTCTCTTCCTGACCACTTACGTTCACAAACAAGTGCAAACCCTGAAACATGTGGTTTAGCATTATTTGAACATATTTGGTTACTGTTTAGTGTGATACCTCCACATATCAACAACACTTAGATAAACAACCTCCTTTTGATTCATGTGCCAAAAAATAAACAGACAAACTTCCTGACTAAAGGTTGAGTAAAGAAATAATTGGTGACCTCTGAAATCATTGTCCACAAGTGAATTTCATGGTTGCTGATGCCAATGCTCATATTTGTGCTAAGGGCTATCAGAAAGCCTTTTTTTCCCTGCAGGTTGAGATTCTGTGTTGGAGCTGACAGCAGGAAGAAATACTGAAGATGGTTTTCCCTTTGTGCAGAAGCCTTTTGCTCCCTTTATAAAAAGTATTATTATTATAATACTTTATTATTATAAAAAGTATTTGCCAAGAGTGTTATGATATTGTGTGTTTGCTTCCTCAGAAAATCCCCAGTAATCTTTGCCTGCTAGATGTACAGTGTTGGACTTTCAAATGAACCAGAGCAGGACCTGGCACTACTAACAGCAGAATACGGTTGAAGTTGTCGATGTGGTACAAGCTGACCCTCATCTTTTCCTTCAATTTCAGATTTTACCTGAAAGTCAAGGGTTTCACTGCAAGAGAAGCATCCAGATTATTTTCCTGGTGTATGATCACCTCCAAATATTTTGACAGGAAGAGGTGCCAGTTCTCTGTCCACTTCAGTCCTGATTGATGTTGAAGCTGATTAAGAGAGTTCCTCAGAACGGGTTTGTTCTGTTCACCATGTAATTTTAGCAGCTGCACGTCCTCAAGCAAGGAGGAAACACTGCAGCTCCCATTATCCCCAAATTCACACGGAAAGGGAGGATTTTGGAATGGAAAAGCAGTGGGAAAGAGACTGGGAGAGGTGGCAGATGTACTGGGCTGTGCCAGACTTTTTCAACACGTCTCATTGTCTGCGAGGCAGAGTGCAGAAATGGGAAATGGCAAGTGAAACCCATTTGTGCTTAAACAGGGCTAAACTTTCTCAGAGCCAGAGCTGCTCTGAGAAATGGGGGCCAGCTCTTGGGTCTCTAGCAGAGGTCTGGTAGCCAAAACCCATTCTCTTCTTTAATTTATAGGCTTGTCAGAAAGTCAGAATTGACTGGGAAGAGGTCTTGTTTTGCCTATGGTGGGAGGAAATGGAGTGATGTTAGCAGCAACGCTGGGCACATTATCATCTGCTGGTTCCATTTAACAACTTCTCACAACATATGCAGTTTACATTATGGTATCCTGCACATGTAGTCTTTGGCTGAAAATATCCTCCAGAGCTCTGAATTTATGGTCACGCAAATACTCAGAGAGGCAAGAAACAGGCATGCCAAGGAATGAGAAAGGAAAACCTTTATGTCTCTTTCTAGGTCCCGTTAACCCTAACCCCACCCTGCTGCAACACAACAAGGGATGCTGGTGTTCCAACCACACATCCTCATCTTTTGCTATGGCATCATCTTGCACAGACTGAGTTGGCTTCCATGGGCAGCTGGAGCCAGGCTGTCTCCTTCTCTCTCTGCAAGCCTGGTGTAACAACAAGCCTCACTCTGCCATTATTGCTACCATTTTGCATCCCTTGGGGAGTCTCTCCTGAACCCCAGCAGTGCCAGCACGGATCCTCAGGGAAGCAAATTAATTGCTGTGGCCAAAATTCCACAAGCACAAAACAAGGAGTTTGTTCCTATTGTTGGAACCCTTTCTGATACTTTTTCTTCTGACATACAAACAAGTTCAGTGTGAGAGAAGAAGAGTCTTGAACAGAACCTCTTTGCTCATCCTTTCAGCACAACTAGCTTCACTCTCCTGTGAGCTGCTGTTGCTGTGCAATGCCAGTGAGTGACACCAGCCTTGATCCCAAGATCACCACAGACACATGGTGAGGATCCTGAGCTTATTAGCCCTTCTTGCCCAGTTGGTTAGCTTGGGCACAATTACGCTGACTTATGCCTCAACACTGCTGTGGTGGCTTTGCATGGCACCAGCCAGTGGCTGTAATTTTTGTCATAGAGGAATTGCAGGCTTAATGAAAGAGAAGAAAAACAAAAAGATGTTGTTCAAAGACCTCCATTTCACATCAGGGCACAAACAATATACACACAACCCAAGCAGCAATCTGTCACCTGTCAGCTGCCCACAAAAGCTTTGTGGGAAATTAATTTCCAAGTGCAGTTTCAGTAGCCCGTTGCTCTGATGCTTGGAGCAGTGGGAACGGATCCAGGGGAAGGGGACCTGCATGTTTCCTTACCCTGCAGCTCACTACAACATACACACCTAAGAAATGTGTAAGCTTTCCTATGCTGGGCTGGATTGTCTGTTCATGCAAATGAACAGAGATTCGTGGACTTAGGTAATCTCACTTTATACCCAAAGGTAACACAACCCTCTGTTCTGAGGAGTGGCCACTTGGCACAGGAGGGTTAAAGCATTGAGAAGTCCAGGATGAAGTCAGTAGGATAACCACAAAAATGACAGTATTTCTCAGCCATATCCAGTGTATTTTTCCTTGCAAGTCCAGTAAAACCCATCCGCTGCTGCTGCTGGCAGTGAAGCCCTGAGCATGCAAGTGTTCCTTGCTGAACTACAGAGTAAGAACAGTAAACACAGCTCTTTCCAGTCCTGATTTCTGACTAACTCACATCATAAATTAGACTGTCCCTTTTGGCCACACATATGTTAACTACACTGCAGTCTGGTCACAACTACTGTACAGGTCTATTTTTTGATAGATTTAATTACTCCTAATTTATACCAGGCAGAGCTGCACTTGGTGTGAAGTACTTAGCACTATCACTTTAATGTCATGGTTAATACACATTTTTAGAGCTCTGGTCATTAACTACACTGTAGATTTGAGCCCTGGATTTACTACACAGTGCTCCAAGGCCTCACTTGGCTTTCGGAGGATGCTGCAGGAGTCTAATCAGTGTTGCTGCACACACAGTGTACACTCAGTGTGTGTGACAGATACCCCACTGCTGTGTTGCAGCATCTCCAGGGAGCAGCAGAACACCTCTGGGTGTGCCACAGGGGATATTTGGAGAGAGAATTTCTCAGATGCAGAGGCCTGCAAGCTCTCAGCCAGTGTAAATCAGCGTGCTACAGAGTGAAAGCAGCTTTACATCTCTTGGGAATGTTTATTATTGAGACAGTTCAAAACTGAAAACTCCTATTTGTGAGAAAAACCTGGTTGGAGTTACTGCTGTGTGGGTAACAGTGACCCACATCCCTGCTTGCCTCTTCATTTGTTAATAAGCTGATTCATTCACTGCATGATACCACTATGTGTTCATATCTTTATAAAAAAACATTAATAAAATATTTGCCTGTGTTTGTTTCCCCAAAATGCCTTTTCATGGAGATGAAATGTTTCTGAAGTCTGCTCATTTGTGTTCTGCACTGAGCAATGGATTAAAACCACAAAACACAATTGCTGTTGGTGAAACTTAAAGAATTTTTGACAGCAGCAACAACTTGTTTTGCAAAAACTGCTTTTGAGGGGAAAAAAAAAAGCAACTATTTCAAATTCTGCAGCGTTTTTTGTTTTAAACAACCCACTTCTGTGCTTGCTCATTGCTGAACCACTGTGTGTCTCTGATGCCATGTGAGGCATCTCAACCCTGCAGAGTCACAAATAGAACTGAACACACAAACCACTGATTGCCCACCATCCTAAAATGGTCAGTTAGGATGAATTCCTTGAAACTCATGAATGCGATTCTTTTCCCTTTAGAGGTCTTGACTGCAGGGTACATTGAGGAAAGTTGAGACAAATGGAGCTGAAGTATGATGTTAATGTGCATACATCAAAGCTCTGTGGTGAGATGAAACTGCAGCAGACTACAGACACGTTATTCTGAGCAGAGCAACCACATAGGGGTTTAATAGCCTTGAACTTCTGTTTGTAATCTCATACAATTAGTTACTCCTCATGGCTCCCCATACAGACAGGCCTTAAGCATACTTAGGAGCTTATGGGTTGCATGAGTTCTTGCTAGACAACAGAGTTGTTTATGTACCCTTCCAGTTCACCAGGAGCTGCTCAAGGCCACAGAAGTGTCTGGGGCAGTGCTCTGTATTCATTGGTCTCAGGCCTCAAGATGGGATCCTGTTGACCCATTTCTGCTGCTGCAGCAGGACCTGGACCCGTTCCTCTCTGTTTCAGAGCAGGTCCTGTGACACAGATACCATGGATGGTGCTGGGAGTGGAACCAGAGAGGGATACAACAGCTAATCTCCTGATCTGTTCCATCATGCTCTTTTCTGATGGTAGTAAATAGGGCAGGGAAAGTTTTGCTACAGAAACTGCCATCGCTTGTAGTGTGTGTTATTCATAATTTGATTATTTATGAGAACATAATAACAGAACAACTGAGCAAACAAAGCCCCCCTTCCTCTACCCCTTCTCCTCCAAACAAACCAAAGTAAGCAAGTAGAGTGTGCTCGTGAGCACAACTGCTACCTAAAAACCCAGGGAGAACCCAGCCTCTCCCTGACTGACAGGTGCCACAGTGATCAATGAGGGCAAAGAAAACAATCTGAAAATCCTGTTCAAGTTGCTGTTACACAATCCTGGCAAACAAAGGAAAGCCTCCCCTGTCAGCAGTGAGTGACACCAGCATTGTCTCACGTTAATCAATACCAGCCCGCACAGACCCTGCTCATCCCAGGAACCAGCTGTCCCTCCCGGGAAGCTGCAGATGAGTGCAGAGGGACGCAGCTGAGAGGAGATCAGTGAAGAATCAGGCATGGGGGACTCCAATTCATCTGCAAGCAGGTGTTAAGTGAATTCCTCCAAAAGGACAAGATTCATTCTTTTGCTGGCTTTGGGATGAATTAGCATGAATTCATAATCCATAAATCCTGGTGGCAGCAGAACAGCATCCCTCCTGTTGTTATTTATTTTGAGATTTTCACTGGGGCAATAGCTTTATGTTTGACATTTATATAGGTCACAGTGAGCTAATAGCCATCTGCCATCTGGGGACTTTTATAATGAACATTGCAGAAGACTATGAAACAATCTCTGGCATTTCCGATTTGAGCATAAGCTGAAATAGGGTTGATCTTTACAATATGCTCTGCTGTCTCTCTTCAGGTTTGCATTAGTCATTTGCCTGGCCTTGCTACAAACACACACACACTTGCACATATGGGAGGTGGTGGGCTTCAGCATTGAATACTATCAGTTAATCACTACACCAATGGAAAACACCCAATACCTTGCACAGCTATAAAAGGCTGAAAATTCACCTGAAAGTGCTGAATACGTTTAAGAAATACTGATGACTGCCCAGCCCTCCTCCCCTGCACAGGCACAGCAGACTCAGCCACAGTGCTGGCTTAAATACAGGGCAAAGGTGGGAAACCACTTGTGCAAGGTCACATAGTCTCCCCTCAGCATAACCTTATTGCCCTGTTTATCTAAAATACACGCCAAGCTGAACAATGACATGTAACAACGTGCAGAGCCTCCAGTAAGACTCCTACAGACCCAAGAACTGAGATACCACAGATGACACCACTTCATCCCACTCCTAGGTCAGAGCAGCTGCCTGTACCAACCCTATTTATCAGTTACCTGAGGCATTCAGCCAGGTGCACCCGTGACTGAAATGAGCTGAGCCACCTCTGGAGGGGAAGGCTGGTGCTCTCACCTCAACAAGCAGCAGAGATGTGCAGTGAGGAATTTTTAGTGCTATGAGATATCCATAGCATCACCTCTTGATCGCCTGCACCTACACTGAAAGTTCTCTTAATGTGGCAGCAAGGAGCTGATCACACTCCCAGTGCCCATGGGCATGACCTGCAGCTACCTGCCTGGGCAGAAGATCACTGCTGCCTCCCTCCTACTGACTGCGACTGTGCACACAGAAACACAGCTATTTCCCAGCATCTGGGTGCACTGTGCTACTATCAACAGCTCTTGCAGATGGGGAACTGATAGAGGAAAAGATTAAATGACTTGCTGGATTGTATAAGCCGTGTAGGAGAGCTGTGAGTGAAGCCAGGTGTCCTGAATCTCAGGTCAGCCCTTTAACTGCAAGGCTGCCCCTTCTCCCAGTACCTACATGCTGTTTATTTTATGATAGAAATGTGTGAAAGGACTGAATGTGCTCAGACAGATGAGACTATCCCATCTCAATTAGTCACTCTCCAAAAAGTCTCCTAGGGGGCCAAGCCTCCTTAATGCTGCATGTTCCTCCTGAGTTCCCCAAGCCTCAGCAGGCCTTGGGTAATAAATTACATTTGTCTCCGCCTTAGCAGCAGCAGCCTGGCCGAATCCTCCTCTCTATGACTCAACTCATGATGAAATGCCTATTTCCTGGTGCTGAGATCTGTGAAAATTGGTCTTTTCAGCCTCCCTCCTGAGGGACATGCCTCGGCAAAGCAGCTGGGGGCATCTTTGATCAGATGTGCCTTTCTCCCTTCCCTCTGCCCCGATGCAGACGCCTGGTCCTGGGGTGTCACGTATTTGTATTATGTCTTTCAAGGACGACACACAGAGTGTGTTTGAAATCCAATCCCCTCTCTTGGGGCTGGGAAATCAGGGAGACGCATGAACATTGACCAGGTTTTGACCTGGTCCTGCAAGGACTCAGGTTACACAAAATGCTGTGCTGGCTCTGAGAAGCATAAATCTTTTGGGCTGCAACGTTTATAAAGTTCAGCAGGTGACAGCTTAAATAACTTAATGCTCAGCTGCTGCCTACTAATGCTGAAAGGGGGGCAAGTCAAGCTGGAGAGTGGCTTGGAAGTCCACCTTCCCCTCTCCCACCCCTTTCCAGGCAGTTGTCTGTTCCCAACAGCGTGCTCTCTGTCCAGGTATGGTGAGCAGCCTTGTTACAGCAGCCTCTGTGGACTGTGGGATTTCAGCTGATTACACGTGCCACAGCACAACTTCCCAAAGCCTTACTGTCCCTCCTGGCTCCAGCAGCAGCTCAGTTATGACTTGCCTCTCATTTGCTTCAATGTAATGGAGTTACTTTGTGCTGATGCTCTGCAAACAGGCATAGCTTTGCTTGTGTCACTCCGTTTCACAGACACCACAGCAGACTTTGGCCCTCGTGAGGGCAGTTTCATTACAAGGGAAGGTACAAAAAGACAAATGCTGTAACAGCCTTATCTCTACCTCTTTCACCACATGCCTTCTCTCTTGCCCACGACACTGCCTATGCAACAATACACCGTCAAGGCTGTGCTGTTAAACAGTGCTCATTCTTCCCAGCACTGCTGGTAATACAGAACACATTCAGCCTGAGGAGTGCTTCTGGTATTGTTATTAATGTCCATGTCATAACTGCTTCCACAGGATTTCCATTACACCCAGGGACCATGGTGTGCAGAAGGTGCCAGGAGCTCAGCACAGCCTCTTTCCCCCCAGCAGGATGTAAGATTCTGCCCTCTCTTTGAATTAACGAGAGCACAAGAGTGAAGTTTCACGTTGTTTCAGTTAAGGGTGAAACCACCACAGGGCACAGAAGGGAAATGAAAAGGAAGGGGTCATTCCCATTGCTGGGAGTACACTTTTGCACCCTCCACATTAGATGCATTTCCTTTTGCTTTGCTGTTTAGTGTTTTCCTGCATTCCTGTCCCGCAGCCTCAAAGAAGCCCCTTCATTTAGTCTGTGCACCCTGTCCTGCTCAGCTCCTCCTGGCAGCCTCTGAGGACCTGTCTCATCCCACCTCAGTGCTCTGACCTCCCTTCAAGCACTGACTCTTACAGTCACAGCTATTTTAATGTGCTAACTTTCTAAATCCACACTTGTGCTTACTTAATCATATGCTGCTTTGATCAGTGTAACACAAACAAAACTAACAGAAACGAGCCCCTTCCCCTCCCTCCCCTCTCCTGAGCAAACCTCTCCAGGCCTCAGGCTTGTAAAACCAAAGCAATTGCAATCTTTAATTTTATTTCCTTTCTTTTCAGGCTGTTAGGTGCTGGTTCTGATTAGAGACATTCTGAGCAGGAATAATGCTATTCTAAATAGGAAACATGTTGAGCTTTAGGGGGAAAAAAAGCACAACCGTATCAATTTAGAAGAAACACCTTTCCAGCCAGGCTTGTGGATGTGGCTGTGTTAAGCCAGGTGACTTGGGAAGCCACCTTTCTTGTTGCTCATGTTGCTTTGATGGTTTAGAGACCATTTGTGGGAAGAGCATTATTTTTACCTGAGTTAAAGAGTGGAATGGCAGTATTAGGACTAAGACTAAATGCTCAATGATGTGAGTGTATCTTAAGGTGTGCTTTTTAAGCCTAAAGAGACTGATCGCAGTAAAAAGTTCTGGAACCAGATTGAAGGTGAAGAGTACACTTACCCAAGTACAGGAATTGATCCCTTTTAACTGACTAGCTCTGTTCTGGTAATAGCTATTATTATACTGAGTGGGAAGAAGCTCTTCCACAGACCAGGCTCTGCTGTGCTAATAGCTCAACATGGGAGAAGAAAAGGTTGTTATCCCCAAGGGCTGGCAATCCACATGTGGTTCTGAAACTTGGTGCTAGCCAGGGCCTTCAAAAACTGCCTCTGGCACAACCACTTTCAAAGTCTTTTTCTCACTTGAAATTTTGCAGTGTAACATGATTTCATTAAGCAGATGCTAGACAGATGATGTGACATCTCCAAGAAAGGAGTGTTTCCCATGTGCTGCATGGCTCTTGTCAACACAAAACCTTTGTCAGAGATCACAGGACTTTGAAAAAAACACCCTTTTCTTCTCTTTCCCTAAGCCATGCTTCTGTTGCAATTAATATTTTTCACTAGTCATTCTGTGATAGCTACAGGCAGCCTGGCAACACCACACCATGACACAGCCTTGAGTGTTGGTCCTCCTGGACCAGGACCTCATCACTCCAAGTGCTGAACAAGCACTGGCAAACCAGATCAACCCCGAGTGCTGAAATGAAAGTGCAACAGACCAGTGCAGTTGCATGCACTTCAAAATGCTAATTTCTTTTCCCAGTATGCGAGTTAGTTTTCTGTTATCAGCGTTTTGTAGCTGGAAAGCTATGGGTTTCTTTGCAGTACAAGGAAGGTCAGCATTCTCCTGGCCAAGCCAGGGCCCCAGATAGCCAAAGGCAGGTGCTCAGCTTTCAGCAAAGAGCTGGCTCCTTTCCAGTGCCTCCAGGTGGCCAAACCCAAAAGCAAAGGCATCTCGAGACAAATCACTTTGAAATTCTTCCACTAGGACTGACAAATCCCCTCTAAATCTGCCTTTGCCTTGGTGGCTGTGTACACGCGGGGCATGTGCAGAACCAGCCACTGCACTCCACTAGAGAGGGGCCGTGGGCCCCACACAGCCACGAGTGCTATTGTACCTCTCCTGGCAGTTGCTGCATTACTATGACAGCTGCAAACCCCGATGAGTGAATAACCTAATCGAGCCATTAAAAGAAACAGAAGCCCTCTGCCCTGTTTGATTTCTCTCTATAATGATGTAAAGTGCACTTTAATGGAGTCAAAGTGGTCCTGGGCCATTCTTGTTAAGGCCATTTGATGCAGTGCTATTGAGTCCCACTGCTAGCGTTCATTACCTCCCTTCAGCTCTCTCCCCTGCTGCATTGTAGTTCAGACTTCCCAGCACAGTTTCTCTGCTGCTACAGCCCCTTGCCTGCATTTTGTCTACATAAATTAGACCTTGTGCAGCATATTGGCCTGTCAGGGGACTAGGAAGAAACTGTATATTGTTTCTGGCATTCCCGGGCCCTTCTGCCCCTGACATCTGCTGTGTTTGTGACAGGGAATACATTCCTGACTCATTATCCGGGCGAGCGGAATCCCTCCCTGACAGCACCATTAATCAGAATCAAGCAGTCCAGCAAATAAAAAAAAAAAGGGGGGGGGGAGAGAAAAAGAAGAAAAAGCAAGCAAAGAAAAGAGACAGTTCCTAACTTTCACTTTTGTGTCATTCCAGTGTCTGGACAAGTAGCAATCTATCTTTCTGAGTGACAGCTCTGATGGATGGCATTATTTATGCTTTTGTGTATTAACAGACAGTTCTGGCACTGCCTTGTCACTCTAGCAGAGATCTGACAAAGTTGAAATTTAATTTGAAGGAAAAGAGGGCAGAGATCACAGGATTCTGGCTAGGGAGCATTGCCTGGGAGGGACAGAGATTATAGTGGGAGGGAGGAGCTGGAAGAGGTGTAGAAATGATGCATAAATAAGTAATGGTCCTTACAGGTATAGGGATTTCTGGTTTTCACTGTGTTTCTATGTTAGTAGCTTCCTGGGCCAGAGAGGTTTGTTTGCTGACACAAACAGGTTTGCTGTTCCTTGAGGGATGCATCATTTTAGAGTGAGATGGGCATTTCTGTACCTCACTTGTGTGTGTGTGACTACACAAACATTATTCTATATGCACATGTATATGTGAGTAGATGTGTGTATGTAACAGGGTGTCTTTACAGGCACATGTGTATTTATGCAAATTCACTTTAAATACAGGCTTTTTGTTCTAGCATACACATCCCCAAGACACAGAACACTCACCTAAATATCCACACACACCAAGGCAGTCACGTGGATACATCCCAAGATGAACAGTACATCCACATTTTTACGTTCTTCCTTTTAAATACTGTTTGCTTATGACACTCTTTGTAAGCAAATGAAGGACTATACTCTTGAAATCTAAAGGATCTTTGCTTGTCTTAAGTTTTTGGGAAAACAATTGCATTTCACTTCATCTGGGAAGTGTACTTTGACTACAGGCTGGGGAGCTGCCTCTTATGGACCCCCTGATGAAGGCAGAATTGCAAGGAGTGCCAATCCCTGTCCCTGTTTAACTGGGCTGATTTATGTGCTGGCCATTGAACCCGTAGCTATTTACACAGCATACACCACATCATGCAGAAATACCACAACACTGTCCAAGTATGTTTGTGTGGTGGAGGGGAAATGAGCAGGCCACATGCACTGCACCAGTAGACGGGTACATTTTCCTGAAAATGGTTGATTATGTTCATTCATGGCAGCAGTAAATTTTCAGGACTTGCTGTTCCATATTCAGAGTGAACAGTGACCACTTACCTGACCTGAAGACTGCAGTTAAATTATTAAAGGGCATCATATGAATAAGCATCTCAAACTTAGGTGTCAACATAAACTGAAAGCAAGAATCTTACCTGGCAAAACTGAGTTTATTCAGAAAGTCTGGATCACAGATGGATGCACGTCTCTTTCTTCATCCCCTTCTGATGTATCCTGGGATGGACCAGAGGAAACGGCTGCTGTGCTGGCTGCAGTGCAGGATGGAGATTTGTAGGGGTCCTGGTGCTGCTCCCACACGGGCATCTGCCTGGGTATACAATTGAACAGTGATTTGGTCATAGGTGCAGCAAGGCTACCAGCCACTGCCTGCAAAAACCTCCCCTTACTGCAAATGCCTGCTCAGAGGCTGTGGCTGCCTGTGCCGTGCCATGAAGGGTTTTCTAACAGCACAGTGGTTTGGGTTTATGTGTCAGGTCACAGAAATGGTGGCACGTAGCTCCCTATAGTGTAGCACAAGATGTTTACAACACTGAACAAGACATGGTTTTGACCTGAGAAAACATGAAACAACAAGAAACATGGTTCCTATTATTTATAACTTTTGCTTGCAGATGACCCATCTCTTGGCTATTTTGACAAACATCTGCTTTGGAACCCATTAGCCAACATTCAGCATTTGCTTCTAATTAATACAAATTTGTTTCATTCCCAAGTCTCAGCAGGTTTCACTTTCCCTCTCTCAGACTCCTGGCATCAGCAGCAGTCACCCTACCACACCTAGCAAACCTTGACAACAACCTCTCTTGAGACTATAAATCCAGGGCAAAATCCCAAGCACTTCAAAAACTGCCAGAGTTCTTGCCTAAATCCAGGAATGGTGTTGACTTGCAGGCCCAGCTGGATTGTTGCTATCATCCTCTCGGGCACTTTTTTCCTTCTTGAGAATAGTATTTCTCTTCTTCTTATCCACAGGGATTTTCAGCTTGGCCTCATTACAACGCTTCAAAGCAACGCCATATTTGCAATGCAGTGATGGAGCACCATGGATGGACAGACAGGGATCTGCTGTTACTCAGGAGCATTTGAAAACCAACCAGCTCAGGGTCACATCCATGGTCCTCAGGTCCAGGCTGCGGTCGGATGGAGGCCTAGGACTGTGCACTGACTTGATCTGGAGCAGATCCCTAAAGGGATGACATCACAGCAATTCCAGGCCAAGGGCTGTCCCTTCAGGGTGTGAAGTTGTGGAATAAACCTATTCTTTCAAGATCCAGAGTTTAAATTTCAAGTAAGATGTGTAATTCTCTCAGGCTCCTTTGAAACCCCAGTGGTGTTTTGAGAAGGAACTGGTCATTTTTCTCCTGCCAGTCTCAGTGTGGCAGAGACTGTGGGTTGGCTTTTTTAAAATGTTGATACCATTACATTGAAATTGGCTGGGATGCAGGACAGGCTGCAGTTAGTGGAGAAATATGTGGAGGGGTTTCTCTTCACTGGCTTCCAGAGGCGTACGTGGGGCTGGTCAGTAACTGCTCAAGAAGGAAACACAGCAATAATCACTCACAATAACTAGGCACAGAAGAAAAGGAGAGTCTATCTTACTTGTCAGTCCTACTGTATCTGTCTTCTTGGAATTGTACTGTGAAATAAAGACATCAAAGACTATACCCCAGCTGGGGTAAACAGTGTAAATTTTCATAGCTCCAGTGAAGACAATTTATACCTGCTAAAGATCTGCCCCTTGATCTCCAAAGCCAAAGGAACATAAGCTCCCGCGTTTTAAGCGTGGTAGTTGGAATGCTTAATTCTCTTCTGTCGTCTGTCAGAGCAGCAGGCAGAGGGAAGGAATGCATTGGTGTCATATGGAAACCACGGGCTGATGACGGACAAAATTAAATCCTTGCATTTGGACATAAACCATGGCAACACAAAATATGCAGCAAGTCAGGCTTGGTTTTCAATACTGAAAACACAAGGCCCCACTTGGCAGGCTGAGGAGGGGATATTAGTCAGATTTAGACATGGTTTTCTTTGTTTTATTGAAGGATAAATAATTATGTGCTGAGATATTCCAGACTCATGTTAACGCAGTTGTGTGTGAACTACAGCAGAGGATGCTGTGAGAACAGGACGGGCTGAAGGTCCTTTAACCTACAAAGAATCTGGGAATCCTGGAAAAGTTTTGGGGTTTACTTCTGGAAAACAATCCCAAAGTTTCCTCAAAATATATCTGACATGTTAATCTCCATAAAGTAAACCTTCCAAGCATTTGCTTTCTTGACATTCTTAGGTTCATGTATTGATTCAGTACATACCGTGAGTCCCTACAGCACTCCTGCTACTGCCTGAGCAGCTGGTTGAGCCCTGAGCTCCCACTCTGGGCTCTGGGAATGGAGGGACAGCCTCACGTGCAGCATAAAGGCAGCTCCTCTTCCCCTTACTGCTTTTTGCCAGTTGAAATCCAGAGAACATCTCATGGACTCGTATGAGAGAAATTAGTAACCAGAGGGTGGAGGAGCAGTGGATAGCTCTGGGCCACACAGAGAGCTTTTGGGAAAGTTTCATTATGACTTGGTAGCATTTTGTATTTGATTGAAACAAAAGCCTATGTGGAAGAACAGATAAAAATACTTTAACTTGTAACAACTTTTCTAAGTGTAAGAATTCTGACACGGATTTATTGAACATACCCAGATCTGCTGAACTGCTCAAGTGATACCCAGCAGATGAGTGTTGTGCCTCACACTCATTGTTTGTTCCACCATCTCCTGAGGGCACCCCTACTCTGTGTTTCAAAACAAATTCCCAAAGTAAAAATTGCTTGCAGTAGAGGATCAAAGGCATTACAACCCTGTCCCACTGACATGGGATTTCTATTTACATTGCAATATCCTGAAGGCAGAGACCCTATTTGTGTTCAGTTCTGTACGAGCCTCACTCAGTGGAGGCCTGACATGGCCTCTTGTTGCTACTTGTGCTGCCTAAGCTAAAAAAACAGTCAGCAGAGCAGTTTAAAATGAGTGCTGTGATTACTCCCAGAGTTGCTGGGCAGAGTCAAAGTAATTAGCTGCCGTAGCAGACACAACTTGTCCTGTGCCCAGGTACCAAAGAGGGACCAGGAAATGTACAGGTCTCACAAAGCTGTGGGGCCACCCCTGTGTGATGGCACAGGCTCAGTGCTGCTCCTGCTCTATCTTCATCTGGTACTGTAGGGAAGGAACTGCCTCTCTCTTCCTTTTCAGCATCCCCACCCCGGCTTCTATTTCTCACAGTGATTTCTGACCTTTTGCACAGTGAAATGTGCATTTCTCTCGCCTGACAGCACTAATGAAACGTGCAGAGACTTGACAATATTAACTGGCTTCAGTCATTTTGCTTCTCTTTCCTGGTCAGACCTCTCTGCTGCCAAAAAAAACTTTAAAAGAGGAAAGTAGAAGGTGAAAGCCACAATTCACTGGTGAAGTTCTGGAACTGCTGGGTTTTTTTTTTCCTAGAACAAAAGGAGCTCCAGTGCCTGCCCTCTAGAGCTCAGTGCTGGTTTGCACCACCTCCAGACTGCTGTGGATGCTGCTTTACATTTGCACTGTCCTGTGGCACTCACAAGCGTAAAATGGAACTTGTAAATCACTTTTTGGAAAAGGCAAGGAACAGAAATGTCAGCACAGCAGAGTGAGTTTATGTACAGATGAAATCAAGCTGAGTAGCATAGATACGGCATGGAGCTGGATTTCCCATTTCACTGACACTCTTGGTCCAGAGGTTTGCTCATTAACAAGGCCGTGATTCTGTTATTGAAACTCATGGTAAGTGGTTCCGTAGGCAGAGATCCAGCAAAGCACTTAGGCAAATTCATAAATTTATGTTCCATTGATTTCTGTGCAACTATTTATGTGCTCAAAGTCATGCATGTCTTAAATGCATTTCCAGATCAGGCCTTGTACTCTACAAATAGTCTTTCTGCAGCATCGTAAACCTCAAGCTTTCAAAATTCATGAGTTCAAGCTCTCAGTTCCCCACAGCCACCATAACTGCAATGCAGAATGCAAACTCTGAAAATGCTTTCTTTAAAAGAAAAAAAGTCTTAGTTTTGAACTGGTAATAACTCTGGATAGCAGCCTAGCTTTAACAGTGTAAAAGGAACAAAAAGGAATGAAAGCTATGGCTGTCATCTAAGGTCACATCTTCAGGAGATGAGATTTTTAGAATACTCAGTATTGTGAAAGTTGCAATAAAATCCCTAAAGTAAGAAGATTGTTTTTCACGTTTGAAGAGACTGAGATCTCAGTATATCCAGCCAGGTGTAACTTGGTCTGTGTTTTGGGTGGGGAGAAAGGCTGCGGCTGCTCCGTTCTTGTGCTTCACACAGACTCCTTTGCTCCTCAGTCACTAAGGTACTTCAGTTTATCAGACTACTTTCTAGAGTTTTGCTGCTTCTTTGTTTTTTCTACTTAATATATATTCTCTAAAGCCTCTGTTTAAAGGTCACCTTTAAACAACCTTCTGGCCAGTAAGTCAAAACTGACTCCTGCATCTGATTAAGGCAGGTGAATTGAGAAGCTGAGAGCATCTTTGGATTAATCAACCTTTTTTCAGAAGGACTAATTTCATTTCTTATAGACTCCAGACTCCCAAGAGTATAAGAATGTCCTGCACTCACCAATGTGTGATTCATGTTTTACTCTTTTCTTTCCCAAATGCAGCACAACATATTCTTTAACTGATCAACTATTTTAAATCCCAAAGTGACATTCTGCATAAAATGATTTAGAGTGAGCTCAAGCTGCTCTTAATGTAAGTGGTAATTTCATCAAACTAAAAGCAATAGTGATTTATTTTTAATTATAATCACTATTTCAATGCAGGAAACTGAGCTGTTACGAGGGTTTGCATTTCCTGCTGATTTTGTCCTGGCTGCACGCAAGACAGGTGTAAGCTCTGTGTGACAGTGATTCACTGGCTGCATTTTCAGACAGCCCTGCATTAAATACATGCTCCACTCTACATACATGGTTCTTATAAAAAACACTTGATTTGTTTTGGTTCTCTTACCCTCTGCTCTTGACATCCCATCTACTTACATGAACTCTCAGCTCTCCATGTTGTTGCCTCTGCTCCTGGATGGGTTTCCATGGGGAAACTAGCTGATGCTGAGGAGGAGGAACCAGCAGGAGAATTTAGGACATTCCAATTTCTCTCCTCTTTCTTCCAATGTGGCTTTTCAGAGCCTGACTGCCAGGGGCTGCAAGAGATGAACATGCAATGAAACTGTCAGGGAAATCTGCCTTGATAAAAATCTCTGGACACAAAAACCCCAGGGCTCTTGCTATTTTGTGGGATTTGGGCTTCTTGCTACTTTTGTCCAAACGAAGCCTTTGAGGAACAGATTAACTTTGTCCACTGGAGAACTTCACCTGCAGGAACTCCAGACTGCTATAATTTGCTCAGTTTCCCTTTGACAAGTCTCTTCACCACCTAAGGCCAACAATGCCCATTACTCTGCTGCTCTCAGAGGAGCTTTTTTACATTGCATCATCGTGTAAATGGCGACCGCTGTGTCATAGGCTGAAATATGAGCTCACCAGGCCACTGATTCCTTGACTGCACTACTGCAGAGACAGCTTTTTTGCTGAAGAAAATTCAAAGCTTCATAGCATAGATTTGCCCGTTGCCTATGAAATTGTAGGGAGGAGTGCAGATCTGTCAGTAGGGGTTGCCAAAAGGTAGCAGTCCACATCCTGCTGTAGTTTCAGTGTTCTGGGTGAAGGCTTGTCTGTTCCCAGCTCACCCCTTACCATCTGCCATGACCACATTTGTCATTTTAGTGGCCTGATTGTAAAATATCTGGTGCAAACCTCAGCAAGAAAATTAGGCCCACAAGGTTCAGAGTTAAGCACTGGATGTCATTAAGCAGACAAAGAGATGAAATGCACATTGACATATGACACTGAACGTACCCACAGGCCATGGAGTGCGTTCCCCAAATCTGAAAGGATGCACAAGCAATCCTTATTGTCAACATCCTTGTCTATTAGCACCCAGCCAATATACTTTACAGAGCCAACAGAGACAAGGCATTATAAAGATCATGCAGCCCCAGGAAGTACAAAAGTGATTTAAAATGTTCTAATCTCATTAATCTGTTTCTTCTCCCTAAAGATGCTCAAAGCTCAGGCCAGATTCTTAGCTGGCAAGTGAAGTAGAAAAGCACTTAAATAAGACCTTAAATTTAAGCTCGAGCTTAAATTCTATTTACCACAAAGTTCATTTCAAAACAAATTAATGCTAAAACAATATTTCTAAGCAAAAGAAACCTCACTTGAGCCAGAGTCTGTGCAATATAAACAAAGCTAATCTGCAGTAGATGAAGCTTTTCTGCTTCAGGACTTTTTTTCCCCACTCTTCTGAGCCTCCTTCCTCTAGCACAAGAGATTGTGGCTTTGGTGACTAGTCTTAACAAACCAATTCTGTCAGTATTTTGCACATTCAAGTAAACTGCTGGAAAAATCAGTGTGAACCAGTTTGTCACCAGGATGTAATACTAACAAAATATTGCCATGATAAGGAATTGAGACCTAACACACTTGTTAACAGCTCCCAAAATCAGATTCAGTTTCCTGATCCCTTTTATTTCTCCCTGCAGTTCCTCAGGAGCTGCAAGTACTGCACTGGTTTAGGGTGCTGTGAGGATTAATACATTTAGGTTTGCTTCCATCTCTGAAAGTCACACAGTGTAAATCTGTGTGATGTTATCACCTGCAAACATTCTAACTGTATTTTTGCTATTATCTAAGTTATTATCATAGGTTCCTAAGTCTGACAGCCAGTATTTAAATATTTACCATAAAGACACCTGACTGCCAGCTGTCATTCTCCAATGAAATGGGCAGGTTGCCACATACCTTCATTCTTGTTCCCAGCTCCACTGCTAATGATTATTTCTGTAGTCCGGGGGAAGCCAATAACCTCTGTGTACAAACTGGGTCACTAGTTAGATGCTAAATTGTGGACGCTGGAGAAACTTTGACTGTGCACTCCGCTGCTCCCAACTTGGTCTCAGCATGACCCTACTTAATGTCCCTAAGCCTCACACATGTAAAGAAACTAGTTGAAATGTTTGCAATGGTGAGTAACACTCAGCCACAGTTGTAATTGGAGGTACTACGTGCATGCCAAACATTGCAGCATTATTATTATTGCCATTGACAGTATAAATGGCAGCACCATAATGGGACAACAGCATCAGGTCTCAGGGAGGCAGAGGGTAAGGAGACATTAATATGTGCAGTCAACTTACATCTTGCACTATGAAAATGTGCTGGTATGAGTGGTTCTGACACCTAGAACATAAACCAGATGGCCCCTTTCTTACGCCATATCATGCAAAGAGAGATTTGAATTAATTCATGTAGAAATGATGACAATTCTGTTGCTGTTGGAACTCGGTACAGCGGACAGGGTGGCAGGAGATTATGCTGAATTTTAACTTACGAAATACTAGCGACAGATGTCACTGCCTGTACTTCTTTGTTGCTTCCCATTCTTTCTCCATCCCCCGGTGCCCTTGTGTCCCCTTCTCCAGACCAGTAACTCTGGACTACATTGCTTAAAAACTTATTCAAACCAAATTTTGTGCAGAGCTTCCTCCACGTCTGTGCATAAAAGGAAATGTATGAAACCCGAAAGTGTGTGCCTGACACAAAGATGCTGGGGTAACGCAGAGTTCATCTCTCACTGAACTCCACCTACAGCCTTTTTTTTGAAATTCCATACAAAATTGGTAGAATGTTACCGACTGTGGGGATCAATGAACTATGGAAGCCACAGTGTCCTCCGCAAAGACTCTGCATCCTGAGTAGCTGAGTGAGCTCAGTGTGAGACAGGACTACTACCATCTGTACTATGTGGAGGCTGAGGCATAGAAGGAAAGGCTTTGCCCAGAGTTGCTTTGCCCAGGTCCCCCAAGTCCTGTTACGCCTCTGCCCATGAGACACTCCTTCCTCCCAATCCAGGGACACATTTGCATGGGCACTCACTCAGGCAGGTGCCAGGGTCTCCCTGAGAGTGACAACAGTTTTTTTTGCCAGGGCACTGCTGGCACAGCCACCCAAGCTCAGAGCACAACCTCCCCGGGGGCCATCTCGCTTGTGCACTGCTGTAAGAGAACCCCGGGCTGCTCCCTGATCTCTGCACTTCACACATGCCTCCTCACTTCCATTTTTCAGCGCCTTTCTCCACACAGCATGTCTCCTGCTGACACACCCCTGTCAGCATCTCCATTGTGCGGCCAGCAGCGTCTTTCAGCACATGAGCCTCAGCCAATATGGCAGGGGCGGGGGGGAAGCAGGAGGGAAGCCTCCACCAGCAGTGTGTGTGTGTGTGTGTGTGTGTGTGTGTGCAGGAGGGGTCCTTTCTGCCGTACAAAAGCACAAGTGGTTTTGTTCAAGCTGGCAGAGGCCGGCTGTGTTGAAGCTCCCTTTCATCAGTGGGTATTAGGCCCAAATCGCTGCCTCTTTGAATATGTACACAGTGCTTTCCATCTCCTGTCACGGGGATGACAGATCTGCCAGGCTCCTCCGGGACCTGGCACCTGGGGCACGCAGCAGAGCCGGCTTTTCTGCTCCCAGCACACGCAGCTCGGTTCCCACTTCTCCCCCCTCCCCTTTATTTTTTTCCGTTGGGGAACTTTCTCCTCTGCCTTTCCACCCCCCTCCCCGAGCCTGAATGAACACTTCTTTCAGTAATGGGTTTTTTCCACCTGGTTGACTTGATGAAAGGTTTATGAGTTGACATTATGTGTGAGCAGAACAAAGCGAGCGCGAGGATGTGAGTGGGTGCGTGTCTGTGAGTGTGTGAGTGTGAGTGTGAGTGTGTGTGTGGGGGCGGGAGCGGCTGCATCGAGTTGCTGAAAACTTTTATTACTGAGAGAGTACTCAGAGAGGTTGGGAGCAATAAATCAGTTGGATGCTCTCTACAAACCAGCAGAAAAGTGCTGCTGCAGAACACAGGGAGAGAGCACACAAGGCTGCGCCAGGCACCAGCAGGCTCCAGTGAGTTGTGACAGTGGGAAGGAGGAAGGGCTGAGGATGTCCTGTGCACCCATCTCTCACAGGTCCCATCTCCCTGTGCCGGACAGAGACGTCCAAGCTGAGGCCTCAGAGGCCTTCCAAAATTGCCTTGGAATCGCAGATACGGAAGCAATGGCTCCAGAGGAGGTTTCCAGAGCATGAACTGATGCTTATGCCCCCAGTGCAGGGTGAAGATCAGTGGGCTTTGGCAAACAAGCTGCCTTTGGATAGATGCCCCATATCTACTGTCCCACTCTGCAGTTCTGTGCTTGCTCTACCCAGGCAGTTTACTGTTTGCTGAGATTCTGCCTCTCCCAAGGTGAAAGTTGGCAGCTACAATTTACCAATGTACAGATGAACAACAGCTTGCTGCAAGTGTTTAAAAAATACCCTCTCTAAAACAAACAAACAAAAGAATTTCATCTGTTGTTTGTTAGGAAACCAGAGTTAACAGGCTTACAGTTATGGAAAGCACCTTTAGAAACACAAACGAAATGATTTTTACTTTGCATTACAGAGAAGGGCAGAAAAGGATCCAAGCTGCTGCCGGCTGAGGCTGAGGTGTATCATCACATCTGCTCAAAGGCAAGGCTGGGTAGCTGAGACACTGACACACACCCCGCTTCGCAGACGGCCTTCCCTCATCTGCCCTCCTCTGCCTGCTTACAGACACATCCAGCAGGTTGGAGGCTGTGGCATGGGCAATGTCAGCACCTTTCCTCCAGGCTGCTCAGTGAGAACCTCGCTGCCTTCTCCTGCCTCAGCTTAGACTGGAAGTACCTCAGCTCATTGATTTTTTTAAAAATCATTAGCCTTAGTTCTGCTCTAATTTAGACCTGTGTTAATTAGCACTGTCTCTATTGAGGTGAACAGTTTCTTAGGAAGAGCAGGAAGCAGCTTTCCCTGACTAAGCTGAATAAATTGCTCAGAGTGCCATTGTGATGTGAAAAGCAGACCAGGTCCCACTGAGTGAAAGCCTCTGAACCACACGGCTGCTGCAGGTCACGCAACACAGCCGCACGCTCCCATCGCTGCTTCTCCTTAGCAAGGCCGAGCTGTACACAAAGGCAAACACGTTGCTATTTTAAACTCTGATCCAAGGCTGCTGCATGCCTTTGGAGTGAGGATGTCCTGGAAATGTCACTGCAGAGCAGTGTGCTCAAGAGATTATGGCCATTTCATTTTGCAAATGACAGACTACAGCCACAGATGTTGCTCCAGCCATGGGGTCAGACACAGTTGCTCAGGCTTAACTTGTTGAATGGCATTCATAAAGAGAGAAAGAGGCCAATGCTGAAAGATCCTGAGCAGCTGTAACTTTGCTCAGGTTAGTATTTCTAAGGCTTTTATCCCAGATAAATACATTTCCTTTACCCCATAACAACCAGTAGCCATTACAAAGTTTAGAGTGCTGGCTTTAATGACTGAATTCTCAGTCTTGTTGTGTATGGACCAGCTGCAGAGTTATTTGCCTGTCTGAAAAGAACTCAGCAATGAAAGCAGGGGTCAAGAACTGCTGAAGATCAAGCAACTAAAGCAGCTCAAGTATCTAACAGCACTGACATTTGATGAGCCATCTAGAAGCCTCAAAGTAGAGCTGGGTTAAGGGAACTGGTCAAGACCAAAGACATGGCAATGCAGAATTGGTCAAGGGATGTGTGAAGCCTTAACCAGGACTTCCTGGGGCAGAACCAGATGAAGGATGGTTGGGAATGCAGTCATCTGCAGAGAATGGAACTGAATTTGGATTAATGCACAGAAGCAGCCCTGGGTCTTCACACCAACACCTGCAAGAGATGAGCAGCTCTAGCCAAGGCTATGCTGCCTGGCAGAGCTGGGCTGCAGGAAGCACCACCTCAACAGTGACACAGTCCAGGCTGCAACTGAATTCACAGCCACAGCATAATGTGAACACAACCTGCTGGGATCCCAGGGGCCTGGCTCTCCCATCAGTAGTCACTTACATGTGGGCACTTCACACAGTGAGCAGCGAGCACAAACTGCAGAGCAGGAGGAACTCAGGCTGTGTTAACAACACTTCCAGAACAGACTAATACTATGGGATGCTTCTATTTTTGCATCCCTGGTTTGAGAGCTTCTGATTTGCAGAGACTGAGAACTAAGGAGCTTTTACATTTTTAGAAAACCAGGTGTCTCCAAGATGTACCTCTGAAATCAAAATCCATTTAAAATCACCACTGAGAGTCTTGGCTGCTGTATAATAATGCTCCCAGGCACTTGCTCTGAAAAGCAGCCTGAGCTCTGTCCTAGATCAGCATGCAGTGACACGCATCATTCACACTAATGGACTACTTCTAACTGTGCTGGGGGAGAGGGAAAGGAAAGGGCTGGGAAAAAGTGCCAAGAGGTACTGAAAAAAAAAACCCCACATAAAAATCAGGTGCAATTGCAGCTCCAGCCTGCCTGCTTGGGGTTCATCATTCCCTCCATTTCTGTGGCTCGTATCTGCTCTGTGCTTTTGCACTATGAGCAGTTCTGGTGCTCTTTAAAAAGCAAAGTGTATACAAGCTTGACTCTATAGCAAGCACCATACTTGTGGGTTTCTGCCTGTCTCCTGCCCAGGGCAGGGACAACCTGTAATTTCTTTAGGGCCTGTAACTACCTGAGGAAAGCTGAGGAGAGGAAGAGACATAAATTACTGAGTTGCTGAAATTTTTCAAAGCAAGAGTTTGAATCAAGCCCATCAGCCAAACTCTGTTATATCAAACTAACCTCAGGCAGACGTACAGGTGTCCTATAGATATAAAGAGCAATATGCCCTCTAGTTCTTCTCTAGAAACTTCTTACAGAGCTGATGCCCTCACAGAACTATTCACATAGCACTGGCATCTCTCTCCTTTAACGAACTAAGGAATTAAGAGACATTTTGGAGCAAATATTTTGGGGATTTTTTTTAACCACGTGACTTCAGTAGCATTGATTTTTTCACCATCACTTTATTGCATTGCCTGTCCATTCAGCACTGTGAGATACTTCTGCAACAGGAACATCCTCATGACATCTCCCTTTCTGTCCCTTTTCTAAATGATGAATATTCTAATCCAGAGCATCTCCCTCCTCACCCATCACCCTGTTCTGATCAGCAGTCCTACTCTGGCTCAAGGGTCAGTTTTTGGCAGTAATTTATTCCCTCTCCACGTCAGTTTTGCTAGGGTCACCAATTCTTGCCACAGCAATGAAGTCTGTAGCTGTTTGGGTGATGATCCCAACGAGGGATGTGACTGCTTTATCCAGACCACTCTGACAGAAATGAGTCCTGTTCTGAAGTGTAAAGGAGTTGAAGTCAAGACTAGTAACACGTCCCTCATACTCCAAAGAGCAAGACTTTACATCCTGACAAGCTCTTGATCATGAGCACTGAGCTTTCAGTCTCAGCCTTGCTTTTCCTTTCCCATAGTAGCAAATCTGATTCATGCACTTGCTGACTAATGCTAACAAATCAGGCCAATTGCTGCTTACTGGCATCACCTTTCAATGGGGAGCTGACAGCAAGAACAATGCATCTGTTTGCAGCCCGTGGAGGCTGCAGGGAGCATCTGTCATCAGAGGAGCTACTTGTCAAAAAAGGTTTCAGGCTCTGGCTGATTCTCAGAACAGGGAAGAGAGACATGTACAGACAGACCCACAGCCAGACTGTTGTTTTGTATTGGTGGCGCTTTCATCTTCCCCTTTCTTTGCCTCTGCAGACGACTTTGTTCTATCAGATGTGGCTTTTAATTACGAGAGTTCTCTGTGCCATTAGTGGTTTAACTGAAGGGAAATTGAACCATATAAATAGCACCATTTTGCTATTCTCTGTTTATATTAAGCTGGATTTCCCTTTTGATATTTATTGAGGGAGACGTGGACCTGTTTGAAGATTCAGTTCAACCAGTTAAGATTTTACTGGAGGAAGGAATTCAGCCACTGAAATTGCCACAGGCAGCGTCACGACTAGTTGGGTAGGAGAGAAGAAAGCAGCAACTACTACTTAGGCAAGACAGATGACATCAAAGCAGCATTCCACCAGGGGTTTTTTAGCAGTCACTAAATTATGTGTGTACAAAGTAATAAAGGAAGCATAATAATGCCTTATTGTTATATGGGCACCTTTCAACCTGGAGGACAGTAGTTTACAAGCTACAGATCTCAACACTAGAGTTGGTGTTATGCTTTGTCTTGCAGGGCTGATATATCATTCACCATTTCAGTTTTAAGCTGATTAAGAAATGACAGTTTGGGGAACATTGCTGGAAAACTGCATGAAAAAAAATCACATTTGAAAACATCACAGTGTTTGTAGAAGGAAAGTGGTTTCTTTTCCATGGAGAGAAAATGATACTTTCACTTGAAAATAAAAGCAACTAGTTGTAGTAAAAGGTGAGAGACATCTTTTAATGAAACAAATTCTTTCCACCGTGGGCAGCAGAACAAGCTGGTCAGAGGCAGTAACACTGGGGAGCCTGTGAGAACTCGGATGAGTGGAGTTTATAAGTGGCAGCATTGAGGATGGAAAGGGGGAGGCCAATGGCACAAGTCACCATACAAAATGCAAAGACAAGGAGACTATCAGTTAAGCCCCTAACAGAAAACTCCTCAGACTGATTCAACGTGGCATCAGTTCTCTGCAGAGACAAAATCCCAGGTCTCAATGGCTTATTCAAATGGAAACCTACAGAGCAAAGTGCTTGATCCCTAACTCACCTCACTGGAAAGCTGTAAAGTGCTGAGTTAGTGCTACTGGAAACTGAAAGTGCAGTTGTAGGGAATCTGAATTACTTCACACTGGTATTTGGATCAACAAGGTGCCACAGAACCTGTTGGCTCCCAAAGCTGCTCCTAGTGTATGTCTCAAGTTCAAGAAATCAAGGAGTGCTGAGCAAGGAATTGCAAATCCTTCTCAATGCTTCCTATGAGTTATACAGGACTTGTCAGAGTGTGAAACAAAGAGCTGACGGGAGACTGTTGTCCTCAGCCTTGCCTCCTCCTCAGGGCATTGCTTTCTTCCACAGTGACATATAATTTGGAATTACTGGTGCATCCACAGGGTTTACCAAATTAAGCAAGGAGATGCACATGCTCAATTGCATCTTTGGTAATGTGGATTCACTCTGAGGTAGCTGACCCCAGTGCTTCAGGCTGTCTCAGCTGTCTCCTGGGGGAGGCCTCTTGGCAAGGACACTGCTTTATTAGAAAGCAACCGAGTTCCTTTCTGTCTTCTGCTAGATAGGGGCTTGTAAGTGCATCCAGAACGGAGACTGCCAGCCTGCAAACTGCAATTACTGTTAAATTATAGTTCTGTGACCATGAAAATAAGGGAAGGGGCTGGTTTGTTTTGTTTTGGCTAAGACTATGCAACCACCACTAGAAATTCTTTATCTGTAGGGAGTATTGCTTGTTTGCACGGTCTCACATCCTCCCAGCCAATGCTGCATGCTACAGGCTCTTCAGAGAAAAAAATGGGTAGCATTAAATCTCTCCTGTTTGTTATCCAGTTTCGCTGGTAATTAGCTGGTCTGCCTCTACAATGTGTTGTGCAATATAGATCAAGACTTCATTACTTCTGCCCAGTAACACTCACAAGCAGTGTTAGGTTGCAACATGAGATGAGGAAGTAAAAATTAAAGTTTAATAGAAAGCAAGAGACACAGACAAGCAGACATCACCATCTAATGATGTTTGAAGAGCTTCTCTCTTTCAGCTGAATGTCTGTTTGGCCTGTAGGCATTATGAACTGTATCAGTCAAGTTTTCTGTGCCACCCCTTGTTTATGAAGAAAGCTACAATTACTCATATTTGACAACTCAGTCCCACAAAGCCTTGTGAAGTTCAAAGCACTACCCACATGCTATTTCTTTTTTACAAGCATGCAACTACAAAGTATAACTTTGGGAATTTTTTAACCTTTCTTTCCCACACACTCAAGTTCTCTTGCTCTTCCCTCCCTCTCTTTCTAGCTTTCATTTCACTGGGTATCACGCTGAGGAGACTGAAACAATTCAGGTAAGTGGGGGATGAGGCAGGAAAGATCTGCTTAGGATTGGTGCTTGACTGAGTTTTAAGAGAAGCCTACCACACTGACTAAACCAAAACCTTTGGAGATTATAAGTGTATGAAATGGTCCCCAGGACCCAGGTTCAGAGATGCTAACCGAAGACTGAAATGGCTTAGAGCAATGCACCCCACACCAAAGAATGCCATGGCTCAGCAGAGCCACACTGAGCAAAGGCTGGCTGCAGAGGTTTATGAGAGCTCCTTTCATGCCACTGCATTATTATAGAGATGTGTGTCTGAAGATGCCACGATTATAATGGAGAATGTTTATTTTGTCTGTAACCTAGCTGGCTGGTTTGCTGTATTTCAAATCTCTCCAAGTAAATAAATGAGGGGGCTCTACGTTCCCCTCTCCACTGCAGTGTGTATACATGACTGTTATTCCCAGTATCAGATTCCTGTACAAAAACTGCTGTCAGGCTATTAATAATCTGGAAAAACACCTTGAAACTTGACTCAATGAGGGCACATTGCAAATGGGCTCTAATGGCTTTTATTTCTCATCTCTGTCACCTCAGATCTAATCTGCCATTTTCTCATTTTTTATCCTCTGTGGTTCCCTCAAAAATCATTCAGCAACTCTTCCCTCAGTGCCAGGCAGAGCAGAAGGGGGCATGTGATGGGGTCAGCAGGCATTTATTAACAGCTAAAGGTCAGGTGTATCATGTAGTGTGAGGCGGTCTTGGGCACACAACCAGAACAGAGCGAAGGTGAGTCCATGGCAGCTTTCTGCCACTTCCAGGCCTGGGATCAAAACGTGGGGAGCAAAGTGAGATGTAGTCCTGGAGGAGATTACTCCCACCACCACAAATGAAGCTCACAAACACGCCCTCACCCCCAGCTCAACATCCTCCCTATTATTTACATTTTAAGGGCCAGCAAGGAAGTTTCCTGGATCGTCCAACTCACTTTTAGCCACGAGGAAAGTAGCCAAGGCTGTGCCAAAAAGCCAGTACAAACCCCTGGGCTGTGATGTCCCTTCTGGGGATCATTCCTTTTGCAAATTAAATAAATAAACAGACAATCAAATAAACAAAGCAGCCTGGAACCAAAGCTACACCTGAGCTGGTTTTCTTTGTTTTGAGGCTACACCTGCATTCTCAGCTAAAAAAACAACATGAGAGGACATTTATACAGCATTTGTGACCTATTAAGAACTTATGGTCAGACGTTTAAAAGTTGTTCAAATGCTCTGAAATTCTTAATTAGATACCACTAGAGTTGTAATAAGAGGCATTCCCAGTTGTCCAGTTACCTTGGAAGAACATGAACCTCGGGTACTTAAGGCGAAAAAGCCTACACAAGTTGTACAGTGTGTGACAGAGAGAAGCCACAAGTCCTTTTCGCCTCAACCACCTTAACGTTACAATCTGCTCAGGAGTTGCTTCTTTCTGTTTTATTTGGTTATGCAAACATTAATTTAAGGAATAATTCTCAAGCCTCCTGTGGGAATTCAACCCAATTTTCAGAGACAATGCATGTGCAAAAATGACTAACATTTCTCTTTGAGGAGGGGAGAAGATTTAAAGCTTTTGACTCAAGTTCCCCTTTTTCTTCTCCCTCCCTCCCTCTAAGTATCTCTTTATTCATCACTTTAATTACCTAATCGTAAATTTCTTTAGGGGGTTACTTAGAAGGAAAATTAGCATCAAAGCTTGGCAGTAAATTCAGGGGCTCTTGGAGCAGGTCCAAGCTGTTTCACCTGTGATTAATTAGATGATTTTTTTCTTTAAGTGCCAGAGGGCTGTTGAGGTCTTTAAGCAGCTACATGACTGCTGGCAGCTCAGGAATTATGATTGATGCATTAGTCTGGCATTTAGGACTTCTGCTTCTTTTTAGTTGTTGCCTGGTTAAGCGAGTACATAAGACCAGCCACACTGGTGGGAACAAAAGGCTCGTTGCTGGCAAGGACCAGCCCTTGCTCTCACAGAAGAATGAAGGAACTAGGTCCATTTGATTCTCCACTGCTGGCAGAACATTCAATAGATGCTGATGACTCAGGTTATGTTTTACAGACTCACAATACCAAGTCACAGCAGTACCTCTTCTCTCTGATGTTTTCTTTAAAGTATGGGCTTATTCAAGAACGAAAATGAGAGGAAAACAGAACTGAACCTTTCACCTCAACTCTGGAAATCTTCTGTAAGAAAGGATAGACTTAAAAAATGCATTTCTCTTTCACAGAAAACCAATATTCCTTTTGCCTTGTCCCAGAGGGGAAAGAATGAATCTCAGTGGGGCTGCTTTGGCTGCTTTTTTTTTTTTTTTTTTTTTTAAGTAGAAAACCTTTGAAGACTCAAATTCCAGTCACAGGGGCTGATCTGGCTCCTCCTTCTGGACAGAAACAAAAATCCTTTTGTGTCACCAAAAAAACCACCCCAACCCCCAATTTCTCCATTAAAGCTTTAGCTTCAGGAGAAGGGAAGTTAGAAGCATCAGACAACTTCAATTGTAACTCCTGTGCAGCTCCTGCCCACGTGCAGACTAGAGGAGTCTGGGAAAGCATCTCAGCTTGTGAGAGATCAAGCCCAGTGGGCTGTGTCTGTACTTTCACTGCTCCAGCTACATCCATCTACTGGGAAATGGGGAGAGACCTCAGTCACTAATGCTTATTAGTTGGCGCATGTGTACTACAGAAAAAGTGTCAGAAGCATTAATGATGCACTTCCAGATTGCTTAATACAGTTAGCTCACCTAATCCACTCTGCATGGCCTCTGCAGCAAGTGGAGAAGCAATCAGCAGTTAAACAGCTCTAGTCCCTTTACAACTGGCCACTAGAGAGCCAGTGGGGAGTAAGACTATGGCTTTATGGTCCACTGGTGGCAGGTCAAGAGAGTAAGCTGAAGCAGATGGATGGGAAAGCAGCAAAGAGCTCTTCCTTCAGTAGGAAGAGGCTAGAGAACCCACTGTCAATTAAGGACTAAGAGAGACCTCCTTCTGTTCTGCCATTAATTTAAATTATTATGTGCTTGGAGTTTATCTCAGTAGGGTAAAATCACCTTTCAGACAAGATACGTGCTTTGCAGGAAGCTGTGTGCACTCTCAGAAGCTGCTCCTGCTGTCATGCATCCTTCCTCCCAAGTGTTTTCAGGACAACAGGATGTCCCTTCACATCAGGAGACAGCTCTTCATCCTGCTGTGAAGCAGTTAATCTCCATGGGAAGTTCCTAGGCCTCTCACCATCTCTGCTCAGAGAATAATGACACTTGGTGTTTGCAGCCACCTCTTGTTTTTGTCAATGCCCAGCCTGGCTCATCTAACATTTATAGAGTCTGGATTCTCCTCAGATCTCATTGACTATGTGTCAGTCACCTCCTGCAGCATGCTATACTGCAAAACCCAGCCCAGCTCATAGCAGTGACATCCTTCACTACTCATTCTGCTGGATGGTATCTGGCACAGGGAGGAGGAGGGAGAAAACAGCCCTGGCCTGGATGTATATATTCATCTCCTTATGGGCAAGGGCTCTTTGTAGAGGCTCGTGTTTGTCTGTGTGTGCCCTTATCAGTGTTCAGATCCAGGTGGGTGCATGTGTTGGGGTAAGTGCATTAGCATGTCTGAGTCTACATATCCCTGCATGCCTCTTTGGAGAGGTTTCTGGCTCCCTTTGTCAGGTACCAGACTGAAATGACAGTGTGGCTCTGCTGACAAGACACATAAAGGCAAGGCAGCTGCTCTACTTGCAAAACTTACTTTTCTGTTTGAAAGCGTGGTGATACTTGTCTGCATTTGTAAAGAGGCTGACCAAATGCACAAATAATTCATCAGGTTAAGTGTTTAGGCCACTCCTGGAAGAGACTGTTAAACCCTTAGACTGACTAGCAAGGGAATGATCTTGTTAGCAGGAGCTGAGATGTGAGAGCAGAAATGCAAAATAGCCGAGTGGGAAAGTCGCTAGCCAAGAAATCAGGAGATCTGGGTTCTGTTCTCATCTTTTCCACCAATCCGATACATGCTTTTGAGCAAACTCCGACTCCTCTGCTTCCCTTGTAACTCTTTTTAACATGTACCACCCAAGTTCACCAGGATCAGAGGCCACTTCTCATTGTATCCAACACAAGAAGTTCCAGAACTCAATCAGAACTCCGGTAACACTGCTAAAAAAGTAATATTTACTGATATTAATCTCCACCCACACACCGAGGTGCCCTTACAGCTCAGAATAGGTGCAGATCAGCAAGTACAGTGCAGGGATGCTCTAACAGCTCTGCGTATAACTCTCTGCTTTTCACTGCAAGAGCTGAATTTCCAAAAACATATGACCCAAACAATACACGAAAAGATGCTGTTGCTGAAGAGACAAAGACGGGAGCTTCAGAAAGCGTGTTTGCATGCGCCCACACACGGCTTCTCTCCTACACCTTTGCTTTTCACAGTTGGTGACAACAGAGATTATTCCTTGCTGGAAGAATGTGGCATTGTTGACATTTAAGAAAAAGGAAAACAGGCCTTTGCTTTGCTTGAACAGCACAGGCTTTCTTGATCAGCTGTCTGAGGTGCCTCAACTGTACAAAGCATTTAAACCTGTCTAACATCAAAAAGTAAGGTAAGACAAGTCACTTTGATGCTCCAGAGCACATGCCTAACATGATTATTGCAGAATCTTCCTGGTGATAATAGAATTATGCAAAGGAGGCCTTGACCCATTAATGCTTTTACCTTTCTTAGGATTTCTCTCCCTCTTTCATGAGAAGCAGAACTGCTTGCTCAGGTATAGCAACCGAACAAAGAGGTGGAGTGAGCAAAGTGAAAGAGGTCCCTTCTCCACCTTGTCCTCTCTCCCCACTCCACCTTACCCCAGTAAATTACAGGCTCTAGCAGTTGCAGGTTCAGCAGCTCCGAATGTGCTGTACTGGAGAAGCTGAATGACTGGAGATGGGCACATGCCTCCCTCCCAGAGACACTGCACACAGGCTGGGAACGTGTGGCACGTGTCAGCGCTGGCAGCCCTGCACCTCAGGCAGCTTGGATGGACCGATAGTTTAAAAAATGCACTTGAAGAAATGAATGAAGAAAAGGAGATGTTACCTCTCCTGTGCCTTGCTTAGGCTCAATTACAGCCTGACTACAGTACAGAAAGCTTGCAGAACATTAGTATGATTTGTAGTCATTGTAGTGTTAGTAGTCAAAGGACTGCAAGGCCTGCCCAGGATCTTCCTTCCACCTTCCAACTGCCTCTTCTGTTTAAAATAATGCATGCTAGGGAATGAACTGAGACACTATTACTGAAGCCTTGCTCTGCCAGAGGGTAAACACAATCCACTGTAGAAATTCTTACCCAAGTTTGTATATACAGTGCATGATTTTAGGCCAAAAAACTCCTACCAAGAGATCAGCTGACTGTCTTGGCTCAAGTTCAGGTCTGCAAAGGGAAAGCATGCTTCTTATTTATTTTGTTTGCTCTAAACATGGTTCACTGATTCTACTTGCAGTCTGTCCTGAATTGAAATTATGTGATTAGTTTGTTCCAGGAAAGATGAGTCCAACACATTAAGGCTCGGACCTGAATCCAAACTTCCCCAAGCACAGATACGTTTGCACGTGGAGTTTTGGTCCAAGATTTTCTCTTACTTCTTACTCATGTTGTTTGAGTGTAATTCCTAAGTGTCCCATCCCAAATCAGTACCTATTTATGTCAGGCAAAACAAATCACATGAGACAGTCCTTTCCCCAAAGCTCTCGTTATCTGAATTAACAAGTATGTTATAATATTCTCCATGTGCAGCAAGCAGCATTAGGATAGTTAATTAACTCGCCCAAGGTTACACAGCCAAGTTTCACAGCTTGTTGCAGTTGGGTACTAAAATCAGTTGCTTGACTCTTAAGCTCGGTGCTTTATCTTACTCCTCAAGTGGAAAAAGTGCAATCCCAGATCTGACCATTCCCCTGGGTAGGAAAGCTCTGGAGCACCTCTCTGAAACAAAGACTCATTTCCCCCTTTTCCTGCCTAAATAGAAAAAGGGACCAAGACCTTATTCTTGAGCTTCAGGGATCTGTTAATTGGCTCCCTAGTAAATTACAGAGACTCAGCTGCCTGACAATGATTGTAAATGACAGAGACTATCAGGTTTACCTTGTGATGTCCCTGGGGAGCTTGCAGTTAGTTTAGTCTGAACTCTGCGTCAGCTGCTTGGGTTCCTTTCTTCTCCGCATGTGGTATCTGGACTCAAGCTGCAGTCTTTCAAACCTAATTAGTGTTAGGGGAAAGAGAGAGAGAGGAAAAAAACCTGAATACCACCACTCTCCTTCCCTCAACTGACTTTGTAACATACAGACAGGACCTGATTTATGGTACAAGTTCATGGGAGTTTTTTTGCTTGGTCTTTTGTTTCTTTTCACACACACCAATCCAGCACCTTCACTCCTGGCTGTGAGAAAACTGAACTGTAGTGTGCTGGAGCCTTTGAACTTTGAGAAGTTCAGCATAGAGTCTCTAAACTCAATGGAGTCATCGTGTTAGTACATAATAGTTGGGTCTGCTCTGTGCAGTGCTCAAGCTTTTGCCCTTCTCCTTGCAAAGAAAGCATTTTTACTCTCAGATATGTTTGTTGTTAAAGGTTAATAATACTGTCTTCATCAGGAACCTCGTGTTAATGTTCAGCCAAATTCAACCTGCCCCCCTAAGAAACAAGAACAAAGACATTGGTGGAGTTCTTCAAAACCTGTCCCATTCTTTCTTCTGCGAGGCATTTCATAATGTCTCATAATTCTGGCATGAAGGTGTCTGTACCCCGTTTTCTTGCTTGGTAAAAAACTTCAGGTCATCAGTTGATGATGTTAAATGGGCAGTGATCAGACAGAAGGTGATCAGACAGACACTTTAAAGCTTTTTGTACACTTAACTATGTTTAAAGTTTCCTGAGAATATTTACAGATCACCACCTCAGCCTCTCTCAGCTTCAAAGAGCACTCACAAAACCCCACCTCTGCACTAAGCTGTGTCTGAATGGGAGACTTTCAAAGGCACAAACGGTGCAGGTGTCAGAGGGATGTGTGTGTGTAGCAACATTGGGCAGCACCTCTGATGTCACCTGTGTAGAACAATGTGCAAGGTGAGGCTGAGGAGCATAGATGCCCTGTCCAGCCCTGTAGGGTGCAGGGACAGCAGAAAACTCCATCCTTGTAGATGCCACTTTGTTTTGAAAACCTCTCTCTGTGCCCTTATCTTGTTGTTTTTTTGAAACAAAGCCTCCCCCTGATTCCAATTCAGCTCCAAGGCACAAACAGGCCCAGAGGCTCTTTTTATTTTCCTTGAAAAAATAACCTGCCTGCAGTGCATCAAATAACTTACTTTCCACCCTGCTTCAAAAAGCTCATTTCCTACACAGAGCCACTTTGTGGAACCTGTCACCTGCATTTGCCTCAGTAAAGAACCTAAACAAGCTGCAGAGAAGGAATGGTGTTGCTAAATCCACGCGGAGCTCAAATCCGCTTAAGAGCATCTGCCCATATTGTCGGGCAAAGGGGTATAATGCTGTTAGAGTAATTCTCAGTCTTTTAAAGTAAGGAGCTATAGTCCAGGGTTATCCAGGAGTGATACAGCTTCGGGGGGAATCTGCACTTTACATATTTAACAGAAGCGTGCTGAGCTCTTTAACATATCATTGCTGTACTTTTTGACATCAAAAGGATTGCATTTCCATACTTGGATGAATTAATAGGATTTGCATGTCACCCTCATTCTGTACTTTCTTTGCTGAGTTACACTGCAGGAATTTGAAAGGCGGGGAAACTACAGAGGTGTGCTTGTGTGTGTGTGTGCCCAGGAAATAACACACTGCCTTTAGGATGGTCTTGAAGCTGACTTTGAAGGATCAGCGTTGCTGTAACGTGCCTGTGAGATGTTACCCTGTTTGTCAATTGATGTTTGGTTACAGCTTCAGGGAAGCAGATTTCCTGGGAACACTTCTGCCCACAAAGACAGAAACCTCCTCCCACCACCAAGAGTTGCCTAGTCCCACCGACCCCATGTTGCTACTAAAGTTTAAAAACTGGTCCTGTATAGATTAGGGCTCATTAGAGGACCTGAGCTATAATGACCATGCTCGTGGAACTGTGTTCTGCCTATTGAGACCCCCAAGAGTCTCGTTGAAGCAAATGCCAGTTCTGCTTCAGGCGTCCAAGGCGTAACCTTTCACTTTACAGACCATATTCTGCCATTCAGATTCTTCTGCCAGTCTCTTTCTAAGCTAAAACAGCATTCCTGCTCTGTCCTGAAAAATCTCAACAGATATTCACAGTGACAACAAAAAGAGGTGATATTGGACTGCTGAAGGCTTCCTTCTCTAGTATCACACATCTTCTCCCCAGTACTGCAATTGCTAAGCAATACCGTATTTCTCCCCTTCCTCGCTGTATTTACTAAATGATTGAATCCAACCTGAGGTGCCTTCCTACTGCAAAGCAGAGTTGAGTGATGATCATTCCTGGACAGACTTGAAATCTTAGGTGTGAGTGAAATTTTATCCCGTAAGACAGGTCGTGCTATGTCTTGAGTTACTTTTACACTTGACACTAGCAGTCATTAATTACCAGCTGGCTGACTGACATATCAGTGAGTAGCAGCAATATAATACTTTCCCTAACACCGAAGCCTTCTCAGAAAAGCATAACTGGCCTTGACACACTTATTTTGGACTGCTTATCCCTTTGAGAGATTTGATTTGTATTTATTCAGTTTCTGTAAAATTGCCACCCAAGCACTATTCCCTTGGACATGAGCTGAGAGCAAGGCACGTGGCACCTGGCTGCACCATGAGGAATGGGGGTGAAGGGGAAGAAAGAGGTTTTCAGAAAAAAAAGAGAAGGTGGTTTTGGAAATGCCCACCTCATGAGCTGAGCTGCTGTTTGCTGCCAAAATCCTGGCTTAACTCCACCAAAGTGTGACCCACACGTGTGGCACCACTGACAGCGTCACTCAGTTTTGACAGCGACTTCAAATGATGTCAGCAGGGTGACACAACCCTCCCTCCCTCCCTCCCTTCCTGCTGTTTTCGTGCAGTGTATCCAGTCCCAGTGATGCAAGTGTTTTTAATAGGACACACTGCCAGGGATTTACAGAGAACCAAAACACACACATCTTTTAAGCTCTGATGTGGGCTTGTGGCTCAGCAGTGCCTCACGTCTGGAATTTGTTTGATACTTTCTTTGTTTGCAGAAAACAGCCCGTGGTGACAGGATTCTAACTGAAGGTGCGAGGGCTCTCAGCTTCTCTTATGCAGGTTTTGAGCAGCAGCAGTACCAGCAGCATGTACTGAATTGCTGGCTCTGGCGTGCCAGACACACCAAGCAATACAGGTGACCCCTGCTCAACGCTCAAGAGTGTGCCGTGAAATAAGAACTCGACTGGAATGAGCAAAGCCCTTACAAATTAAGGTACGAAACTATTACCCCTCTCAGCTTGTTCCTAGAGTCAGGAACAAAAGTGTGTGTCTGGATCAAGGTACTGGAAGGACTTACAGGAAGCTTATCCCAGCCGGGTTTGATTAGCCGTTTCGTGCTTCCAGGTTTTAAATTCTTGGGGTTATTTGGCTTCCCAGCCCATCCCTGTAACTCTGAACATATTTCTATGCTGTACAAGACTACAAGAGCAGGCATCCATGTGCTAAGGGACTGGGCTCGATTCATTATTTTGTCAAAGATCTGACATGTCTAAAATCCAAGTCATGTCAACAGATTGCAGATGTTTTCCCCTCCACTGACACACCACATCCTGCAGGGAAATCACAGGGGTGCAATGCCTGTCTGAAGACGTTAGCTTGACTGCACAATATCTTCTCAGAGGAGCTGGGCCTCAGTAGCCAGCTCAAAACATTTCTGAGGCTTTTGGACACAGCAGAAATAAAAGCCTAAACCACAGCACAAGATATCCAAACATCACTCTGGGAAATTCAAGAGTTCTGAAATTACTCAGGAGGAGGCATCATTATCTTATTATTTGGTGTGGGTTTGGTTCTCAGGTTGTTTGGGGTTTATTTTGGGTGGTTTTATTCTTTAGAGGCTACTCAGCATTTCAGTCTCACGAGTACACAGGGCTGAACAGTAACTGAGGTGCTTAACTGCTTCTGGGACACAGCTTATCAGGTGAAGCTTTGACTAAACAGTACACCAGAGCTTCACAGAAATTAAATCATTGCTAGTGCCTGCCAACAGGCCAAGGCTGCTCACTAGCTGTGTCGCACCTGCAAAGCTGGTGAGGACACACATGTGCTGAGTCCACACAGCAGTTATAAGCTTCGCACCAAAAAAAGAAAAGAAAAAGCCTGAGTGAGTCAGAGAGAGGAAAGTTTGGGCAAAGGGAAAGTTCAATTTCATCTGGGCAGAACTGCCTTCGATGGTGCCTCTTTCTCCACTGAAAAGAATGGCAACCCTGGCAAACATAACTTCTGATTTATCTACCTCAGTGAAGCACGTTAGGCTAGCTGGGATGAATGCAGGCTGTGTGACAATGACTCAGATCTCCTGAGATCTAGTCCACTGTGGAAAAAAAAAACAAACCCCAAGGACATTATCTTTCTCCTAAACGGATGCTTCAGAGTTTTGCTGCACGCTGAGACCTTTGTAACACTTTGTTATATTTATTCTCCTGATAAACCATCCTGACTCCTTCGAAGCCAGTGAATTAACACCTAAGTCAAACCTTTTAATGTTCCTTGGACATGCAGCTCTTGTCACATTCTGCCTGTGAATGCTAAAACAGGCCTGGGGTAAATAAATAATGCAGCATGCATATTGCTGCTGGGAAATTTGTTCCTAAAGAATAACTTCCTCAGCTCTGTAGTGATGGTGATCCTTTTATAACATGGCTGTGATTGATTCCCCAATGCCCTCCCTCTGAAAACAGCACCTGTACAAAGAGTCAATAACAGCACGAGGAGAGGGGGAAGTTAACAGAAGCAGAAATTTAAAAGGAAAGAAAGAGAAGCAAGGCACAAGAGTTCAGGCTGGCAAACCCCTCACCTATGCCTGGAAACATTATTGTCATGCAAAAAAATCCCAATGCATTCCTAGATTTAGAAAGTTTCTTGCCTTGGTTTGCTTTTTCCAAGGCTCACTCTATTCACTCAGAGCTTCCAAGGATTAAAAAAGAAAAGCTCTCCTGGGAGAGGCTTGTTAACATCAGAACTACAATCTACTGACTCTCTGTGGAGCAGCAAGTGCTGGTTACAGCCCTGTTTGGTGCAAAGCCCCCACTAAGCCAATTTGCACTCAGAGGGCTTTTGAGGGAGGGGTTTGTGTTTTTTCCTTGCCCTTTAAGAAGACTGTACATAAACAGATGGGATATGTGCTGTAGAATGAAGGCAAAAGCATATACCACGAGTTTTTTTTAAAAACCTGGCAACCAAAAAGACGTAGAAGAGAAATCCAGAAGTTCCTGGAAGCATGTGTCCTGATTTCCTCCCCGCTCTCCCCAGCCAGCTGATTGAGGAGAATCAGTTCCCATTTGAAGTGTGCTTTCTGTGTTTTGATCCCATCCAATCTTGTCTCCCTTACCAGTATGTCTAATTTTTTCCTTTCCTACCCAGCACAGCATCTGGGTAACTGAGTATTAAGAATACAACTTACTGCACAGGAGAGCATCAGAATCAGAGTGGTGGAATCGAAACTCTGCTAAAGATTTTGCCAGAAAAGGAACTTCTTGCAGTTCAGTTACTGTGAAATGGATCCTCTCTGCTCAGATGGACCATTGCTCTAATCAGCCACTTCTGAGGTTAGGCAACAGGCTGCCAAAAACCTCACTAGAGACGTCAGGCAACACAATCCCTCAAAGAGGCAGAAAACATCTCTCCCAAGTATAGCAAAGCATCCCTGAATGCATGCCTGTGGCACCACCTCCATGCTTGAAATGAATCACTGCCTTTCTTGTACCCTTCCAAATCCTGTCCCCGTTGATTTGAGTGTAGAGCTGATCATTGCCTGGATACCTTTTCCTTATGTCAATATTTTTGCTGTGAAGCAGTACACAGCACTCCACCTGAAATGGTACAAACTGGCAGGGTGCTATTACAAAAGATTACTTAATTGTAGATTACTGCTGTACGTTTGAATTTCAGTATCTTATTAAGTTGTCAGATTTAATTACCATTATGTGTTTAGATTATGCCACAGATTATTTAGTTCTGTACCTAGGTTTGCCAACCTGTTTGCTTTGTGACATGACAGGGTGATAATTACAGCATTACTGGAAAACCTAAACTTTTCCATGGGAAAGACCAGAAGTCCTTGGCATCAGCACTGACCTCAGTGGATGCTCATTCTTGCTGGTGTGAGTAATGCTTACCTCTGTGTGGGTCTGGTTCACTAGGACCCGTCTAACTCTCTGCCCCATGAGAGAGGCAAAGTGTAGAACAGACCTGGGTTTGTTGGGTGTGAAAAGCTCCCAGCAAAACCTGAAACCACAGGAAATGCAACTGATTTGGGCTTTGTTACAATCTCCAGTCTGACTATGCCTGCTTCAATGCTTACCAATGCACCTGAACTGGGAAGGGAACTCAAGGCCTTCCATTCAAAGAACACATTTACTGCTCTGGTTTAGGCTACAAAACGCTATAGCTTTGTCTACAGCGCTGGAGCTGGGGATGAGAGTGGATTGGGATGGGCAGGGTAGCTGGATACCAGCCAAGTCATCTGTTGTACCATCAGCCATGGCAACTACTAAACGAGAGACGTCAGCCTCTGTCTTTTAAAATCAGATAATAGTTGTATAATCACCCTGCTCTCACAACTCTTCTCTCTTCCCACCTGCTTCCTCTCCTGGCTCCTGACAACTGAGTCTAGGTTTCTTGGATCCACGTTGTGAATGTAAGTACCTTTCTCCTGGTAGCAACACAGAGGACTGATGCACCTGTTGTGTCTCCCCTGCACGCTCATTGTACTTCAACAGAGTCCTGCACATACTACAACTTTGAGTGATAAAACAGAACATGCTGGAGGGGAGCAGGACAGTGATTGATAGGATGAAATATCCTTTTTGCTCTGAGTCTCTCTGTTTTCCATAGAGAGGTATAAAGATGCAGTAGGTACAGTATCTGTAGCTGTCACTATAGATGGAGATACATAAATTATATGTAAAAGTACATACTATTTACTTCCTCTCTCTATAGAATCAATGAAGAGTTCCATACATCTTTATATTTATGTAGCAATAAATACATTAGGTAAAAGTAATCTGTTCAAGTCACAATTACCTCTTACTCAAATCTACCTTATAAATAATTTATCTTCTGTTCTGATTGCATACAGTGTCTATATTGATACTATTTTGTCTAGTTGTTATTGAAAAAACCCCTGTTTCTGCCTCACTCTAATCTGTTCCTTGGCACAGCCATTGTTTTAAAAGCCTAGAATGATAATAAAGTACAGGGAAAACACTTAAGAGAGCCATCCATTTCTCAGCCCATCTTCAGTTAATTAATACTCCACATTCTCAAGAGGAGGACAAATCTCAGCTCCATTGCCAAATTAACAGAGGAAGAGATGCAATAAATATTCCACTGGGCTGAAGTCGTTTTTGCTTCCATTGCAGTTCTGAGCTACCAGCTCTGTTTGTCTGGGGACACAGCACCCGTCCTGTCAAGCCTCAGGGGAAACATATTGCTTTTCTCCTTCTGAGGCAGGTGATGTCCAGGATTGTGCTCCATGCATCACTCTGTCTCTTGACACTGCTGCTTGTGGACTCGCAGGGCAGCCCAGCCACTCTGAACATGATCCATGCCGGGCCAGTCCAGTTCAGCCCCACTGGGGCTCCAGCTCTGTGAATGTTGTTTCCTGGCCAATCGATCACATTTCTCAAATAAGCTAACTAGTCTGGGAAAACATACCAGGGACTGAGCCTTGTGTAGCGTGATGCCTCACTCTTGGTAGGTAGTATGACCAAGTCAGCACCCAGGCTTGTCAGAGCCATCATGCTGATGCTCACATTAACTGACCAGCACCCGTGGAATCAGTATATCCCTCAATGTTCACTCTTTGGCAGCTTTTTTTCCAAAGAGAAACAAGGGACTTTGTCAGGGAGAAGTTTCCTGATGAGAGATTAGAATCATAACCAAATTAAATGATTGTCTCTAACTAATTAGATTAGTTTAAACTGAATAATGAAAGCTTCAGCTGTATTTAATGTAACATGCCTGAAGTCCAATGATTAGTCTGCTGAATGAAGCTAAACAATTAAAAACACAATCTATTTTATAGCTTATTTTATAGGAACAATTGGAAAAACTATTACTGCTAAAATCTGCAGAGGAAATGCACAATTACAAGACCAACAGGAGCAGTCAGTGTAGTGAGTGAGCAGCAGGGACAGGTAAGCTGTTCAGAGGACATTACAGAAGGACTTAGGCCTTCCTTCCAGTCTGGGGCCAAGATACCATATCTGTCATTTCATACGTTATTATTGAAGTTGAGCAAAAAAAAATCAACTACCTGAATTCACAAGCATCTGTGCTGTGCTGGACTGACAGTGAATGTTCCCCAGAAATAACTATTTCACAATGTACAGCCTGTGGAGAAGCCAGAGGACCACATTCTGATGTGTGCTTAGATGCTCTCTGTTTTGCCTGGACATCCAGGAGGAGCTTCTGTACGCTATATCCATCTAGCTGCCCAGGGCTTTCCAAACAGAACAAAGTGCTGAGGTGTTACAACAAATGCCATGGGAGTATACTTGAAACTTTAAGCACATAAACAAAGTTTAAACATAGATTTTAAAAAAAATCCAGAGCACAGGCTGGGACTTTGTCAAGCACACAACTCGCTCCAGAAGATCCATCGTAGATTCCCAGGCCTGTGAGGACTTGCCTGTCTCAGAATCATGATCATAAAGGAAGATACTGCATGAACATGAAGAGCAGTAGCTATCAAGCTGTATTTCCTTTGCGGACATTCTTAATCCTCATGAAGAGTCCCTCACACAGTCCAGCTTAGCTGCACAAAAACGCTCAGTGCAAAACAGCAGTGGCACATGGGGATTTAGGACACACTAGCAGTTGTAAGCTTTTTCCTCACGTAAACCTGCCTGTAAGATCTTTTCAAAACATTACCCTTCAATTCACAGCACTGAGCTTCTAGTCCTATTGGGATATTTGCCCATTTGTAATGACTAATCCTATTTTTGGAGGTTGCTGGGCAATAGGGTCCTTTTATTTGCTTGGAAGGAAGCTGCAGCATTTCAAGCAGCATGAATTCCAGCCTGCTACAAGTCTCCCAGCTGGCAGAACAGCTTGAACATTCTGTATTTTTGATGAAATTTTTGATCACCTCATTGCAAGATTTGGTTGCCTACTCTCAGCTCTCTGGCAGCTCTGAGCACAACCTGCCATTTCTAGATTGGATTTGTTCTTTTACGGATTAGACATTAAAATAAATAAACCCAACTGTCTTAAAGACACACAGATAAATAATGTCACAGACACAGGGGTCTGGAGCACAACATCTACAATTCTAAAATCAAATAGATTGTCAATTGGCTCTTCCTTTGTCCATGTGCTGAGATCCTCTCCTGAGACACCCTGCCCTGCTTTGGATGAACACGGAAGGCATTACTGATCCCCTGTTACCTTGGAGATCTTTCTCTGTTCCCAAGTTACCACCTAATGACAAGGGACTATGGCTGTGGAATGAGCCTTCAGCTCCCACCACTGCAACAGAGTCTCCATGTGACCCTGGTCCGGATAGTTCATCCGCAGCACGCTCCTGAAAAAGGGGGTAGTGCTAAACCCTCAGTCTGTCTCCTCCAGAGCAGAGTCTCTCTTAGTTTTGCACACAAAATCAACATTAGAAATAGGCTCAGATAACACTACTAAATAACCATCAGAAAACTAGTGAGTGTGGTGTCCTCCACCCAGATCAATGCACTGAAGCTCCACCTTGCTCGGAGAGCAAAGAGGAGCACGGGAAGGTCCCAAAAGCAAATATCTCACGTCTACCAGAAAAGCCTCCTGCAGTACAGCTTTCCTGTCAAATCTGGGATGACTCTGCTGTTCTCCTCTCCTTGGCCATCAAAATCCCAACAAAAGAGAGAAATAACTTGGCTACAGAACAACTGCTCAGCAGCTACGGTTTACCCAAGCTGAGACCACATCTCCATCTGCTGCTGAGGTGCCCTCTTTATCTACATCACAGCTTTCATGTCTCATAGTAGCAAGGTAAAATTAGGATGTATGAGTCACATATTAACCATGACAGTATGGGGGAAAAGGGTTGTGTGGTGGAGGAATTCCTTTGTCAATGTCAGCTGAGACAAACATAAAGAAAACCATACTGCAAGGTGTTTCCTTGAGTTATTGCATTAGCTGTGATGTTTGTAGCTGTCTGGACTCGGTCCCTAGGACTATTTTCAATAATGAGTTCTTCAGTGGGAATGTTCATTGAAGCAGTACTTATATAAACATGGTCTTGATTAAGAGCACTGAGAAGTCAGCCAGAATTTTCTCCTTGTCTTCAGGGACTTTAAATTATGTCCATATTGTGGGATATTATTAGTGGCAACTTTCAGATATGTAGCTGTGTTTGTGAGCACTGTTTCAGCAGCAACACGACGGTGTGAAACAAAAGCCACTCACTCAGATGCAGCTCTGAACATCAAACTGTTTAAAAGGGCCGCTACAGAACTGTTGGGGAAGTCACCTCAAACAGCAAAGGGTTGTTCACAAGTCTCCTCATGGCCCAGGCACAGGCAGAAAAAGACCTGGAATCTTTTGGATAAACCATTTGTTAAGCACCATCTCTCTAGCTTTGCTGTAGGTACAGTTGGCCTTGAACAGCTGGCTCAAGAGCAAAGTCTATTTAATCGCTGTTGTAACTGAACTGGCAATGATGGCTGGAACTTTCCATCTAGTATTACAACACATACTGAACACAGCAGCCTCTGTAGAGCTGTATGACCAGACAAGTGTTTGTTCATAATATTCTTTTTTTTTTTTTGTGTCCAATTTGTCCTTCTGTTGTCTCTGCAGTCCTGGGTGAGGTGAGACTAACAGAAAGGAGAGTGGGGATTTTGTTAGGGGAAGGTATCATTCATTAGGGGGCCTGAAAAGCGGATCTGGCTGTGCCCTGTACAGATCAACTTATGCTGGTCCTTTTTAGGCACTTTTTTAGCACAGCATTAAGGTACCTGAGAATTTGCCCCATTTTTGCAAATACAGTGCCTCCTACCTCTGTTCCCTCCACACTTCTACAGGATAAGAGAGAAAGGAGTGACCTACAGCAGATCCAGCTCAAGCACCATCTAAGCCTTTATTTTGGGCAAGTAGCAGATAATGCAAAGCAAGGTGCAAGCTATGCTTGATGGAGGAAAGCACAGAAAAATCTTTCCCTCAGGCAAGAAAGGCACTGTAGAGGCAGAAGCAGATCTGTACGCACTGGCTGCTGCACTACTGCTGCTCAAGAGGAGGCAAGAGTGGCAGGCGCTGGCAGCTGGAAGTAGCCCAGGGAAAAAGAGAGGGTGGGCCAACAGAAAGCAGCGTGCTCCAGGTGCCAAACGGCTTGTGACAGCTCCACTCCTCTTGCAGACTGACAGGACCAAGCACTGAGGCTTCCCATTTTTTTCCAGGTCCTTTAGCTGAAGTCCATTGATCTCCAGAAGCTCACAAGGTTCAGCCAAAGCCACACCAGAGCACCTGTCTCTGTGCTCTCTTTTGCCACTTGCACAATCCTTGCTCTAAGCAGCGTGTGCAGCAAGAAGCTGGAACAGGCAAACTGCATGTTGCGTGAAGCTTTTTTTAATCAGCTTTAAATTATCCCTCCTTCAGCAAAATCAAAGGTAATTTTGCATCTCCAACAAAGAGCAGGGAGAGGTTTCAAACTCTAGCGAGTGGGAAAGGGGAGGATGTACCCCTTTGAATCTCTGCAGTGGCTCTATGCAGCCCCAGTGCTAACCGCAACAACTGCACCTATTAGCCACACTGCTCAGATAATGAATCCTTAGGCCAGTGATTAAATGGCATTTTGGCAAGTCACAGACCATCTTCTCACAAGCTCCTTTACTTGACTCACTCAGATCTACCAATCAATCAATGTATGTATCTCTATCACAATAAAGCCATCATCTACATACACAACCTGTCAGAAATGACAACTCCTCATTCTAATATTATGGGAAATATATATGCCTTAGAGGAAACACCTGTTGGATCCCCAAAGTGGGAGAGAGAGGGAAAAGACAGCAGGAAACCCACTTCATGGTGACGGCATCCGCCTTGCCAAAGCAGAGCACGCTCTGACTTAACAAGCAGCTCTCTAGATACAGGCTCCTTCTGCCACACACTTTGCAAAATACACGGCTCCTACAGAAATGGGACTTTTCTGAGAGACTTGTAAATCATCCTGCACTGGACTTTGGAGGCATTTGAGGATGAGGGCACTGGAAATGACATGCTGTAGTACCCAACAGCGACAGCAATAGTGTCTGAGCTACAGGCACTACAGCCATTAGCAGGGTATCTGGGTCACACACCGACCATGCTGTGGACACACTGCTATCTGTGTTGGCTCTGCGTGGCTCTAGGATGAAGACTGTCACATTCACACGATGCTGTGCATTGCCGTGCTTGTGCTACCTTTCTGTCTCCATCACACTCTCATTTGAGGTCCTTACCGTTTACATGGCACTGAACAGTATTCAAAAAAGCACAAGAGCACGTTACCAAAGTCAGTACAAGGAGAGCTGACAAAAGCACGAGGTACCTTGGACTGGGAGCATTTCTGAAAACGTGGTCCCAGTGGCTGAACATCTGCAAATACTGTTCCATGCTGTCAGGTTCCCAAGCCACTGGTGTCACCAGCCTGTGCCCAACCCACAGACAGACTGAGTCTTTTGCAACAACAGCCTGTCATTAAACTCAAGGGGAAAAAAAGGGTTTATACTGCAAGTAACCCCAGTTCAGTACCTCGTATATCATCCAAAATGGCAGATCAGTCCCAGTGAACCAAACTGACAGTACTACATCATGGTAAAACATTTCTTGTTCACACAATTCTACAGCCATGACCTAATATAAACCAGTCACTCATGTTTCCATGAATCAAAGTAGATAATGTAGCTTTCAGCTACACCAAAAGATGGTCAGACACATCCAAGATGTCTCAAACTCCATTTGAGGACTAACATAAGTGATTAACAGTTGTCTATAGCATTAGAAGGCAGGGAGTGGAAGTCCTTTTATCAAATTGTTAGCTGCCAACAACTTGCCGCTGACAAGCTATCTTTAAATTCTTCATAATGCTTTTGCAAAGCCCTAAAGCTTTGTTGAATCCCCCGCCTGCCGTCTTCCGACATCAGCTCTTCCACTCCTTGTCATGGGAAAACGTGGCTACAATGAGTCTTAATGTCACGTGTACATGCTGAGGTCGGTCTTCTGTGCTCTAAGTACAAAACAGCAGCGAAATCACAAGAATCAGAGCTTACTTCTGTGTCTTGAATTTTGCCCAGAGAGAGATAAAAGGGGCAGAAGCACCTCAGGACAAGCAAAGCCTGCAAGAGTTGTACCACAGGTCCACAGAAACCTCAACGTGGGAGAAATCTGTGACTAAAAGTCTCTAGAGAAAAGACAGCCGTGGGTACCTGTGTGACACGGGCAGGCTGCTCCAGCAGCTGCGTTTGGAAAGCCCCAGCCCACCAGCACAAACATGCCCATGTCCTTCCCCTGCCCCTGTGCCACCACCTCGGGATGATTTAACACTTGGCATGTGGGCTGTTCGGTTCACATTCCATTTGGGAATCCTCTTATTGTTTTTTGAGCCATTCCCAGATTTGCACATATGTTAACCTTTTCCTTTAGGGAGGAGTGGAGTTTCACATGCACAATGAAAATTGCCTGTGCCGGCTGCTACAAAGCCCCTGTTCTCACTCTCTGGCCCTCACTGTGAGAATATGGTGCTTGTCTGGACTTGGCTTACTCACTGTCATGGACTGGATCACTCCGATTACAAGGCATCAGAATGCCTCCCCTAACTCACAAGGAACTAAAAGGCTTAACTAATTGACACAGAGGTATTATGTGTCATTGCAAAATATTTCAGAGTATTCCCCCCAATACAAGCAAAACCAATCTTCAAAAGGAGTAGTTACATTTTTCTTAATTCTATCCGCTACCAAATCTGCCCCTAAGCAATGCACATGTAACCCCAGTGAAGCCAGACTCCCTGTGCAGAATACACCAAGATAGTCCATAGTTATCATCTATATTGCAGCAATAATTACAGTCCCCCACTACGTTTAGGGACTGTGAACAACAAAGGCAAACTATGTGGAATGCAGAAAACGGCACGGAAAGAGACACGTGTGCTTTGGACCCACACAACAGAGATGGGAAGGCTGAAACGTGGCCTCATAGGCCCTGACACCACATTTTTAAAAGGAGCCAAGACACTCTAATTAACAAGACTCCAGGTGATGATGCCTTAAGAACTGATATCTGTGTGGCAAAGTCTGAAGAGTTAGCAGCACCGGAGAACTTCAGACTGAGTAAGGATAACTTCACTGGTCTAGATGCGTTAGGGTCTACTTCACCAAAGAAACCTCAGAGTGACAAATAAGAGAAGACATCTCCTGCTTTTGTTACCTTCTCTCCATTTCTGCATTCAATCTCCAGCCAAACCACCTCCCTTGGCTAACACTTTACTATATAAGGTCTTGTTTAGCCATAGATATAAAACAGGTGTAGTAACTCCAACACTTCTGCAAATTAATACAGCGCAGTTATTGTGGGGAAGCTGGATGCTACAGCAGGCAGAGCTCAAGTGTCAGAGCCATGAGCCATTGTTTCTAACAGAAAACAACAGTTCATTACTCACAGAACATCCCTTGTGAAATCTTTGCTGAAGTCTCCCACTCCTCTTCCGAGGTCACAGGAGGGATGGATGAAGTGCAGCATGTGCCTATCTTCGTTCTTCCACTGCTACTTGGGCTGGGCACAGGTTGTATTTTAAAAACTAAAGCCTGATCCTGCTACCCACACACCAAACAGAGACTTGCTTTGATTTCAGAAAGGCTGTTCGGAGAGTAAGACAGCAGACAGCTTGAGTAAGGGTGGCAATACTCAGCTCCTAATTATTAGATTAAAACCTTGAAACAGTTGTCATGTATGAAGGGACAAAGTAGATTTTGGCAAACGGGAGGAGAACAAACAAATCTCATCATGACAAATAATCTCTGAAGACAACCTTGTCATTTTTTGAGAGCATCTCAACAGTTCCCCATTTACATTTTTTTTGGTCACTGCTTATCAGCATTTGCATGGCTAGTTAGTGGGTTAATTTAATTACGAACAGCACTTATGAACAGGCTGATGGGGGATCTGCAGAGGGCAATAGAATCTGCTCTTGAATTACGAAATCACACACTCTCCCACATCTGGAAGCTGTCATGGGACAGATCGCTGTCTTGCAAAAGCGTGTTGAGTGTTGCAATATTTTACAAAGTACTCCCAATCTGTCAAGGTTTACAGGAGAGTAGAGAATGGGAACATTTGGGATCATTTGTGGCTTAGAGCCGTTAGCTACTTCCATTCACTTTCTGTGACATTATTAACAGCAAAATAATCTAAAGAGCAGAACTTGGCATACTCAAGATCTTAGATAACAGAAAGGATTTTCACTAAGGGACAAAACCAGGGACTCAGGACTCAACTGGACAATAGACTCTGCTGGGTAGCACAGCCTTTGTTTTGGCAGAACAAGTTCCTGTGTGACCTGATCTAGGTGGGACCTGCCTTGGCAGCAGAATTGGACTAGATGATCTCTAAAGGTCTCTTCCATCCCCGACCATTCTGTGATTCTGTGAAAAATTCTGGAAGACTTCAAAACTCCATGGAATTTTGGCTTCTTGTTAAGCCATTTAGTATCTGTCTAATTCAATTCCCTAACAAATCATTAAATATGGGTGTTTTTTTTTTTTTAAATAGGTCATTATGATGTGATATACGACATTGGTGTAATTGTCAGAATTACTGTGGGTAATTAAAATATGAAATGCGTGCTGCCAGAGGCTTCAGTCACTCTCAACACCCTCATTAAAAATCAGGAGCTGACCAAATTACAAATAGACTGGTTTGCAGAAGTTTACAGGGAAAGCTAATTATGAAACTTATCCTTATGCACTCAGAACTCACACCATCAGTCATGCAAATTCTTTAAGTGATTATATTATTGTATAATGTGGAAGAGGATTAGTATGTACAGGTGGGTGCAACTCCAGTTACAGTGTGCAGTACAACTGTACTTTGCACGGTGAATGTGAAGCTCTAAAATTCTTATGCAAGTCCGATGATAGATGTGGGACAAGGGCCTGGGGAAGAGGAAAGTGCTGTATTTTCACTTGAAATATAGAAAAAAAAGATGGATGAATATAGGGAGAGGCTGCAAAGGATGAGGCGCTCTGATCCATAATGGTAAGTCTCAGAGAAACAAGAACACAAGGGAAGAGAGCTTCTGAAAGCTGGAATGAACTTTGGATTAGCTGACTGAATTTGTAAGGCATGGCAGCTGGCTAAAAAATCACAGAGTTGAGGTGTCAAATACAATGAGCATGAATACAAACCGAAGTTAAAAAAAAGTCTATGTATAAGGGCAGGCAAGGGCTTGGACTTCTTCTTTCTAGTAATCTGGATCTTCTACCTCTCCAGAAAAGAAGGAAAAATAAATAACTGGAGGCCTATATACCAAATTCAATAAAAACTGCATCAAGTAAATCACAAATTCAATAAAAACTGCATCAAGTAAATCACTGATGGAAGAAGAGTCCTGTTAAGAGTTACCAGTAACATCTACAGTGACTTAAGCCCAAATGGAGTATGCTTTTGGTTATTAGGAGGTTTAAAATCAAGTAAAAAAAGTGAAACCTCCCTTTCATGGAACAGACTTGGTTTCCATGCAAAGGGTCTGCACAAAGCAAATTTGGGCAGATTTTGCACACAGTGGAAACTAGGTTTTCTGTGTCAGAAATCCACTAAAATATTTGCTCTGCCACAAGGAATCATCACTCTATTGGTCATGCAAGCCTTGGTGAAGGGAAGACCTCAGTGTTCTACGGCCAAAAATCAGCCAGACTGAATCAACAAAATTTAAAGGTCCATTTCTACCAGGAAGAGTCACGTTCCAAAACCAATTCTGAATTATATGCTGTGTACCTGCACAAGATTCTGGGGGCTAAAGATTTGAAGACAGAAAGCTTGTGGGAAGTATGAATGGACAATGTCTCCCACCAGAATCTTTTAAAACCTAATTAACTGTGTGTATTTACTATCACTCAATTTGACCTGTCAGCCTGACTCTGACAACTAGTCCTCAAAAAACACACAGCAAGAAAAATGAGACCTTCCAACGAAAAGTGGAATGCAAAATACTGTTGCTTTGTCTTACAAATAGCTCCCTGTGCAACATCCTTCATAACCTTCCAGCGTCCAAAAGATCTGTCCACTTTCTTCTCTATGCGTCCCAAACTCCAGAAATGCTATTTGTGCAGTTCAGGAGTGACTCTTTTTAGAATTCCACCCCGAAGGGTTTGGGAAGTACCTACAGGCATTCGCACTCTTCTATGTTTCTACAAACCTGTGAGGTCTGAAACACTCTTTCCACATCTCTCTCCCGTTCTAGCAATAAAAGTAAAGCTGAAGGAACGTGAAACTTAGTCTAAGTTGTGAAGTTTTTTGCTATGCCAACAGACTGCTGAATTTTCCACAGAGCCCCCACCCTGTAGCGTAAATACCAGGTAGTGATCAAAAGCACAATGTGCCTGCTGACAAAAGGGATCTTGCTCACTGTAACAACACTTTCTCCACCTCTATCTATCTCCTTTTTCTTGAGAACACAGTTTTACACTTGTCCTTCATACAAATAACCCGAGGGTGGGAATTATTCAGAAGGCTCGTGTTTGACACCCCATCTGTTCATTTCTGACAGCGATATATAATGTAAGGCTATAAAAACTTGAAAAATAATGCAACATAAAAAGGGATTGACTCGGCTCCAAGAGGCCATAAACGGTAACAAATACCATTGTATGATTTATTTCATGCTGTAATCTTTACAGTAAGTCATCTTTCAGACATTTCCTTGTGACAGGTTTTAATAATATTAATGCCCAGAGCAATCCAAATCATCGCCAATAGACATATTTATCAAGCTGCCAATCCAAGTAAATGAAATTCTATAAGCAATAATGTAACATGTTTAAAGGAAGCTAATAAAACAAGTCAGGAGAGAAATATTACTGCAAAGTATGCTCTCTGTAATCCAGCCCTCAATTTTATACAGCCAAAATGCAAATCTTTCCCTCCGTGATTTATCGCTCCAAAAATACCAATGACCTTTTCAGGAGCTCTTGCACAGCCCTTCTCACACATTTATAAAGATTAGCTCAGCTGGACTGTTCAGCATTACTGTCTTGGTTTGCCCTGCGTTTGGACTGGGAAGTGATGGGTAGCATCAAAGACTGGGATCTTAGGTCTTAAATATTTATTAAATAAAGACTGACAAGCCTTAACATGGGCTTGGCAACTGGGCAGGCATTGACAGGCAATTATTCAGGCACTAGATAAGTTACAATTAACAGGGAGCTCAAACTTGTTTCTTTAACCTGGTTTCTGTTTTAATCTAACTCAGTTCTTATTATTCCATTGCTTGGCTGAAGTGACTCTACACCAAAAGGTGTGGAGGGCAGAAGAGAAGGAGACATTGCAGAGTTGTGTACACGTGGAGCCTCGCTCACAAACATTCTTTTATGCCTCAGTAGAAACTTAGCAGGAATGAAAAACAAGAGTCAACAATTCAGCAAAACACACACCATTAAATTTGTCATGCCTTAGGCAAGAATGTGTGGAAAAACCATGACTAGTAAAGCAAGTGTATCGATGCAGGGGCTCGGAAGCGCTTGAGGAATCCTAACAGGTCTTTCTGTATTCACTTCTGGGTGAGCTTTATAGGTCTTGGGGTTTTTTGATAGTGGTTTGTGACGATTTTTTTTTTTGAACGATGCTAATGAAGTTCTCCTGGATATAAAGCTCTGTTTATTTCCAGTGGGGATAACAAAAGAGAAAGGAAGAGATGTACAAGACTTAGTATGTGCAATACAAGGGAAGATACCGTTCATTGAAATAACCTGGGACAGCAGCACCACTGGTGAGGTCTGAACCAAGCACGTCTTTGGAGTCCTACAATAGACTATGTCTAATTCTTTCCCACTATACTTAATTGAATTCCCCTGAATTATGGTCCGATTACACTTTCCATTGATGAGCCCACATACAAATCTTGTCTACATCTCAGATGCAAATTTCTGTTTGAAAAATCACTGGAATTTTAAGTATTTAAATATCCCGATAAACACAGATCTCTACTTTTAAAAGCCGTACACAGTGGAAGTAATCCCTGCAGTTTACCATTCCCCTTGTCACTGTCCTAACTATCCTAACTTGGAAGCAAAAGGTCTGTGTTAACTTGCCTGTCAGCAGAACACCCCAAGTGGGAAAACTTTACCTTAATGTGAAAACAGGCAACTGGATCCAATTCTAGTTTTGATAAAAAGTAATTTGGTATTAATTTTATAACTGCAATGTTATGAAGAGTCGGCCCCAAAGAGCTGTATTTTGAGGTCTCCTCTAGATCTCCTTTTGCTACTTTCCTTTGCCTTTCCACTCTACCTGTTCTTTCTATTTAGACTGAGAGCTCTTTAAGGCAGAAAATGCCTTTCACCGTGCACATACCCAGCATCCAGCCTAACAGGAGCCCAGCCCCAGTAGGAGCCTCAAGGCACCGCTATAATACAAACAATAAATACTGCAACTAATAATAACAGTACAGTAAAATGTGCTCCCCAGGGAAGTGTTGGAAGACCAGTCCCTGGTGTCGTTTAAAACTAAACACCAGAAAACATACCTGCACTGACTGGATAGAATATAGAGTGTTTATGATATGGTGATGAGGGAGAATCTTGGTGGGGATAGGAACAATTATTTATCCGCATATTTGGCTATTTCTTGAGGGATTTCAAGATAACTCTTAGTAACATTTTTGTTCCCCACTTCTAAGCAGCAGCAGGGAACTCAGGGAAAATAAATAAATAACTATGAAATATGTAATCCCCAAGGTGTAATCCCAGAGTATGGAAACTCACTTCACTTAAATATCTCCCTCTGGCATAATTGACTTTTCATGTGCATGTTAATATGATATTTCAGCAAGTTGTGAGGGCTTGTTCTTCTCCCCCCACCCCTTTTGGTAAATTATGTTACTGGGCATGAGAAGGGGGAGGGACACATTATAAATCTAATTATGTTTTCGTTTATATTTAACAAGTCAGCACAATCTGGTAGTCTGCCTGTATGTATTTACTGTGCAGTCTCAATATTTACAGCTGACCTAATCAGTCGTAGGACAGCAGCACCAAGCAACGTTTTATTGTCCCAATACCAAGTATGTGCTGGGGACAGTTGCTAAGATGCAAAGCTCTCCAGAGGACACCTTAGAGTCCTTGCCATACTGACATTTGCCTTTGCTGCTGAAGCACAAGATAGGGTTTGGAGGGAGGAGAGACATCATTTATTAAGCCTCTTCAGTTCCACTGCAGCTGCAAATTGCTCAGAAGCAGAAACAAGGCTAGAAATGCTAGTTGGTGCACCTCTTTTCCCCTAGTAGGTTCCTGTTTACTACCTGCAAATTCTAGTACGGCACTGTTTGCCAATACGTCCTGTCACCCTCTCTAGTGGATGCTTTGCAAGAACATAACAGCTTGCTCTTACTGACAGCTCAGTATCAGACCATGATACTCTTCCTTACACTGAATGTAGCAGCTCAGGTGAAGAGAAGTCCCAGTGCAAGTCAACTGGACTGGCAAACGAAGTACACTGTAGATAAGAATGCTGCAACTCACACCTTGCCTTAGACAGCAGATACGGGTACTCTAAATCCTGCTGGGAAATAATATTCCTCTGGCTAGGAAGAATTTAGATGGCCTGGAGAGGGCTTCTCTAGGATGTGTTACTGATAAGGACTTTTTCCTCTAAAGTGAAGGAAACCTTTGTCACTTTTGCAGGTGGAGGCACAGATGGAGGAAGCATACACTCAACACACAGCCAACACATAACTGTGAGAGCTGTGAGACCTTTGTTCTCTCATTTTGCATGGAAAAGATAAAGAAGCGCCTTTAACTAGAGAGAATCATTGCTTACATTTGAAAACGTGAGGTTCCAGGCTTCATCCTGAAGCAGGTGAGCAGGTTTCTGTGCTAGTCCTGTAGAGAGGAGGAAGTCCAAGGTGCCTGGGGGATGCTGGGCCTTGGCTTGCCCTTTAAAGCGGTGGAGGATGATCCTAGTGCTGCAGTGGAGAAGGGTATGCTCCAAGTGCTACACAAAAACATAGTCCTTCATAGAAGAGAAAAAAAAAAAGGTATAGGGTAAGAAGAGTTCATACTTTGTACTTGCACCATCCTCATACTTGTTATAAGAGGCTTGCAATTATTTATGACACTACTCTCTGTGAGTCAAACCATTTTTAACTTCCTCAATTTCCCACTAGAAAATCAAAATTGAGAAAGGCTGAGTGGCCTAAAGTCCCTGATTCAGCCTCAGGAAGCAGATCAAGAAAATGAGCTCAAGTTTCCCAAATCCTGAAGTAGCCATTTAACAGCTGGAACATCTTTTCTGTGTTAGTTGATCTAGTCCTTTCTGGGCCATAATCTGAGGTCATGGGCCATTAAGCCCAGTGCTGCAACACCAGGCAGTGATACGAGGATGTACAGCAGCAGCCTCTGAGATTTTTTAAGAGCACCAGAGCCTACCTACATCTCCTGCTTTTCACAGTGATGTAGCTGGTTCAGGATGCATGATGTTACTCCTCACACTCTCCTGGTCTGTATATTTGTTGTTAATCTGCATTCCTCCCCTTGTCAGCATTTGACAGGAGGTACAGCAAAGCTCTCCATGTCACATGTGTCTAAACATGTTCAACGCATACAGATGGGAAAGGAAAAATTGGACTGGAGGAACATTCATACACACATATCTTTATATCTTACAAACTGACAGATGAACCCTTCTCACATACTCGTAACTTCGTGATGTTGTAACTATTGCCAAATCATACTAACCCAGATGAAACAACTACCAATTCCAAACATACCCCTGGCAGAAAAAAAAAGGACATCTCTCCGAACAGGCAATTTGTCAACTTTAAGCTGTAACTGTGCTACACAGGTGTGCTAAGAGCAGGTGCATATGGCCTTGGCAACTGGATACCATTTCTGCAGCCCTGCGTTCAATGAGCTGGGAGTTAGATGAGGAGAGAGAGAGCTCTCTGAGGATGCCACATGCAACTTGATTCCTCTAGGTTGAGCTTAATGGAAGTATCATAAGTCAAGTCAAAGAAACGTAGGTACTAATAGGTATCTGAGAGAAATCTCTTATAGTCTTCTAGACCAAGACACTTTGCCAACTCCACAGAGCTGGGCTCAGTTCCAGCCTTTATCACAAATTTCCTGGGTTACTGTGAACTTGCTTTTCACCAACTAAATCTCCTTATTTCCACTGTAGGTAGTGGAGGCATACTCATTTTCACTAGCTGGAGTCTTTTCCATCTAAGCATCCCCAAACTCCCTCAACAATGAGTTTGAAGGAATCTAGAACACCACACAACACTTAAACTACATCATATGGAGAGCAGAGGAATGAACCAAAGTGCTTATAATTAAGCTCTGTTTTGCTCTGATACATCCAGAATCCTGGGGGAAACCAGTGGCAAGGTCTTATGCCTGGCAAAGCTCCTCATCCACCTCAGGCAACTGCTCTCTCTACAGTAGAGCACTCTCTCTGGTGCAGAACTGCAGGTTTACAAACAACTGCTTTTTATGAACACACATTTATACCGAAGTGTCATCTTGTTCTTTTAAAAATCTAAGATTGCCTAGGAAACAAGAAGAAAACCAACCAGGTGGAGAGCTCCCACAGTGTTGATGTCTTTCTATTCATTTGCCATTGACTTTTATTAAGATGTCTTTGCAGTTTATGGAAGTCTTTTTTCTGGGAGGTAGGTGGCTTTCAGGGACCTTTGTTCCATCTATGCTGGTAAGCGTGTTGGACTGGAAATGGGCTCCAGCTTCTCTTTCTACATGACATTACTACATGGAGTCCTCCAGGTGTCAGCATGTTTGTGCTTGTTCCCTCAGTCTGGCTGAGCACAGAGTGAATGAGTTTTGCCTTTAGCTCAACCATCTGCAGCTCAGAAGCTGTTTTGTAATGGGGTTTGGCTGCCATCTGCTGCTTAAAGGATTTGTGTTTGAATTACAAGCATTTGTACATCCACATTTAGTGGAAAGCTCATTGTCTACCCTTCAAAGCAAAGCACCATCTCCATGGAAGGGAGACACTAGCAGACAAGTTGACAGGAGCCTGGAAGAGGTGTGCAAGTTGTAGTTAGACACAGATCTGAGAGGCTGTTATCTATGTCAGAGAAGTAAGAGCTGTATATTCCAACCTATCCTTCTAGAGAAATAGGTAATAAAATTACAATTAACAGATATTTATTCAGACACTTTTGGAGGGTGTTTTAAATGAGAAATTGATTTTTTTAAAAAATTACCTGCAAAAAGTTGCGAGTCTGCTTTTACACTGACATTTCTAATGTGCTCTGGATCCTGTATATCACTGTGACAGGCTTTACAACAGAACTGTGCCCTAGAAAACAAAAGTGAATTAGGCAGAACCGAATTGGGTGTAACTGATGCACTCGTCTGCTCTTGAAAGTTTTTCTGTTCTAGGTCTTTTTTTTTTCAACAAACCAGTAATAGGCAATCTTGCCTTTTGACTTCTGCCAGGAAATGAACCATCCAGCTTTATCTGCACAGGTTGATTGATTGAGATGGAGCTGTATTGAGAATCAATCAAAAGAGTAATCGGTTTGCCCATCTAGTGACATTTTTTTTTTGCCTCTACCAGGAGAACTCAAGACTATAAGACCATAACAGTTTCCTCTCACCTCACAATCGTACATGAACTCTCTTTGTTACAGCTTCTGTGACTTATGAGAGGCACATAAGACGTGAACAAGTTAACCTGCTTCTCCAGTGCACTAATCTGCTAAATTGTAAACTTCACAAGAAACAGGTGGTGTCACTTCCACTCCCCTATTTCAGAACATGCTTAATGGGATAAAACAACTCATAGTTTGCTGCAGCCTGGATGGGCCATTACTCCATGGAGTCACTGCAAATCCTCAATAAGATCTGTGCAACTGAAGATACTAAGGATGGACAGGGTTTGAGGTATCTGCTCTAATGCAGATAATCTTATTTTCTTATAGTTCCTTCTTCTAAATCCAGGTATGTTGAATCCCCTACGACGTCATTCAGTTTACCAGTTTCCCCTACAAAGCCCACTCAAGGTACCAGCTCAGTACAAATTCCTATTGCTTTCAACTTAGTTTTAATGAATATGGGTAGTGTGAATGGCATATGGAATGATGACAAGGTTGTTATTTTCCTTCTCCACAGGAGCTAGCTCTGTACTTAGCTCTTCCAGACTCATGGCTCAGCAGAAAAACAAAATATGAATTACTATAATTATTACCACAGATATTGTAGCAACATCTAGAGGTCCCACTTTTAGAAGAGCTCTCTCTCCTGTGCCAACTGTTGTGTGAAGAAAGCAAAAATACAGTCTCTGTTCCACAAAGAGCATGCAGCTTCCCTTTCCCTCTTGCTTTCTTTTCGTCATTCTGTTTTCAGCCAGACAATGTATGAACTCAAGGAAGAATAGGTTGGGCTGTGGCCTGCTTTCTGTTAGTGCTGAGCAACTAACAGACTACAGACTACTTTCAGCACGGAGTCCATTCAACACTTCTGGAAGAGAGTCCCAATGTATTTCTCACGTGTTTCCCTACAACTCTCTGTTTTCAGAGTTTCTATTCTAGAGTTTCATCGAAACAGCCATTTCCTTTATAAAAGCGGAAAGAGAAATCATTGCACTCAATAGTCTGCATTTTCTGCGTGATTTCTCAAGCTTTTTAAAGATCTATGGCACTTACTTATTCCCCTTTCTGAACTAGTTCCAGCTTCCCCATTAGGATGTCTTGTATTTCATCGTTAGAACAGAGAGAGTGTTATCTGGCCCAGGACCAGATCAGCTCCAGAGAGCAAAAGCTCTCTGCCAACATTGACAAATCACCCCTTTATGACAATGTTTTATAGCATTTAGGAGCCTCTATAAACTCATGTGGCTAAAAAAATGTTTCCTTTACCAATGAAAATAAATATGCTTGAGTCACCCTGTGCTGTTTGCACGTGGAATAGAATGTCAGAATGGTGTTTCATCTCCTATCTCTCATCTAATTATCTGTGACAAAAGAGAAGGCAGAAGAGATTGTTGCATATGGTACAATTCACCCCAGCACTTAAGTAACCAGGAATGACATCTCGAACTTGTCTTTTAAATACCATGCACAAGAGGCTAAGAGGTGTGTAAAACCCGTGCAGACCCTGAGGCACGTTTCTTCTGGGTTCTTTGGAATTTTTTTGTTTGGAATTAGTTAAATTCTTGCTGGAAGAGAAATCTCCCAGACAGTTACCACTGCCCTTGACTGCTAAATTTAAGTTCAAATGCCAAAAGAACAAGGGTCCAGTTTTACAAAGTATAACCTGGGCAAAGATGGCATGTCACAGTTAGTCACAACGTCTCTGTACTGTGTAAAGAAACCTCTGGAAGCAAATAACAGAAAAATCAACCACATCTGTATCACATACCGACAAAAAAGTCATGTCTGCAAAATCTCTGGAGAGATGAGAAGTCATTACTTTGTCTTCTAGCAGCATTTTCTGCTTCAAACGCTTTCTCTTTGTCTAAAAGAATCAACCACAAAGATAACATAATTATTGAAAGGCAAAGCAAGTAGGATATGTAATATAACACTGGGATGATACTCTTCACACCACATGGTATTAGATCAAAGGCCCTCAGTTACTGGAAGCAGAATGGCATCAGCTACTTGTTGCCAGAGACAATATGAGAGTTAATAAACAACAGACCAGGCAAAGTCTCAACCCTTCTAGACACTTCCAATTCACATTGTCATCAAAGAACAGATGTAATTACTGCATATGAATAAAGTCACAGGGAAATTTCACAAGTGCGCAGTAATGGGAGCCCATTATTTGAGGAAAGATACTTTGCAATGAGATTCACTTGCCTCCTTAGAAATTCAAATAAGGACCAGTCTTGTGTTAAGTTTTACCAGTCATGAATACAGTGGATTTATTGCTGAACTGTGGTGGGCTACTGCAGTACATGCGCTTTTTGCCTCTGGGGCTGTGTGACTAGGGAAGGGTTGTTTATACCTATATAGGCAAAGCAGCAAAACATTCTCCTGCTTCATCCTTCAAGTTTTAGACTGCCACTCACTGTGTCACAGTGTACGCTGTTCTCTTGGCACATGAATGCCTTCCACACGAGACATAACAGGCTACTAAACATGTATTAAAAAGTGTCGCTTTCCAAATAAAAGTTACTTGATGGATTTTTTTCAATGTAAAAGGTTTGCTGAGTTCTCACAGCATGCTTAAAACCCCTAACATATCAGTTTTGCTACCTTTGCCATGCCTGTGAAATACGTGGACTTGAATGAAACAGCATGTGACAATGAAAAAGCACAACAAGCAGCACAACGCTACACAGAACCTCTGCACTGATAAACTCTGTATTTGTATCTCACTCAGTATCTGTTCAGTTTTTCTAAGTTAAAGCTGTGAATGAAAAGGCCCTGAAGAGAGAAACGGTGGTCAAATTGTTTTGAGCAGGAGATGAATGTGAAGTATCATGTACAGCCACTAGGTGATAGCAAAAGCACGTCCACTGTGGGACAGCAAATCTGAGACTTGCTCAGGCAACTATCTGGGGAGGAAGGTGGTCACCATCACAAGATCTGAAGACAATGGTGCACTGCTTGGTCACGGGGTGAAGAATTGTGCCTTTATCAAAAGTCTAGAGCTAAGAGAAGCAACACTAATTAATATTATTTGCTTATCCAATTCTATCTGTAAATTTAATTCCTAAGTTAATATGTGCACCTTGTGAGATGCCCTACAAATAAAAAATGAAGGCAATCCAATTTGAAACTTTGACCTCTGGGCTATTTCAGAGGTAGGCTAACTATGCCACCAGAGTCACACAATCCAGCAGTGCTGGGTCCCCAATTCAACTCTGCTCACTAAAAAGATATGTAGAAGTATCAGACCTGACACTACTGCTGCACCAGTGTGCAACTCTCTCCAGTGTAAAGAAGCCGGACTCCTTAACTGTTAATATGCAGGACACTGAAGAAGGTAATTACTACATATTTAGCAACACCATATATTATATTCTGCATGGGGTTGCAAGGCTGCACAGCTGCTACCTGTCTCAATCCTTCAACACATATGATACAATCATAGCAGAAAGCAGTCAGTTGGCTTTCAGAGTTCTCCAGGCAGAAAAAAAATGTGACAGGACAAGTATGTTTCTCTGCCAGCAGCACTATCTGTGTCACTGTTAATATCAGTCAGGGAATGAAAGCACGGGAGTACCTCAACCTACCTCATGATATTGAAAGTATCTTCAAGTAAAAGGTTGTGGAGAATGAACATCTGCCAGAATGAAACAAGCATTTGCAGATTCCATCTGTATCCCAGGAGAGAAAAGTTAAATCTGGGTTTAAGCCCATATGAAGTACAACCACCTCTGATAACAAGCTGATTTAGTGGCTCATGTCTTCATTTAAAAACTTGTATGAGACCATCATGGCCTGAAATTTTCGACAGTGCTGCATCTCCAGTCCAACATACAGTAGGTAATTCATGTTTCTATTTTCAAAGTGCTGGAACACATGAACGTTTTAAGTTTCTGTGCTAACATCTTCCTAGAACCTTCACTATACTCCTCTCCTGCAAAGTCCATCCAAAGCACTTCAAGGGTCAATATTTGGGCAGGTCAGAAGACCCGTCTCAGTCATTTAATCAATACTATAGCTGTGTGATGAAATTATTAACAACAACATCAAGCTTCATTTATGGTGGAGGTTTTATAGTCTGCTAGGAAAAGGGTAGATCTAGTACTGTAGTTCAAATAGGTTACTAACAAAGAAACCACATGAAAGTTAAAGCCAGTGGTAGGTTTTTGGTTGTAGGTAGTGTTAGGCTTTTTTTTCTTTAATCCAGGCCTATTCCTTCTGCTTCTATTGGACTTTTTAACCAACTCTTCAGTATTTTGAACATGAGGTTTCTTCTTTTCCAGACATCCACAAATGAGGTACAATGCACGCTCCAAAGATGAACTCAGTGCTATTGCAATCATTTAAATACAACTTCCAGAAATGCTGTACTCCATAACATTTCTCGTTCAGAACCAGATGACCACAGTTTGTCTTTCTCCTTTGTTTTTCATGTTTCAGTGCTTGAAAAATTTATATCATGAAATATTTGTTATGCTCAACTCTTTCATTCTCAGTTCCCATGAGTGATTCCTTGGTATGCAAGAGGTACAACTGAAGTAAGTGGAGCTGCTTGAAGTGTAAATCTCAACATGAATTGAGTAAATGTAGCTCAAGCTTCCTTTCATAAGGACAAGATTTTCGTAAGGCTGGCTTAATGCAAGAAAGGGCACACGACGAAGTCCTTATCCCAACTCTCTTCAGACTTTCTGAGTTTAGCGCAGAGCCATAAAAGAAAGTCATGTAGCCTGAATAGCATTTGAACACAGCTTCCAGCTCCAGACTGAGACCTATTCAATACAAACAACAACACAGGGGGGAAAAAAATCCATCAATCTCTCATAATTACATTCTCTGCAAGTCTCCATTTTTCAGAGAAGCTATTTTCCACAACTACTTGCTGTTTAAAAAAAGCTACAGGGATCTTGGCAGCTCAGTTAAAGTACATAGCTCAGATTTTAATAAAAACGAGCTTTTAGAAAACTTAACAGTCATGGAAATGTTTCCTTGATTTTTCCTGTCTTCTGCTATTATCATTAATTTTTCACGAGTATCATTCCACAGTCATCCATGCAACTTTAATTTTACAGCTCACTGTTACCCCAAGAGTCGGGAAATGACACTTCCTAGGACTTGATTCTGCATTCTGTTTTCAAGTGAAACTGCTGAACTTCAACTATCTCCCCAAGTGTTCAATTTATGCAAACTGTATCTCATCCAGAAACCTCTGTAACGTTATCTTCCATGTGAGTTGTGCAATGCATTACCAAGATACTCCTACATTGATCCCAGTAATGAGACATGCCCTGTAGGAAGGTATCCAATCTTGATGTAAAGACAGGTGTTGGAAAATCCACCCATTCTCTGAACACTTTCTTTCAGTGATTATTAATCACTTCTGACTTTTAAAAACGGATGCCTGGCTTCTTACTTGAGTTTGCTCAACTTTGAATTCTAGTTACTAGAATTGTTACTCCTGTCTTTTCCAGATTAAAGATTTTTATACTGGTTGGGAAGCTGTTTAGGCACTTCAATTGAATCAAAACCTTCCTGTTATGCTAAACAGACTGAACTCTACATCTCTTCCTCTGAAGCACCTTTTCCTGTCTTTGAACCACTCCTGTACCTCATTCCCATGCATCCTCAATGCAACAGCTCTCTCAAAATGTCACGGTATTTCAAAAGAGATGCCTATAATATTCTGCTCACCTCTTGCCCCACTGTATTCCACGGTAAAATCGTGTTTGTGCTTCCAGCAGTCGCCTCCCGCTGCAGCTTCTGCTTTCAGAAACACATCTAATAGCTTCAGCCGGGCAGAAGGAGGGAACCTCACAGGACAGTTGAAATGCCTGATATTTTTGGCACAGGAAAGTGGCTTCACTTTCCTCCCTTTGCCATATGCCAGCATGACCAAGTGGAAGTTACAAATTTTCTCCCCAGGATGAAAAAAGCTGTATCAGAAACTGAGACAGTTGACAAATATTTGATTGCCAGCCTTGGCAGGTATTAAGGTCTGGTTTACCTGGCAAAGCTGGCTTACAGGGCAAATTACAAGGAAAGAATTTTTTTAATCGATCACAACAGAACACCTTTTCTCATGAACGTGCCAGCGTGAAAGCTTCATCGCCACGACTTTGTTAGCAACTCCCATTAACTAGTTCCACAGCACTGCCTTCCTTTCCTTTCAGATCTCCTACATTTCCCTTAAGAGGTCAGGGAATCGAAGCGAAATATCTCAGAGAAATAAGGACACTTACTCTCGCAAAGAAAGGATTTCTGTGCAAACATCTCCCTTGTCCCGAAGCAAAACGTCTCATAGGAATGTAGTGACACTCTCCAGAGTGATATTACCACACACCACAGTCTAGCTAAAAGAAGAGAACAAGCAAGATTTATCACTTGGAAAATAGCAGAATGGTTGTTGCAAAGCTGACATCGTATGAAACCACACACCTGCTTGTAGTGTATGGATCCCAGTAATGCAGAAGTGAGTGTGTTTGTTTGATGGAACATATCATCCATCGTGACTGTGTACCTCAGGAGTTATTTTGGATCGAAACAGGAACTGTAATGGTTAGAATCAGCGATGGGTAGACAGTCCAAAAACAGTCACAGAAGGAACTTTATAAAACCTGGTTACAGCTGTACCTGGCTCAGTCCTGTGAGTGGCCAAAAAAACTTTCAACAACTCCAAAAAGCCTCAAACAAATCATGTCAGCTTATCTTACTTGGAAAATAAAGCCCGTGCTGAATAGTCCTGTTCAGATAGTCTTGAGGCAAGGATCAGAGCTAAGATTCATAATAAATTACTACAGGAAGCTTTACTTAGCATCTTGTTTCTTCGGAGCAGGATCCCAGTCTAGTCACTGACCTGATTTTTATTTTCCAAAGACAAATAGGAACCATACATACTTTTTCCCACTCACCATTTCATAGGAGGATTTAGAATTTTTATGGCTTTCAGCAATTTCCACAATTTCAGGGATGAAGTTTGCCAATGGTACCTAAGACATTAAGAAAAAAAAAAATCACCTTTCTCAGAGCCAATTCTGTCTCTCCTAACCTCAATCATTTGTGAGAGTTTAAATTAAGTGAAACAACAATGAGAAATTCACTTCAGAATCCTAAAATCACTGGCAGGAACGTACAACTATATGATGTAGTGATAATAGATTTATGCTGTTGATACCTTGGATTAATTTTGTCCAGTATTTTGGCTCTTGCCAGTATTTGCAGCTGCAGGGAGAAATACTATAAGTTCTGCCAGCCCTTAGAAGAGAAAACTGATGTGCCAGTAAGGACTTAATGTCAAAACTCTTTGCTCACAGACGTCTAATCCCCATGCAACACTGCTAAGTTCAGTTTTCTGGTGATGCTGCTGTTCACTGCTTGTCCCCAGCTGCCACTTTCAGAAAGGAAACGTAAGTTTCTTTCTGAACCACCAATAATGAAGAAAATCATGAAGGTTTGACCCAAAGAAATTTAAATCGGTTTTTGTTTCAGTCTATTTCCAATTCACAATTATTTCCTTTTCAAAAAAAGCACTATTTTTGCTGTTGCAAAGTGGTTCATTACTGGGGACACAAGGAGGAGCGTGGAAACAGAGGGGTAGGTGCATCAACAGCACCGCATCTGATAATGTCCTTGAGTAAACCACACTGGCTTGAGTCATGCTTTGTTCTGGTACAATAAACTTGTCAGCTCCTAAGTGAATGCTGCATTTGTTAGGGAAACACATAGCTCACACAGAAATCCTGATTTAAGGTGACAAGACACCATGTGTAGCTGATTATACAGACCAGGTGAGGCAGCTGTGAGCCAGGTGCTGATAAGTATAGCAAAGAACTTGGAGAGCTTGACTGAATAACTAGAGACAGAAAGGGAAAATTCCCAGGACATTTAGAATGTAACATAATCTTTGCCACAGTTAAAATTTCCTACATGACCCCAACTTCACTCAACAAAACTGTTCTCTAGTGAGCGTAAGATTAAACACAAAGGATTTAATTAGGATTAGAAAAAAAAAATCTTCTTAGGTGCAGTCCTTTTTATCGTAGGCAGCGTGTCCCATAATCTCGCTTTGGACATTTATCAGTGCCTAAAACCTTTAAGATTTCTTGCATTTATGATTTTCACTCATTTCCTTGCTGCCAGAGTTTCACTGAGCTGATGGTTATTAAACGTTTCGAAATTTCCAGTGCAACATTATTGATAGTAATTTCTTCCCATATGCAAGACTATTATTTTCCTTTATTACCTGACTCAGCCAAAATACACAAATCAGGGTGAATGTCAGGCTTCCAAGTGTGCTTGGCAAGGATTTAAGTTGTTCTTCGTGATTCTGAGGAACTGTAGTACTTGCAGAAGTTCTAAAAAACCTCAGTGCTCTCAAAAAACACAAACCTGCAGAAAAGTGAGACGGAAAAAAATCTGTCAAGAAGTGGAGTATTTCCTCATACTCAGCTGTTCAAATATGCATGCTTTGTTTTCCGTGTATTTACAGTGGATCCTATCTCATAACACCGCTCAGTATTCAGAGCATTTATATCACTGGATTTCTACCTATGTCCTCAAAAGAGGCCTTATGTGAAAAAACAAGAATTGCAGTTCCCTTGAGCCAAAGGCTTTAGTGATATGTAGGTCTACTATGGACCCCAGAGGCACACACAAAAAAAGCTCTTTTGGTGGTGGGTTTCTTTTCAGCACCTCTTCCCTTCCTTGCCCAGCCTGGTCAGACCATGTGTGAAATAGACTATTCTAAACCACTGAAAAAAATAACTTCAGACCATTTTTTCCAATGCTCGTGGTTTATAGAGTCGGGAGTTATGGTCTTGAAAGATAGCCTGATATAGATGCTTCCTCATTCCTGTTACAAACTCTGCCTTTGTGTTTAAATACCTATGTGCATATAAATTCCTCTGGGTATATAAACACCTATGTGTTAAAGAAACAGAGGTTGTATGCAAATGTGGATTGAAAAAGGGAAGCATCACAGTGCTCTTGTATGCATCTATCTACATGCAACTTTTGGACTGAGTCCTTCTACAGCTCAGAACCAAACATAAATGAAATTCCCTGGCACTGAGAGAGTAAATGTGATTATTAAGAGCTGCAATACCAATAGAACAGAATAAGCAAAATAGGACTGGTCAGACCAGTCACACCAAAGATGCACTTAGCCTGGTATATTGTCTATGTAACTGCTCAGTTGTCAGTGGTGAAGTAAAGTGTGTCCTTTCCCCTGCTGTCTTCCATTCACTAGATTACCCTCTTCTTTTTCTAGTTTAACTTTTTAATCAGAGGCATTTTAGCAAGCTAAGTCAGAGTTTCTAATGATTTTAAAATAATGAAGCTGGGATAAAGTTGCTCTCATGCCCACAGGAGGCAGCAGTGCTTTCGAGTTAGGCAACCTCTGCATACCATATGCAGAACCAATTGCTTCTCAGCATCTCTGCAGCCTTGGACAAAGAGAAAAACAAAGCAAGCAATCTTCCAGAAACTGCTCAGTAAAAGCAACAGTTCATCTTGTACCATGCGTGCCTAAGCTGTCCCATCCACAGCTGGCAGGGTAGCAATGTGATCAGATGCCACCAGTTCACACAGTATTTTCCACCCTTTCTATTCATACAGAATGTCATCAAAAGCTTTAGGTCTAGTCAAGAGTTCTGAAGTCTTTTATGAGCATTGCAGATGAATAATGTAATCAGATTCTTCTTCACGCAATCAGGACAGCTGAGTATGGAAGCAGTGATTTTGCCTGAATTGGGAAAAACATGTGCCCAGGGAAAAAACCTCACAGCCCAGAAAGCAGCTGATGTGGAGGCAAAGAATGTGTTATTATAGCCTTTAACTGCAGCAATATTGAAATTGCCCCTGCCTTTCCCCCCTCACTATGCAGATACTGCCACTTCAATAATGAAGACTGTAGTCTGGGGTAGGAGTTCATCCAGATGACAAAGGGATGTTTCATCACCCATCATAACTTCTGCTCCACGTCTAGTGCTTCCTTAACACATTTCTTTCACCTGGTCCCTGCTGCGTCTCTAATCTGCCCCTATTACAAGCTCTTCTGTGAATTTCTCCCCTCCACTGCTGTAGGGAGGTTTTGACTGAAGATGGCAGCATTTGCCCATTCGTTGTTGCTGAGTAAGGACTGGAAGTCTGAATCGGCTCGCTGTAACTTCCACTTGATTTCTCAGTCCAACCATCACCAGGGAAGAAACAGATCATTCACAAATCACAGCCTTTGTTCTACTCAGTAGAGTACAGAGCCGCAAAAAGCGATGTGTTTGCATGCAGTAGCACACCGCTCTGTCTTTGTGGTGACAGCTACATAAGAATAGGGGCATGTAACCAAGAGTGGACTTTTGTTTTCCTTAAAAAACCTAAATTGTAGTTTAGACTGCACTGATGTACACATTTGGAATTACATACAGATGCCTCTCCAACAAGAGGCATCTTGTACTGCTCATTTCTAGTGCAAAAATCGTACTACTGACATTCAGAGTGATTTAGGAAGGTGAGGATGTCCACACCTGTCTCCCAGTGGGAAATAGCTTGGTGCTATCAATATTTATAGGCAGGAAAAGTGAATGAGAAAAATGAAGACCCCGAAAAATGCAGTAGGATCCCAGGAGCCTGATTACATAATTTTCGGGCACAGAAGTCTGTATTTTGAGGTGCATTCCTTCTGCAGCCACCTTGCTGCAACATGGCAGCATGATGCTCAGCTGCTGTCTGCAACAGAAACACTCAGTGCCCAGAGTGACACGATTTAGCTTACTCTCTAATCAGTACAATAAAATAATGCTTTTCATCAGAGCGTTACAAAACTCCTCAATCAAGCTTCTGTTCTGGATTTTTCTAATTTGTTACTTTGATGGTAAATTCTTCCAATGGCCAATTATCTTACCTGGAAAACACATGTATTTTTCCCAACTCTGTACTAGGTCCAGTTGCCACTGAAAGCTGACCTTCCACCCAAATTTCACTGTATGTTTTTTCTGCTGGCTACTGGAGCCATCTATTACCAGAAATCATCTTCCCTGTATTTGTGCTTGCACATTGTGATGATGCCTCCTCTTTATTTCTTCTTTGATAGCCTAAACGGATCAAGCTCTTTACATCTTTCGCTAGAAAGATGTTTCCCAGATTCTGAATCATTTATGTGTCTTTTTTTATGAACTGTTCAGCATCCTCTTTGATCTGCAGATGCCAGACCCTGAAACACTGTCCCGGTGAAGATCTGGTTAACGGGGGTGGATGGAGTGGTAAGCTTATTACATTAGATCTGTGAAAGGAAAGATTTGATTTTAATGTGCACCAGTTTGACTGAGAAGAAGTATAACAGAGGTATTGAATGGGGGAGACATTTCCTGAAAGGATTAAACTCCTGTCTGGGTAATGAGAACATCCACAGTCACATTAGACTGGATTAAAGAGAAAGATAAATTCTCCTGCTTCAGAGCATAAACCAATAGCTGGTGGGGACTGCAAATAAATGTCTCCTTTGGGTAGACTCTTCTGTAATTGTTCACTGTGGAGAGAGCTCACATCTCCCATTGAAGCAGCTGGCTCAAAACACTGGGATAAATGGGTCTAGAGGAAATTGCCCATCTTTCTGTTATGTGGAGACACACACAGAGATTGAAGAGACAGAAAGTTTGCACTTAAAGTTTAAACCCTTATGTCATTTCTCTCCATTTCCAAGCCTAACTAGGTAAGAAAACTAAGAAATTAAACTGAGAAATCTGTATTAGAGTCTTCATTCTTGCAGCCTCCTTCCCAGTGCAACTGCCATTTGGGATGCAAGTGAATGTATTTGCATGAACACAAAAGTCCTCTTATCCCTGCATGGTAAGTAGTTCCCACTTTTACTATGCTCTGAACCTTCCAGGTGCAAAATAAAACAGATTGGTTGGAAATTTGGAAGCAAATGAGCCAGGCTGCTTGCTCTGGGCTTCCAATTTAATAAACATGCATCTATATCTAATGGACAGAAATCACCTGCTCCTCTAATAATCATTAAACAAATTGACAGCACAATAGCCAAGGCTTCTCAGCTTAATGCCACCTACTGCAAGAGTAAAGTAATCCACTAATGTCTTCTCAGAGAGGCCATTATTCTGCCTAATATGAATGCACATACACACACTCCACGTGACCTAGACTCAAACATGTTCATGAAGAGAATAAGTTGCATAAGAATGATATTTATTAATACAATGCATATCATTTATAAGTACAATCAGTTCTGATTTACTCATGATGAGGATAACAATCTGCAGTGCCTTCCTCTGTGAGAGCTAGAACCTGAGCAGCTTTACAGACACCATCAGGCTGGATGGCCAGACATGCCTGCATCTACACCAGAAATGCATCTGCTTTCCTAACTCTGAGCTTGCAGACCAGGCCAGCTGTGCACAAAAGCTTTGAGGTGAATTACTCAGCTTGAAGTAGAATCAACTGTCCTTCACAACTCTTCCTCTGCAGGGGAGTATCCACACACACAAGTATGACTGGATCTACTCCAAGGCAATTCCCAGATTTAACTAACCTCATGGGGCTACTGATCACCTGATACATAATCTCAGAGTTAGGATGGAGGATGCAAGCAAGGACTCCAAAATGGGTTGCACAGGGATAAATCAAGCCCTTGCTGTTTGCCTGGTCCTTATCTCCACAGTACAAGAGTATATCAGTCATTTGCACAGTTCTCTTCACAGCATGCCCATGGGGGAGAGAAATTGCTCAACCTCATTTTCCAAACAGGGAGGTGAAACAAAAGCAGTAGTGTGTGATTGCTCTGTTCCTCCCCAAAGCCAAGCAGGAGGCCAGCAACAGGTGAGTGGAATTGAAACCTTACCTCCCAAGCTTCTCAACTATCTTTCCTTTACTAGCAGTGACAAACTGCTATGCAATCAAACTTGCCTTGCAGGAATCTCAGCTAGGCTGTTGGCATCTGAATGTATTCCCTCACAAAGACTTCTTTTTTTATGGGGCTCCTACTTTTAGTATCAGTTTGAGCCCGGATCCTCACTCGGTTCATTGCTGTGGCATTCATTGCAGGGCACCATAGACACCAAGAGGTATGATTACATTCCACACACCCACTGAAGCCAATTTCATTGGTGGTGTAGCTGCAAATTGAACTGAGGTCTCCATGGAAGATTCTTGGGCTCTTGGCCTGCTCAGGTATATTTGCAAAGGTGAACCATAATGCCATAAGAGTTCCAATGTTTGCTTAGAGTACTGTGAACACAGATAACAGCTCTTCTTGCTACACGTGCTGACAGTACAATCAAAGTAGTTTGCACTGGATGTAGGTTAGTCTAACCTAAGTACATTAAACAAAGATTAACATGCCTAAATGATACATGTGTTCTAATTAGAGAATGTAATCACCTCAGGCTTGATCATTATTGCTCCCTTTATGTTTATCATTTCAGCTGCATTCAAGGTCCCTGACAGTTCCTTCATCTAACTTTTATCTTCAAGGACATCAAGTTTTTAATCATTAAACACCTTACACACTATTTTTCAGAAATATTTGAAGAAAATTTAATTTACCAGTATAAACTACGTATCACTGAAGGTTGTTTTAAAAACCTCCCATCTCCAGCTGCTGCCCTTACTCAACAACTCCCTTTGGAAATCAGCCTGTGGGAAAGTAGCTCAGAAAATAAAATAAAAAAGTTTTGTCATTCTCCCTCTATTTTTTCATCAATTTTGCTCTACTGGACGATTTCCAATTCAACTACAGAATCTGTCAAAGTATAAGCACTGTCAGAGCTAAGGGGATTTTCATTTGAGACCAAGCTCTCAGCAGCAGTATTTCCCCTGACTTGAGGCTGCCTGACAACCCAAACTCATTTCTTCTGATTTAGCTTAATGTTACTTCTCACTCCTTCCTGCATATATCTAAGTTGTCCCCTCCATGTAGATCATGTAGAAAAAGAATTAAAATTGCCACATGATATCTGCCTTCCAGAAGTGCAGTATTTTACACTATTAGTGATGGTGGGAAGACATTCAGGTAGACATTCACTAGACTTTTGCACATGCACTGATACATGTGTTTATGATGTGGTTAGCTTCATATGATCCCACAGAATACATAAATTTGACCCAGAATACAAAAATAGCCCACTATTAATCTTTCTGTAGTGGGAAAAGTAGATTCATTGGTGCAAGCAGAGGGAGCACTGGAAAAACTTTATAGCTGCTTCCATAAAGCTGTCAGTAGTGAAAACAAGCTGGGTTTTAAGCTCAGGGAACAAAGACCATATTACCTATAACACTTAAGCAAGAATACTGATGAGATCCCACAGCCAGAGGTTTATGGCTAGAACAAGGAAACAGATCTTTTGGGCTTGATTCCATCAAGTTGTTAGACTTGACTGCAACTCTCTTGAACATCTCTACAAAAATAGTATTTCCTCTTTGCAAGTCTCTCAAAGCACAAGTCCACAGTATGGCTGCCTACCAGATATATATATTCTAGGCATAACTTTTTAGAATTGTATAAAATAACGGCCTGATGTTGCACCTCTATTGTTATTTTGCTGATGTGCCACTACAAGTGAAATCTCAAGACTGTATGCTAGTTCAAGAATCACTAGCTTAGAGTTCAAGGATCACTCAGAGAATTGGTGTGGTAACTCTGCCCAGCTAAAGTAAACGTACATGGGCATTCCCAGGCTCCAAATCCCATCTCTTAACTGGCAGCAAAATCACACTGAACGTGCAGTAATTCAATATAAACATTATGAAAAGATGTAAACAATACTGACCCAAACAGCATTTTTGATGCAGGTCACAGAAGACCAGGTACAAAGCCCTTTGAAATTCATGTGAAACCCTTTCAGAATCTGTTTGAACATCATCAGGTTGCACTGCTGTGGTTTCTCTGTATACCTTTTGTGCATGAATACTAATAATTCAGTGTAAAAGCAGCAACACATCTGTTGAGCCCATGCCCCAGACAGAAACCAGTAAAAGGCAGAAGGCTCTTTCAACTGGCAGCTTTTAGCAAGACAAGTAACCAGTCTGAAGGAAATTGTATGTAAAAATATAAAAACCTCTCAGTATGCTGTGTAACGTTCTCTGCTACCCCCTGTGCCTGTGTATGTTCCTTTCCCAGCCTGGACAGGCAGATAACATATCTGGACAAGTTAGCATACCTACCATTCCTCGACTTCATCTCTCCTCGCTTGCTAGGAGCTACCATCTCTTCAGATGGATTACCAGATCATTTGTTTTGCTGATCTGTTTCTAATTAAAACAGGTCAGATAAATCTACAAAAACAAACCAAAAATAAACAACAACAAAAAAAGAAGGGCTACAGAGTGTTGCTGTGAGGAAGAGGCAGCTTTTCACAAAAGGCAGTGGGTATCCTTCACTGGCACAGTGCTCTGCAGCCTTAGGCAGCCTCTTAACTAAACTAGTAGCAGCAAAAGAAATCATCGCACCTTGCCTCCAGGAGGAAAGTGTCTGGTTTATTATCACCAGGGCTCAGTGATACTCTACGGGATTCACCCTGCCTAAAGTTGGTGCTTTATGCCTCCAGGACTATAGCACCATTCAAAAGGGCCAGTGACTTCATGGCTGTGACGAACAGGAATACATTTTGTTTTAAGGAGTTTAATGGCTGGAAAGCCCCAGTGTTGTTATATCTTCTGCAAAATCGTGAAGAAGTAATCTTGCAAAGCAACCACTATAAGGCAGATCAGTGAGTCCCAACACATCAACAGCATAGTTGTGACTGAATGAATCTGCACCTTCGGGGCATGGAGAAAGAAGAAATATTTCATGTCAAAATAGCTGACCCAAGACAGCTGCTTTAATGCAAAACCCCAGCAAGCAGCATGCTTTCACCTAGGTTTAAATAGTCAAGATAAATCTCAGAGTGAGGGTACATAGGACTATAGCACTTTGACCGTACAGGCACTGTGCTTCATTCCTACTACTATTTATTTCAACCTGGTCAATACCAAGCTAACACTTCACTGAAAGAATACCACTTTTACAGGGAATATAGAGTCTGTCAAATCAACAATGGCTCGAATTGCCTCTCCTTAATATACCAGTGGTTCTAATACAGAGTAAAAATAACACGCCTTACTAGATGAGTATTGTAGTCTCAGTCATTTCTCTTTTACATAAATAGTCATCACAACAATTAACAGCCTTGCTCTTATCTACAGAATCCCTTGTATTAAAAATAAAACTGGTGAGCTGAAGCTACCACAGTCATCAGCACCCACATCTCAGGGCAGTACCTTGAAAAGAGATCATCCTCTAATCGCCACGCCTGGTCAAGCTGATGTGTGTTCCCACCTCCCTAAGTCAAACCTCTAAAGGACTTCCAAGTTCTCCTTTAAAGGGGTTGAACTCACAGGCTTTTGTTTTGTGAAATGAAAACAAGCAAGCGTAGATCTTTTCCTTGGTCTATGTTCTCATTTTCTGTTGATCATTTTTATTTTCTGAGTTTCAGGAACTAGAACTATTACGTTCCAAAGGCTTCATTAAGATTATGTCATTAACTTCCCTAATGAAAGAATTTCTAAATGTGTTTTTAAATATAATTATTTATTTTTTATATGGTTGCCTAATTTCCCAGGTAAATACCAGGCTATTGACATTTTGCAAGGCTCGCATTTATAAATAGGGTATTTCTAATGCACAATCCTGTCAGAAAACCTATTATACTCTTTAATGTAATGTAAAGTTTTATTACTTTTGAGTAATTACAGTGTTTGTTTTGCAGAATTAATTACCAGCCAGCTTCAATCTGAACAACTCATCATTCCAAGCTCCTCCCTCTTTCTCCCCTAGCTATGCACTGAGCCGGGGCATGGGCATGATTACCACATCTCAGGAGAAACTGGTAGATTTCTTTTTTTTCCTGTGTTCACCTCTGTACTTGACAAAAAACCCCATATTTCCACATAAAATACTCACTAAATTAGACCTGGAACAAGAAAGAGAATAAGACTGTTAAAAGAAAAAAGAAAACACTGGTTCTTTTATTTTTACTCAGGCTTAAGTGCTTGAGAGGATACACACGAATTCTGTCCTGCATTTTGCATTAGCGAGAGTGAAAAATTTTGAAAGATGCAACTACAAGGATTTTTCTATTATCATCACTATTCTCTTACTACAATGTCTCCGTGAGGATCTTGTAATAGATCTTCCATGAACATTTGTGAAAGAGCCTTATGTGCTCTGTCCTGTAAGATGCCAGCAAAAAAAAGAAGTTTATTTCGCTTTTTTATAAGACTCCTACAATTGTCCAACAGGAACGTTCCCCTGAGTGGGGAGTGCATCTCAGGCTTCTTAAAATGTGTCCCTTAGAGTGTTTTAGTTACATCACTCCATTTAGCAGGAAGCTCTGTTTTATTAATACTCCTCAACAGCTAAGAAAATTGAAGAATATAATGTGTCAGGAAAGCTCAAAACAATTCCTTACTCCTCCTTTGCAGTGATAGCAGGTCTGTACTCATCCCATTTTAACAAGTTTTTCTTACTAAAGATTTGGATACGGGGCGGGGTGGGGGACAAAACATTGTCTATCTGCTCAAAAAGAACTTGGCAGAAACTTGCATCAAGACAGACTTCACAATGATTCCATGAAAGCTTGCAACAACTCCCCCTGCCTTTTCCCTTGCTTTCACATGAACACACTGTCTGATTCAGCTCTGTAAATTAAAAGCCACGTGGGGACATACGCAAAGCTCAGAATTTTCCTAACAGCCCAGAATCCAGCACTGGGTGCCAAGGCTTTCTAGCACTGATGTGATTGTTTAGAAAGGAGATGGTGCGTTTTTGGATCTGATACCAAGTGAGTCAAGTTATGCATGTGCTGACTCAGTTATAGGAATGAGGGCACAATGACTACCAATTATTCTAAGTTTCCAGAAGGAGCAGTTGCTTACATTATGGATTTTTTTTGAAAACCCCACAGTTTCAAGAACTACACTCAAAACTTCTTTCTCCTGCTGAGACCATAGATCATTAACATTGTTAATGTCCTCACTAAAACTGTTTGGAGAATGTGACAAGTCTAATTTGTAACTGACAAACCAGTTGAGAGAATGTTTAAAATGCATCAGTTTTGCTGTTTGACCCTTTGAATGGATGTGTGGTTCTTGGCAGGTAGACTCCCTATTTTGTTAAAGACTATCTGTTCTTTCATCAATCTTTTTAGCTGGCTGAAGAAGAGAAAACTCTCCATTTTGCTTGCTTTCATTTCTGCTTTTAAGGTTTGAAGGAAAGCCGTCTTCAAAATACAATGATTACAACCCAGGGAGGGAGGAAGGCAGCTTTTTGAGGCAAAGCTTGGGAGCCTAGAGGTGCTGAATTCCTCAAACAGAGCTGCTTTTCTTTTTTGTCAAATAGAACTACTTTTGAATTGAATTGTACAGCTAGCTACCATGACTTTAGATACCACATCTACCTTTCCATCTTTATTTTGATGGTTTGATGAGACTTATTTACAAACATTGGAACCTTAGAAGAAAACAAACCCACACGTGTATTTTAGCAGCCTGAATATCAAATTTGGCACTAGCCTGTCCTGTTCATCCACAAAATATTTTTCAGAAAGAAATAGCCTCCTGACCTTTCAAGTCCATTAACCTACCTCCATGTCTTTCAGAAGTGTATTTGACTACTTTGGTTTAGCCACCCACCCAGATCAAATCACTTAAGTTCAGCAGTGCTGAGTCTTTCCATCTCAGGTACAGCTGTCTGTACCTATTGCTGTCTAATTCTAAAGAAATAAAAATCAAACCTGCTCTCACATTATAGCATAGAAGATGCACTTTTCATATCATGCAGTGAGAAAGGCTACAGCTCCATCAGAGATTTAGTTGGCCTCAAAGCTCATTTGGAGCTAAAAGCCCTATGAGAGATCCATAATGAGAAAGATTTGATAGTTTAATGCTTTCCTGTGAAGAACTGTAATTTGCTAGGAAATGGATAGGATAATATAATTCCTGAGATCAACTGGAGGTCGGTGTGTTAAATTTCAGCTGTTAAGTGTTGGTATGGAGGGATTCAATTAGGAATGGGTGATGCAGTTCAGAGACAGTCACAGATTATGTGACATCTCTAAAAAAACACCTCAGGTCCATTCTTGGAACTTTAACATTTAGTTAAGTTTATTTTTCATTTTTGATTCTTGCTTCTGGTCAAGTTGACTTAACGTTGCATCTTAGTAACATTTAGATATGTACCCAAAACAAGCCTCCAAATGTATTTATTACAACAAAGCATCATATAATCACCTAGACACCCACGGCTTGCTTATGGGCTCGTACCTCACTCCCTGTGTGGCACTTCTTTAAGAAAAGTCATCATCTCCTATTTAGATTTTTTCTGAGCTGCCACACACTGATTCATCAAGAACTTGAGAACAAAGCCTTCTGATCATTTAAAAAAAATAAAATACAAGCAAAGAAAAGATACTTGCAATGACATCTTTGATGTTTTATAGATTAAGAGAGTCTCTCATGAATAACAGTCATTTCTCATGTCATTCCTTTTCTGGCTTTGAGAGTTTTCATTAATTGAGATTTAACACTAACTGGAAAATAATTAAACTAGCTTATAGAGTCTGGCCTTCCCATCAGCACTCGTACTAATTAATCAGCACCATCAATAGATTTTAATAGCATTAAAATTCTGATTCACTGCATTACTCTTCAACCCCACACTACTTCCTTCTATTCTTAGTTTCACTGTGAGCAGGAGACAGCATTCCTTAAGACAATATCAAGAGCACAAATATAGAAACAGCAATCAGCCCTCATCTTCGCTGTCCCTGTAAGAAAATGTCACATTTTTCTAGATAATTGCACAGCAACATTCATCACTGATCTGTGAATCAGAACTCATTATTCACGTTCCCTGTTCAGCTCCACAGAAAGAGGCTTCTCTGAGGAAGCCAAAATAAAGAGAAAATACTATACAAAAATAAAGGTTCTCTAGCTGGCACAATCCCATGTCTCCTTTTGGTTGTTATTACTGTTCTGTTCAGTAGTAACAAGCTCAGCCTACAATTTGTTAATTACAGAAGATGTTGAACAGGGCTTTTCTGATCTTTTATTTTCACGTGAATCGAATGAAACTGAGTCTTATCTCCTTAAAAGAAAAAAGTCAAGTAAAATCAATAGGCCCGCTGGCACTACTACATATATGACTTTCAGAAATGGAACTAGCATCTGGTCAATTTTTCTTCATTCCCTCTGATCACAGAAGATAAGTGATTCATCATTAGGTTTTTTTTCCAGGCCAAATGGATCATGAGTAGCTTACACTGCTTCGTTCCTACTTAAGAGAACAGGCAATTAATTTCTTGTCAGCAGCCAGGACAATGTTACAGTCTTCAGTGTACTTTAAAAATGAGTGGAAGGTCACAGTAACACCTGAGATCTCTTGTTCTAAAACCTTATGTTAAAATACATGTGTGTATATATATAAGTGAGAATCCATCATATTTCAAAACTGAGTAAGAAACAAGATTAGTAGCAAAACCAGTGCAAGTTTCTTGGATTGCTGAGGTGAATATTGCATTATAGTAGGAACTCTCATTTCTATTTGTGATATCCAAAGGACAAGTAAAGAGGAGTGGGAAAATTTAAGTATGTACATATGCTTTATACTCTGCTGAATTCTCAGAGTAGATGGGCTCCTTTTAGGACTGCTTTATTGCATAAAGGCAGATGAAACCCAGCACTCTATCCCTAATTTGTTTTATCATCTTGCTAATCAATAATAAAAGTCAAATAATTAAATACAAGAAATCCATTCCGTTATCTAAACAGTTATAGTAAAGAGTCAGTTAAATATGATGAGACATTAAGCTATTGAATGAGGTTGCTGTGTTTGCATTGTACTAACTTACTTTCTTGAAAGTATGTAGGGCCTGATAACTTGCACCTATCTAAAGTCCGTGAAATAGATATAATTCTATCCCACAGTCCAATAAAAGCAGCACATCAAATTGAGTATTATTGCAAAGCTACAGATCTCACACTCTGCTGTGGTTTAAAGGTAATTTGGCATGGAACATTTCCTGATTGGTATCAAGAAGGATGAAACATCAGAGCAGAGGTGGTGTCAGCCAGCAGATGGTACTGCAGGCTGCTGAGGACAGGCTAAGCTGCTGTCACTTCATTGCATGTCAAGCTGCTAGGGAGTGAGCCCTGGCAGAGGTTGCACTCTCAGACTCCTTTCTGCCAGGGTTCTGACGTCAAAAGACAGGCAGCTCATGATAGTGTGGAGCCAGCTGCAGGAAAGTTAACCTTGCAGGTAGCCAAAGGCATCTTGTCTGTGAACACTCTAGATAAGCAATGTATACAAGAAAGCATCACCTATATACTCCCACCTTTACCTCCCCGTGCATCTGTGAGTGTGCAGAGTGAGGGCAGTCAGACACTGTCTCACAGCTAGGAGCTCGTCTGCTCTCCCTCACTAGTTCTATTTTGCTAAAGGACAAGCAGCTGTCTCTCAGCGTGGAATTCAGCCCTGTGCTCAGTATCAATCACTGGCATCACACCCCAACTCTATTCCAGTTATTGCAAGCTCTTCTGCCACTTGCTTTCACAGGGAACCTAAACTCTATCTGCAGGACAAGTGTCAGCATCTTGTAATCTCCTTCAGTTACTTATGATGTAATAATATCTGTATGCTTTTTATGCACACAACAGACACCAAAAGGAGTAAATTCTCACTGGCTAAGGTAGGTTGCATCTCCTTAAAAGCTTAAAAAGCTTCATCTCATGGTATGTATGATTTGCTTGCTTAGGAGACTGGGCTCCTTTTACAATATGCAGATGTCTCTGGAAGTCCACTACGATAAGAAAGACATTTTTCTGCACTTCTTTTAGCATCTCAGTCTATCCCAAGATTCTGGCCTTCTACATGCACCCTGCCCTCCTTCACCCAAGATAAACTGCATTGCATATGGATGTGAAGATTTTTGTTTAACAAGGTATGTGATGACCCACTTTAGATTTTCATGATTGGCAACTGAAGGGGAAAAAATGTGCTTTAATTACTAGTATCTCTGGGGAAGATTTGAAACAGCTGAGCTGGTTCTAATATGACAGCACTTAGCAGATTGTTTTGTTTTCTCACTTTGAAACTCTGTCCACGAGGCACCATTTGCAACAGCTACTGGAGTCTTTACCAGAATAACTGTCCCTCCTGGGGACCCAATCTCCCATTCCTTTGGGACTGTACATAGCACACCTTAGCTGAACAACCACCACTACCCACTTTTATTTAATGACTAACACTGTTTCCCCTAATTAAACAAGCTAATAGGGAGAGTCAGGATACCTTGTGTTTAGACCTGTCTGCATCACCTGTACTCTGAAAATTTTTTAAGTCACTTTGGCTAATGTTTTCAGAAGCAGCAGTCTGAGATGTGATCTTACAGCTTCTGAAGTGTCATTGCACCTTCTGGAGTCAGAAGTGAATGAGCTCTTTAGAAACCGTGGGGCTGGGCTTGCAGAACTTGAAAGCTATTTTCCCATCTTTCGATTTCATCATCTGCAGATCAGCAATAACTCACTAATCACAGAATCTTAAAGACCAAAGAATTGCAGTGGATGACTGAATAAGAAAATTTAGAATGGATCTTATTGTTTCCAAGAAGTTGTAAGAAAACAGTGCTACTTCCACCATACAGTAGCCACGTCTCTTACCTTGGTACTACATGTTCTGTCATGACACCAAGCAGCTGAGAAATTCAGTCCCGAAGTCCTTCAGCACACGGTCACCTTTAATGTATTGGGAGTTCCTCAGTGAAGCAAGATCTCTTCTCAAACTGAGTGAAGATAAACACCACATACATTTTTGAGAATGCAGACTAGAAAAGCTACTGTCTCATAATTTTGATGTAACATAATTACATAATTCATGTGTAGCCACAGATATCCAAGAGGAAGCCAGGAATTGCAGCTCAGTCTGAAGCTTCAGTTTATCAAGCCAACCACTATCATTCTTCTGTCCTGTCTCACCAAACTCTCATCAAGACAACATTTGTCCTTCAGACTGCTTTATTAGGTACTCACATGCATAAAATTGTGAACAGCATTTAGCTACCTGTTTTGTCTTTGTTTTCTCCATTTGCATTAAAGTTTTAAAGACTGAAAAATGAGCATTTAAAAAATTTCTTGTCAGCAACCTGTAATCTATTATGGCAATTAATCAAAGCCATACTTTGTCAACTTCTCCTTGTTCTCTCATGCTTCATGTTGTTATTTCATCAACACAATAAAAAGGGATTAATCTTCATTTCTGGGAAAAATGATTTTCAGGACTAAGGGGAGCAGCTGTAGCTACGCTACTGATCTTGTGGTCCAAATCAATCCCCAAGAGGAGAATTAATTACTTTTAACTGGGATGCCTTCATTAAGCCCTAGCTAGTGCATCCTCAAATTCTGCACGTTATCATAAGACAAATCTGTCATCCAGGGCAGCATATTCATACAGTCAATGCAGGTTTAGTAAGCAAAATATGAGCACGTTGAATGCATCTCAGCAGACTTGCTAAGGTGACCACAGATATGGTGATGTAATACACCTACAAAAAAATACATCGGTATGCTAGTGCACTGATTTGTTACTGAAAAGACTAATTGCAATAATTACACTGTTACGATGAATATTCTACAAAGCAGTAACTGCAATTTAATCTGTTACACAGTGTAACATCACAAATTGTTTTTCCTAATCTGGAGACTGTTTACACAGCAGATACCTCACAGGGCAGGTTGACATACTTGGGCATTTTGATACCAATTATCAATACAAGTTCATACAAATTCACCATGGTGCTTTCAGAATTTAGGGAAGTCCAACTAGGAGAGGACAGGCAGGATGTCCTACAGCCACACAGACTGCCTTAACCATCGTATTTCCCCATTCCCCTGAAGTTACCCCTAGAATATCAAGTCAAATTAAGTTTTTGTTGCCCTTAGATAATTGGTTGACAGTCCTATCTAGAACTTGCTGTGAATTGTACTTAATAACTGACAAAGTGACATCCCAAATCCTGCCTGGGCTACCTGGAGCATAAGCTCCACAAAACCCCAATATCCAGTAACCCAACCATTTTGTGACACTCAGTCATGACTCAGAAAATTACTTGGTGCCACACTATCTCCTTTTGAGGGTCAAAGATTTTATTGTGTTCATCGTGTTCTTACCAATGCAATTCAGCAGGATTGTCCAGACATCAATGATGTAAATGTCTGAAATATCTGCAGGTTAATTGCAGCACTTTAAATCTTTACACTGACAGTGGAACTTCAGGGCATGAAGTTCATGCATTCTTTGCTTCTCATTACCCAGTTTTTCCTTACTGGCTCATTGCCTACAAAGTATTGATTAGCCACAGAATCTCTGTGGCCAGCACTGTAAAACCAGCCACAGATTTACATTCTGGAGACAAGTTCTGACACAGCCAATAACCACCTGAACACCTTTTAGGGTCTTTTATTACCAAGTGTATAGAGGGCTCATTTCACCAACTCAGTAAATAATTGGTTTCAGCTTAGTGTTCTTACACTTTAAAAGGATTACAAGACTCACTCAAGAACAAAATACAGCCCTGGCCTCAGGTACATACACTAATACACAAAGGTCTTAAGTGTGTAATACTACTAGTAATACATTTAGCTCAAAACCAGATGCATAATGTGAAATTCTTCTCTGCAGACAGAGCCAGTACTTTGATCTCTTCAAATAAGGGTTAGATCAGACACCTGCTCAACACACCGTCTATAATACTGATTCTCCTGAGCCTCACCTCAGTGCCCCATATGTATGAAAGCGTTTTCTGCATGGGATGCAACAACAGGAATACTCTTCTCTGCTTTCAGTTTCTGGAAAAGCCTTTTTTCCTTCCTAAGTCCAAAATTCAGAGACACAGTGTGTTCTTCACTACCCAAGGGAAAGCATGATCATTTTTCAGGTCTTTGTCATATGGTCTCCATCCTATGCCACAACAAAAGAGCAGCCTTACAAAGGCACTCCTGAACTACAGTCTGCAGTACTGATTACAACTCCCAATAAATATGCCCTTCAGTGTCCACCAGTAAAAAAAATAAACCCAACATGAGATGCTGCAAGGCTACGAGCAGCAAGAATTACTTTATTGAATTTTCACTAATAGTCATCCCAATCAAACAAAATGAATTTGAATTCTACAAATAAGTTTAACTCCTGCAGCTGGAGCCCATTCTGCAAAACCATTGGCCAGCATACAATAATTGCAGCAACTTCCTCTGAGTTTCACAGCTTTCCAAAAAATCATGCTCCTTCAGGATGTCTCAAGCAAGTACATGATCCAGTGTTAAGAGTAAAATAATTGCTAAAGCTCGGTTATGGACAAACAAGGAACTCAAACAACCAGGCTGCTGGCACCACCCTCATCAATGAAGAACATTCAAGCATTAGAAAGAAACGTTCCCTACAGCTCAATAGCTGTAATACCCTCTCATGACACCCAGGTTTTTTCAGCCTTTATGCCTTCTCTAAACTTTTCCAATAGCTCATGAAATCGAAAAAACAGGCCTTGAGTTACAACTCATCTATATTAAAGTGATCATAACAGATTAGTGACAAATATAAAGTAATTGATTTTTTTTTCCCCCATTTTCTCCCTCTCCCAACAAGCTTAAACTAATAACAATAATGATGTGAAAGTATTTCCATTGGGAAGTTTGTACATTTCTGGCAGTAAAATCAATTGTTTGGAGGACAAATTTTATCACAGGAATTAATCACTGCTATCTTCAATTACTGTATTACACAATTATCAATGTTTTTCATGATGTAAAGTATGCAGGAAGGCATCTTAATTACAAAAAATTGCCTCACCTCTGTTCCCAAAGGCAAGAGACAATAAATACATTGCTGGACAGCACCAAGGAGATTTTATTTCAGGGCTCCTCTGTCAGTGCTCCCCAAATAGGTGAGCAGAACCACTTCGCCATCTCACTGGTACATCACTCACACTTAACCTACTGCTAAGGTGACTAGTCAGACCAGAACTGTGCTAATGCACTTACCAGGCCAAAGCTACTAAGGTTTCCTGTTGTCTATAAAGGGACATTCATAAATATATGGTTCAAATTCTTAGCTACCATAAACTGCAATTGCTCAGGTGAGTTATACCTGCGAAGGATCTAGTCCTTGATCTTGAATTTCTAATTCATTTTCTTACTATTAAGTATAACACCCGTTTGGTACAAATAACAATGACTGCATTGCTTTTACACTGTGCCATGAGATAAATTGTATTTATCTTGTGGTTCTAACCATGTCACTTTCACAACGCCCAGTAATTAATCTCCCATAACCCTTATTTCATACTGAACCTTTCAGCAGATCCCATGGGATACTAATTGTCAGCCTGTCAGGCAAGTGTATCCCCCTTCTTTCCAAAGACAGCTCGGCTATTACAACAGGCAACATTTTGTCTCTGTAACGAGACTGCACTCTTTTTATGAGAAATGCCTCCCTGGTACATGTACAAGCATGTGAGCTCAAAGAAATTCAACACACACTGCATGTCTACCTGAACCAGCAGTGGGATGACAGCAGGCAGCACAGGGCTACACAGAGCAATTCCCTCTGGAAGGGGAAAAGGCCCTTTCTTTGGCTGGTACAGGGGCTTTCCACTGGTCCTCACAGCACACACACACACACATAATTAAACTAAATTGCAAATTTCCTCTTTTAAGTGATACTAATTTCCTTTTGTGTGCACTGCCTTGGTCAGGTCACCGTGCCTCATTAGACACAAGATCTCAGGTGCCCAGCTATCAGGGGTTCTGGGCTTGGGAAATCTTCCCCACAGAGCCCTTATTTAATAACTGTTATTTAAATAATGCTTTAGGGACCAAAGAAAATTATGTATATTAAACGTTGAAGTATTATTAGTAGCAAGCAATAGAAATGATTGTTCTGGAATAGAAAAACATTTCCTGAAAGAATCTGTGCCAGCCTTAATTACACTCCCATTGTATTTCATCTTCATGCTCCTCACACTGAGAGGGAGGGGTGGGTGGAAGATAATTGGAACAAGGTGAAAATGAGTGCTCATTAAATTGCAGACAACACAAGTACTCATTCCATGTGAGAGGGCTGTAAATATGACTTTTAATGAAGTTATGACATGCTTGCCAATAAAAGTCATTTACTTCACAGTATTACAGTTAATTATACACAGCTAGAGCCATTTATTGCCCATCCCTTGTTAACTTTGCCTGGGCTCATTAACCCTTTAACATCTCTGTGCCTATGATAGCTCCCATGCAAGTACTATAGGTTAAGAAGGCTGCAGGAATTTCAGGAGGAGTGTAGATACAGTAGAGAACCTTCATCAAAGTGCAAATGCTCCAGCTGGAAACCAAATTGTACTGTCAGTTCTGGATAGCACAGATCTGTAGAAATCCACTTCAGAAGCATAAAGGTAGAAATGGAGAATGAACAACTGCACAAGCACTGGAAGGAATGCAATAATGACAGATGTGGAAAGAACAAAAGTCAAAGTCATCAGGGCTGTGGTACCTGAACAACTAGTGTATTATAAACGCATCAATATGGATGGACAAGTATTCACAGCAACAGAACGTTATGTAAGTTGGCTATTAAATCCTTCCACCTCAAAATACAGAGATATATCTGCCACACAAACAAGCTTTTTGGGTCAGATAAAGGTCTAATCAGTCATGATCATTACCCTTTCAAGCTTCTCTGTTCCTAGAGAATCTCACAGAGTGAAGGCTAGGAAAACAGGGTTTATTCCAGCTGATATACCCATACAAAACGGCAGTACAAGTGGGAGCAGACTTTTCTCCTTAACCTGGTGAAAGGACATTCAAACCCAAGACTAGTATTATTATTCTAAACTGACTAACATCCAGATTAAAAATAAAATGGACTTCCATCCAGCATGTTACACAATCTTGGCATTCTATCACAATTCCCTCCAATTTGCTAATGAAGACTAATTATCCAAATAATTCAGCATAACTATCTGTTCCTGACCACCGAAAATCATCCTGCTGTTCCTCAAAATCCTGTTTGTTTCCTCTCCCTTCTCTTATTTTAAGCCCCTGACTGTTCCAAGTGCCTTTTATTTAAAGGGAACTTGGTTACCTACTGTGTAAATTTCTGCAGGGAGCCCTTTAATGTAGACTGTTGCAATTTTCCCCTGGAATATACTAATAATTACGACGACTAAGGAGTTGCACTTTGTTATCTAAGAGGAAGCGACAAAAATACAACTTATTTGTTAAAGTCCACACACACACACAAAGTGCAAAAACAGTGAAGAAGCCACAGGGGGGTGTTAAGGTGTAAGGGGCTGGAGAAGAAGTAAGACCATTAAAAAAAACAAAAGTCAGTGAAGAAACGAGAGCAGAGGCAAACTATTAACTGCTCACACTAACGGACAGCATCTCTTCCTCTGCCTCCATGGAGTTTCTGCTATAGTGAGCAGGATCAGATGCAGCACTGCAGCACTTGGGATTTACTGGTATTATTTCAACAGCTACGAGAAGAATGGTGTGTGTTGACAAGTAGGAGATAAGAGGGAGAGCACAAAGAACACATAAAGGAAGAAAAAATGGATGGAGCTGAAAAGCATGAGATAAGGATGGCATGTGACTTACATGGGTTAAGGAAGAAGCACCATGTATAATGAATGAGCTGACCAAGCCATGAAGTTTTATTCATACCAATTTTAAACCAGAAAATGTGTTCTTTTTAATTCAGACTCATAGATTACAGGTCGTATTTTCAAGGTGATTTCTGCTTTGCAGTTAAAAGTTTTGAACTAAGATCTATGCAGGGATGGGATCCACTAGCTGGATTCAAATTCATGCTCCACGTAGAGCCAGCACAAATTCCTCATCATGAAAAAATGGTAATTGTTGGAGCAGATGATCCAAGCTTTAGGTGGGTAGAGCACCGAGTACATGTACATATTGAGAGGTTTTCACCTCAGAATTCAGAGTTGTTCAAAGCATGAACTGGACCATGGCTAACAACACTCTTCAGCCTGCTTGTCCTTGCAGCCCAAGGGCATCACTGTTTCTGTTCAGAGGCTTTTATCTCTCTTTGATGCAGGCAAATAGATAAAAGTTAACTTCTTTAAGAACATGTTCTTAAACATTAATATTTTCTGTGTTGACAGTTCACACCTAGAGACTACCTCCACATTAGCATGATGCCCTTATCAGACTGCAGCTATATTCAACAATTAGGTAGACCACTAAAGAAAGGACCAGCATTCCAATTATCTTATTCCAGAAGCAGATAAAGGAGCCATCGCTCTTACCTTCTCTAGTGTATAAACTATTGAAGAAGGCAAAGCGGCTGTCACGCACGCAAACAGATACAGGGCTCCTTTAGGAAACCATGAAGGTACTGCCTTGGTTAAAAGGCAATTGTGTGACAGTCCAGCACAGATCTATCACTCCTCACAGTGCAATCAATTACAGGCATGATAGGTGCCATTTCCTTCTTTGTTGGAAGAGCTTTTAAATCTACTTTTTCAATTTCATACGCTGCTACAATTAAAGCTGTGGTTTACTGCAGAAGAACATGATTAACAAAGAAAGCAAATACAGGCACGACTCACCGTTCTAGTTATTAGAAAAGTCATGAGGCAGAGACAACTATTTCAGCCTCTTCTTGCCAAACACTGAGAAGCCAACAGTGAAATATTAATTAGATAAAGAGCTAAAACTTGCGAAGATAAAAACTTTAGGAATCACGTTCTAATGGCTGGAGTAGTTAAAAAAGCAGAATACAATATGCAGGGAGTCATACTTAATCTGTTGGATCTCTATCCCGGTGGAGATTTTTAAGGAGAGATTATAAAAACATGTGAGGAATGTTAAGTCTTGCTGATACTGCCTTTGAACACATTACCTCAGGAGATTCCTTTCAGTTCTGTTTTTCTGTAATTGCATGTTGTAGAAGGCTCTGAAATTCAGCCTTTATTGAAAGACAAATGTAAAGCTTGAGAGAGTGCCTGAATATGAATATACCATTTCACTCCACCCCAGAACCTGGGAAAGTGATTAGGAGACCTCAGAGCAAAGTGAAGTCTCACACTAGCTTACTATCAAGAAACCTCAAGTCTCACTAGTGTTGTAACACCTTTTTTTAACTATTTGGGACATCTCCTTTTCAAATTGAAGCAAGGTCTCCACAGTGATTCTTTCTTGGATGGTAAGCTTTCAAACATGCCCCTTTTTTTCCCCCTTAAGTCAATGAAGTAAAACACTTTAGCTAAACAATATTCATAGATTGCAATCCTCCCATGCAGAAGCACGTTTGTGTGATACATGTAATTGTTTGCAGTAGCTATGTTTACGATTCAGCATCTTCCTTTTCTATGCTCAAAAGCTGTTTCAGTGATACAGAATGTAAGCCCATGGCTTTTCTGTTCCTGGCCACTTGCAAGATTTGTGGAGATTTTGTTAAAATGTGTTCTCTAGGGTTGCTGAAGACTGCATGTTAGTGGCAAAGGCCTATCTTCTTATTACCTACAGCAGTTAAGAAATTAGGGTAAGTTAAATGTGTCACATTGCAGTTGAACAGGGAACAAAAGCAATAAAAAAGCACAAAAATCTGCTTAAGGAAGCTTTCAGTCAGTTTCTGTGGGTGAATGTGGGCAGATAATGTAATGGAAAAGCAAATATGCTGTTAAAAGAAGATTTAACAAGTTTCCTTTCCAACAAGGGATGACAAGACACCACTAAGTGACTGTGATAAGCAACTCGACAGGTATTCTTCAAAATGATACCTATGGCCCCTCTTCTAGTTAAAAGAAATTAAAATAGCTTTCTTGCCTATACTATGAGCTTTCCCCTTTCTAAGGAAACAAATATTATGGTCATAGTTCTATTATTGTCTCAGTTTTCATTCAAGACTTTTCATTTAGTGCTTGTTTAAAAGAATAAAAAGCAATCTCCATAGCATTATATACATAAAGGAATAAAAACAGGAGAGCTGAGAGTTGGCTTCCAAGGTTTCTTCTTTTTCAGTTGCTACAGTTAGGAATTACAGAATGATATTAACGATGTCATGCTTCGAGCATTACTCAAAAACGATGTAAGGATGCATACCCAATTTAATCCACAGGTAAGACAGTTTTGCATTGCAGACTGGGCTTTGGGAGACCTGGGGTTTAACTCCTACTGTGTGAATTACATGCCAGATGATCTCAGAAAGTCACCATTGCTTCCTCAGGACATCTAATACCTCTAGGGTGCCCTACCTCAGGCCTGAGTAAGTCAATCTCTAAGGAAAACTTGGAAGAGAAATAATTGTAGTTTCATGATTCCTTGTTACAAGGCACTGCAACTTTTCTGTCTTAAGAAATAACTGCTCAGCCTTATACTAGACACAGCTTTTTTGAATAAACCAGCAAGATTTTACAAACATGGGAAATGAATTTAGCATCAAAATCCATTTCCAGCGGGGAAAGCCCACTGGAATTTTATAACCTGTATGTTCCAGCCAATTTCAGAGCTCAAGCCTTAAGAAGTGTATTGGTTTAGCTCTTTTAGTTAAAGATGTTTGGTTTTAACTAAAACTTTAAATCTATACCCTCCTCGCTGTGGAAGACTAAAAGGTAATTTATACCAGTCTATTTTTATTCCTGCTACAGAGGAACAGCAAAGCAGCAAACGCAAGTTTATTCTGCTCTAGCTACCGTTGTAGTCCTATTTGTAAAGTGGTGTGAATATACAGATGAATTCTGACTCTGAGTCCCAGACTGAAAGTGGAAAATATTACAGCTCTTCTAATTTCCCAGAAAATGATTAATTTATGGTTGTAGCAGCTGTGATAAGAGGGTTCTTGTCTACAACATTCCAGATAGCCTGCTTTTGTTTTAATAGCGCCATTTTCATCTTCAGTCTAGGAGTCTGTCATAGCAAGGTGCTATAAATTACTGCTGCAGCATGCTCCTTACCACCTACAGCCTTTCTGTGGCGATATATGACCCATAAATCTTGCTGACGTACTTTGCCATGGCTCTTTTAACACTCTTTCCTTTCTCTCCTCCCTTCCTATCTCCTTTTTCTCCTCTTTGCTGAGAAGAGCAGCAGGTCCATCAGAAAGAAATAACAGAAGAAAAAAAAAAAGGAAACAGAAGGATGAAAGAGAATATTTAATCAGATTTCAGTGTGAAACCTGCAGGTGAACACAGTAAGAAATTAATCCACTACGGATAAAGTCCTCCTCCTTTAAATGCTTTGCAACGTAGGAATTGCTAAAGGGTTTGACAATTACAATAAGCTCTGTTACATAAAATTCCAGAAATAGATTTGGTCCTAGTAATTCAGTTCATTATGGATGTCTATCCAGAGATCATGCAGTATTCAGAGATGCCACATGTTCTACAGGAAACAGAATTACATTAACTCTTTGGAATAGCTGTATGTCACTGAAGTAAACTTGGTCGATGGGCAAATGATGAACCTGGTATCTAGAGGTCCATTTTCAAACACAGTAACTCATTAAGAGAGTGTGGTGGTTTAGCCCTAACTGAACAATAACCAAACCACTCAGTTACTCAGCAGGATGGGGAGGAGAATGAAGAGAGTGTTCTAGAACTTTTTAGGTTGAGATAAGGACACTTTAATAGAACACAACAAAAAGCAGGCAGTTACAGTGATGGCCAAAGGACAAAGAAAAACGAGCAATGCCCAGTGTAACCGCTCACCACGCTCAGCCGCAGTTCCCACACTGGCCGCACTTAGATTTAATAGATTCCTTCCAAACTACCACTCTTCTCCTTGCAAAGAAATTGCTTAAATCATTTATATAATAATTTCCCCTGAAATCTTCTCATTGGACAATGTGACAACACCACAGACACACGTTTCTATTATTTCTTATGTCATTACTTTTTCTCTTCGTTCAGTTATATTTATTCTATTTACACAGCAACATCTCCCTCAACTGCGGTTTAATCGGTATCTAAGGCTTAGTCTGCGTTTACATTTTACTGGAACAATAACGTTGGTGCCGGGTATGATTTTTTTTTTATAAGAGTTAATGCAGCTGTGAACTTCTTGGTGGATGCAATGAGGTTAGTATAAAAGTGATTTATATTGTTTCAGTTCTTCCCTTACTCTACGGTAATAGCCATCTAATTATAAAGTATGTTTATACCGACACGGTTGCATCCACAGTCCTGGTTTATTTTTTCATCCTTCATTTCTCTTAATGTAAATTCCGCCGGAGGAAAATGCCACACACACACACACACACACACACTCACACCCCCCCACGAGCCAGACCACCAGAGCCCTGAAAAATCCATTTGGTCGAATTCATCAGAAAATAATTCTGTCCCTGGGGCTTTTAATCTCCAAAGAGCAAGATAGTTTGTGGTGATGGTAACTGCTTGATTTGCGTTACAGGGGTAATAAAAGACTCCTGCTGTGTTTAAAAAAAGAAACAAAACCAACAACCCAGCATTTAGGGAAGTTCCATGAAGAAAACAGGATCAATAGCACAGTGAAGTGCTGACCTGCTGCTGCTCGGAACGTGCAGCGGGTTAACTCAACCCTCACAGCTCTGCGTGCAGCAGATGCAAACGGGACCCTTTTAAACTACCTCGGTAAGAGAATCACAGAGTTTCTGCCACAGGATTCTGCCCTCTCCTACCGCACCAGCAAAGCCCTGAACTGATGGCACAGGGGGGGACTGAGGGGTTTTTTTGGTTGGGTGCTTTGGGTGATTTTTTTGGGTGTTGTTCTCATTAGCACCCCTGACTGCACGAAGGGATTAACTCCAGCACTTTGGCTTCTGAGCTCACGCAGGACAAAACACAAGAGCTGAGGAAAGCGGTGAGGGACGAGGCCACCGCTGTCGACACCCAAATCTAACAAAGTCATGAGGATGGTGGCAGGGTCAGTCCAGGGCACGACCTGAGGGGAACCAACCTGCGATAAAGCCCCACGAGCCTTCAGGGCACAGCGGCCGCTCCCGAAGGGGTGTGGGGTGGGGAGGGGGTGAATTAAAAAAAAACCCGAAAAAGATGAAGAAATCCTCTAACTTTAAAGTGTGGGTGAAGGGTTTTACCTGTCCGCTGAGCCGAGGTGAGGCGATGGCCGGGGGCTCTGCCGCAGGGGCTGAGAGTGCACCTGAGCACTGAGGGAGGTTCATCACAGCTGAGGGAGGTTCATCACAGCTGAAGGGGGTTAATGAGGGCTGAGGGGGCTTAATCACAGCTGAGGGGGCTTAATGAGGGCTGAGGGGGCTTAATCACAGCTGAGGGGGCTTAATGAGCGTGGGGGGGGCGAGAAAGTTCTAGAAAGTTCTAGAAAGTTCTATAAAGTTCTAGACGGAGCTGAGGGGCAGCACCTGGGGAGGTCCCGAGGGCGTGTTGGGAAGCAGGTAATCAGGCTTTAATGAAGTAATGGAGTGATTTTTTTCTTTTGTTTAGTATAAGTAAAACTGTGTTTTTATCTGGTTTTGGATGGGAACTGTCTGGTGGAGCGCAAGGTGTTTGGTGGAGAGATGTGGTGGTTTGACTTGTAGGCGCGTGGAGGGGAAGTTGTTGAGGTTATTAAAGATGCTCATTTGCTTTTTATCGGTGGCTCGCTTTCAAACACAAGTCGTCTTGTTGTGAAAGAAAATGGAAACTCTTGTCTTTAAGAGTCCTCTGTGTTTTTAATTGTGTATTAGAACTCAGAGGTGGGGGCACACGCCAGAACTGCTCCTTGCTCATAGAGCTGGGAAAAGTGTCTTTGATTTTTTTTTTTTGACCTGTTTTTTTTGGTGATTGGAAAAGTTAGGTCAGTTCTGAGCAACACAAGCAGCTAGGTTAATGAGACCCAGATAAATCCACAATGTATTTAATTCCTGTGGAAAGAAATTGACCGCTGTTGACGTTAAAAGGGTAAATAAAATGGTCCTTATGTCAGTTTCTGCGGAAAGAAAGTGACTGCTGTTGATGTTAGAAAGATAAATAAAACAGTCCTTATGGGAAGGTCAGGTCAGGTCGGGGGAAACAATCGCTTCAGAAGAAACAGTGTCATTAATTGATACTTTATTTTGTGAATGAGGTGGGAATGGGACAGTAAAAGGGGAAGGAATGAGGTTTTTTGTTCAGAAGTCAGCAGCATGGGCTGTGGGATGCAGTATGTACCCGTTTGAAGCTGTCACAGGTTAAGGAGAGTCAGGCTGTTAGCAGCCTGGGTTTGATGCTGTACTTTTGAAGTGTGGGGTAGTTTTGTGCAGTGAATTAACAGGGTAGACATGAAAAGTACAGCTTTAAAGAAAATGTGTGTGGTATTAAGCAGGTCCAGCCCATGGTGTAATGATGTCCACAGGCTTGCCATGTGTGTATTTTATGCTTTGTCTGTTTTAACGTAGGTTTCTTGGTACCACTCAACACTAAAAGCCATCACCAGACAAATGCTTCAATAAAATAAGGTGCAAGTAGTGTTTTCTGGGCCTGTGTGGAAGAAGGTTTATGTGTTTTAATATCTGTATTCAGTAAATCAGTCTGGTATTAAGATCGAAGAAGGTGAGCTACATAGATGAAATGCTATGGAAACTTTTCATCTCTCAGAAGAAGGATAGAATAAAAGGATGCTAGTAAAAGTTACTTGAATTGCCCTTAAGCCATACAGCACGAGCTAATTCTAAGATCATAAAAGCAAAATCCTCCTTGAGGCAAGCCCACATAGAGAATTGAGAGGTGAGGAGCCCAATTCCCTGCTGTTGAGATGTAAGTGGCCGAGGACAGGAGTGTAACTGCAGTGGGTCCTCCTGCTCCCCACTCCTGTATCAGTGGCTGTGTCACTGATGTGCCAGCTGGTTCCCTGTGCAGCCTCTGCTCAGTTCCTGTATTTGATGGGGAGGAAAATCTGCTGGAATCTGTCTGAATCTGAAAGGCAAGAACCCAAAAAAGGAGCCGAGGCCTTTCCAAGGTGCCAATAGGACAGCAAATCAATATCCCTCTTGTTCAAAGAGCAGAATGAACAGAGTGGAGAATGAAACTAATGGGAGGGCCAGGAAAGAAAAGCCTCAGCTGCCGTTGCCATGACAAATAATGACAAAAAAATGACTGAAGCATTTTAAAGGTAATACTGCAATAAAAAAATAACCTGTAGGTTGCTTGGTTATAATTGGGCTGGGCCATGTCAGAACTTGTTAGGGCTGAGAGCAACTGCTCTGCAGGATGCACAAGCAGTGTGTGCACTAGGTGATACACTGGAAGATAAGGCTTTTGTAAAAAGGCTCTGAATTTAGTTCCTCTGGGGACTTTTTTTTTTTCCCTTTCAACTAAAATTTGGGTATCTGTTTCTGGTGCTTCCTTTGTTATTCTCAGGGCACAGCGGTTTGGGAAGTTAATGCTTGTTACAGGGAAAGCTGCCTGAGACTCTATGAAAGTTCAAACCCCATCTAGGACACTGATTGGGTGTTGAGTGACTAGAATCATAAATTTTTTTCGGTTGGAAAAGACCTTTAAGATCATCGAGTTGACCCATTAATATATAGGTTTTCTGTAATAAGCCAGCCCAAAATCTCACATAAGGTTCCAAGAAGGATTTTAATTTGTTTTGCGTGGCTTTGCAAAGAATTCTCCTTGTAAACCACGTCCCATAGGACAGTGTTTCTAGACCTGAAGATGAATATTTTTGCCTGTACTGGGATGGACTGTTTAAGATTTGAAAGTAGTCAGTGCTCCCTTCAGTATGACAAAGGCATGAAGAGCAAATTTCTTGCTGTATTCGAATAATCCTGTGTATTTTGAAGATTTTTCTCTTCTTCAGTCAATCTAAATAGATTGTAGAAGACCTGAAGGTACCTCATACTAACAGGCTTGATTTTTTGGGCATTGTGCAAATATTGATAGCTTGCAGTTTCAAAGATCATACCATTTTCTCTGGAAAACATGCTGAATGAGTTAGTACTGATTTCAAGGAAGTACAAAACTGTAATACTTGTACTTTTCCCATTGGCCTGTAATGACCACAGGCTGTCAGAATGTAATAATTCCAATGGGGAGTGAGGTTACAGCAATAACAGTATATGCGAAGGCATCAAACATTCATGACAATATCTGAGGCTTTCTAGCCCATAAACCTTCTCTGAACTCGAGTAATAGAGTTATCAAAAAGATAGAGCAACTGTTCATCATAAATGCGTGATATTCATAGACTTCATTGCAGTGTTACATTGTACTGAGGACATTGGTATAATTTGGTCTATGATATAAAATATTAACCAACACCAACAGATCTAAAGTTTTTACTTTTTCCAATATTTCTCCCCCTTTTTGAGGATAAGCACATGATTTGGTGAAAACCTTTTTCTGGTTTATGATCCTTCCAGAACATACAGGATATAGAAAACTTTGTAGCATCATTTCTTTGCTAGTTTAATTGAAAACAAATAGCATGCATACTCAGTTATCAGTTCTCTACCATTGTTTCGGTGTCCTGTATCACTACTGAAATACAATTTCTGATTTAAAAGCATTTTGATGAACAGGTCTTGCTCAAAGCCTTGCTGCCTTGCCAGAGAACAGAAAGCTTTGCTGTTGCCATGTCATTTGCAGAGCAGTCTCTTGTTGTATGTGAACTCTGACATATAAATTGTGGTGCTGCTGGTGGATCATTAAATATCTTACCCTATGCCTGTCTAAACTTCTGAGTATTACAGTTGTAGACTGTACACATAAATAATTTATGAAAAACATTGTATGGATTTTAAGTCTCACCCTTTTGGCATCTGCATTTTCATCTCTGAATGTTACTTGTGTATTACATGGCTGTGATAAATTAGCTTTTTAGTGAATTGGTTATGGTAGATTTTTAGGAGAAAGCAGAAGTAGCTGTTATGTAAATATGCAAAACTTTGCTGGTAACAAACTAGAAAAAAGGCTAATTAGTGTAATTACTGTCATTATAATTCTAATTTAACTGCATAGACTTGTATTGCAGCAACATCAGAGCTGCCACATTTGCAAACTGCATAATTATACGTCTTAAATTCTTTCTCTGTTGCATCCAATATATAAAATAGGCCGTTACCTTAAACTGCTCCAAAAAAGAAGTCAAAATGTCATTAGAGGGCTGATTTCATCTCCTTGACTTTTTTTTTTCCTGATTACCAGTGAAAGGTGAAACAAAACTCTTGTCTCAATAAATGTCTTTTAAAATATACTTGATTAAATTAATAGATGATAGCTGAAAATGACAGGTCTCAGCATACATATATATCATGTCTACACTTATAAACTCTACTGCCTTGTGCTTGCTGGTAGTGAAGATCTTCCCTTGAGTATCAGACATCTTGTGCCAAGTTAAGATTCATAATGAGGGTTCTAATGTAGCTGTTGTGGAGCTGCTCTTTACAAACAGGATGATCTGAGTATACAATCTCGGATAACCTAGTATTTGGTATAACCTGAAGTGAGTAATTTCACCACCTACTCAAGACAGCACTGCAGACGATCAGCACGCAGAAACCCTGATTCAGTGTCTTTAATGAGCGAGATATTGAGTACAACGAGAATTTGAAATACTACATTTTGATGTTGCTAAGGGTTTGTTAACTTTTGCAAAGCTTGGAAATGTAAAGTTAAATCCGAGTGTCTCACTAATACCCTAACACCAGTAGAAAAAAATCCCCATCAGGCTTTTAATTCTTAAACTCAATAATTCAGAGCTTGTCAGAGAATTTCAGGAACCAGTACTGCTGTTAGTTTTTAGAAAAGCACTTATCAATGTAGTGACATTTTTTAGTTGCAGCGTTGACTTTCAAAATCAGGCTTCTGTTTATTGTCCGAGTGTAGGGGCAGTGATGGTGACACTTGTTTTTTCTCTTGTCCAGTATTCACTGCATAATGCAGCTGACTTGCAAATAACACAGAAAACTAGCCCCGGGACCTCAAACCTCCTGAGCTTTGAAGCTGAGACCTAAAGGTTATAGCTCTCATAAGGATGAACAGAAGATTTAAATATGAAGAGATACAAATTTTGACATGACTCAAATGAGATTTTGATTTGTAATTCTTTAACCTGGTTTAATTCCCTCAGACCATGATGCGTTGCACCCCTTTTATGAGCTCCCAACCCTTTTTCAACGGTGAGAAAGTACATCCTGTGAGACTTCCTTACTTAATATGTATTTATGCTTCTGGAGGACTCTTGACAGTTTGTTTTCTCCCCGTTTCTACATTAAAAATGAGTTGCTTTTGTACTGCTCAGCATTGTGTGATGAATATTAATCCAGAGGGTTTATTTTTGTTATTCTAAATCTGCCTGTATCCTTTGTAGGAAGAAAAATGGGACATAATTAATCTCTCTGTTAATCTTGATATTTGCATGGAAAAAGTGAAACAAGCTCTTCAAACCACTTGCTGCACTCTTAAGAAGTATTTACACTGCAGTTCAGAAGGAAACTTGGGGGCTTAATTATTTATTTGTTTTCACAATTTAAGGTTCAATACACATAGTGGGAGGCAAATTCCTGGTGGGTTAAGCCCTTGTCTATAGGATGACCACCAGCTGGCAGCAACACAATTATGTGCCAAACAATGCAATGCAATTAGTAGGTACAGTAACAATTGTTTTCAAAGACGTACCATGTACATTAGAATTTGTGGACCAAAGTCAACTCTGGTGTCTGACTTGAAAAGTCTTGCTGTGAGGATGGGCTTGGCCCTCCACCTGAAAAATAATTTGGAGCGATAATGAATCTTTGGAAATGGTAACCGTGCTTGGAAGGCTCCTGCTGCATGAAAAATTGAATTCGTGCTATTCATTCTGCCACTCAACAGAATAAGAAATAATAGCAGTCACTCCTGGTTGCTGTCATCTATCAACACTTCATTACATACCAGTTAGACAGAGGATACAGCGTTTGTGAAAAGTATTGATGTGTGCATCTTGAAAAGAAAAAAAAAACAACAGCAACTTTATCTGTGCAGATACTGAGCCCATGTCTCTACAAAACCATGTATCTGATATTTGCAGGGTTTTTTTTTTCATCAAGTGAAGGTCCTGATATACTGAACGGATAAACTGATAGAAAATGGTGATACTCCAGTAGCAGTTTACCTCAGTTGAGAATTAGGCCTGTTCTGCACCATCTTGTCCCATATGGTGCTTTACTGTACATCATACTGTACGAGGTAGCTGTGAAACGTATGAGAAAAACAGTTTTACTCCCACTTTTCACTTACCAGATGCAAATTATATTCCTAGCATCATTTTCCTTAGAAGCTCATCTCTTCAGAATGTGTCTGCCAAATTGCTGATGGATCTCCTTTTGCCTTAGGAGTTCAGCCAAATAGACTTTAGCTAGGTAGGGAAATGGCAGCTGCCAGTTGGTGTGCCTGGAACTTATTTACAAAGGAAGTTGGATTCCTGTTGTTAGTGCCATTTTGCTATTTAGGAGTGATGCAAGTATGGATCAATAAGATGTATTATGGGAATGGTAACTGCATGGAAAACAACTATAAAAAGAGTGTTTAATACTTACACAATAATTTTAATTGGTATCTCTCAAAGAAAAAGATCACTATTGCTATTATTGTATCACATGTTGTGAAACTAGGGAGAAGAGAATTGCTAGGTCTGACTCGAGAGACTTTCTTGAGCAGTTGGTCAAGAAGCATCTTTAGACTACAAAGAACCCCAAAAAACGCAGCTTGGAATGTGACCTTTTTCTTTGAAGTATAGTGATGCTAGAACACCAGAACAGTTGACTGATCTCTCCAGGGCCCCTTCTGCTGTATCCTCATCAATTCAAACCTTCATTCAGCTTAGTACATTTTACATATCAAAGCATGTGCTGTTACTCATGTACTTTGCAGTTGTTGAGTACGCTGTCTCTTGTTTACTTGAAAGAGTTCTTTCTTTTGATAATATATAGACAGAATTATAACAAACATAGTACAGGGTGTTGGCTGTATGTAACCTCAGCCTTGATTTATCTTGCTGTGAAATGGTTATAGGAGTATTTCTCTCTGTAATTCACTATACATAAGCAGTGTTTTTAATGTGGTTTTAGTTCTTTCAACAGCTTCTCTTTAGCTTGAAGTGTATGCAAACTAATAATGTACAAGCTAGAATGGACACCTTAGCTGGGAGTATAATTTCTCCCAAATCTCTGAAGACTAATTGGGTTGGTAACTAGTTAATTACTTGCTAATGTGTGATTTTTCTCATTTAGACAAGTAAATTGTAATTAACACATATGGCCTACAGATACATAGGGCAGGAGGGAGAAGTACGTAGTTTTCCTCCCTCTTTTCCAGAGTATGGATAGATTAAAATGTCCTGGTTTGTGGGAATTACATTTTAGTGAATTCTAATATGCATGGATCCCTTTAACAAACGTGTTTTTTTTATCAGTTCCTTTAATTACAAAGATCAGCTTGAAGCAAAAGGACTTGAAAAGCTTTACATTTAGGGAAAAAAAAGGGATAAGGGGATCCCACACCTATATTTGGAAACAGCAACTAAAGGGAATTAGTTTTTCTTCCTGTGAAGTGTATGGAACCATTGTTTTTGTAGTTACTATCTTTTAGGTCAGAAATTCACAAACATCAGCTATTCAACATCATCAACAGTTAAAGCAGAAATTGAGGTGGGGTGGAAGCAGAGAATGAGGGGCAAATTAAGACTTTAACCAGTGTTTATGGCTCACAGTAGCAGTCCAGGGAGGCAAGTCGTTCTCTGTGTGGAAAGGACATATGCCCCTGGCATAAGCACATGTTTGCTTTTGCGTGGGCATCCTCACTCCCTTCCCTCATAGCTGATGCTGTGTGCTTGTAATGTCACCTTTTGCCAGAAGGTGTCCTTTCAAGCTCACGGCAAGAAGATGTTTTTTAAAAGATGGGCTAAAAATTCAGAGCCCACCTTATTGCTCTGAGCTGCTGGGGAACGGAATGGCACTGTACAAACTGGTGAAATAGATCACAGAAAGGATCTTGAATCAAATGCTACATGTGAATGCCCCAAACCTTAAGGAAATTGTCTTATCTGCAGAGAAGAGGTAACGTTGCAACTAAAGTCGTGGGATCCTGGTGTATTTCCCCTCTCAGCCTTTAACCGTGTCTGTAATCCTGAGATGCTCATATAGTGTTTGTATGCATTCTGTATGTAAGAGGATGATAATGTTTTCTTCCTCACAGGATGTCCTTGTCTGCTAATGACTGAGATGGGCTCAGGTACCTTGAAGACAGAACTAAAATTTATATAGGTAAATTTGTTTTTAAAAGTCAAACCTAAACACTCCTAAAATAGGTTTCCCGAGTTAGTTTGCTAATATTGATGGTTATTTTGAAGGTATCTTTGTTTTATGGGTGTAGTTTGAGGGGTTCATTAGAGTTTTTGTTAAGAATATGCTTTTAAAAGGAAGGAAAAAAAAAAAAAGAGAGAATAAAGCTGTTTATGACTCGTGCTTCACAAACGTAAAATAATGGTCCACAAACTCATGTATTTACTGGGGAGGAAGGGTGGTGGTAGATCTACTACACTGTGCTACTATTATACTGTTCTTGTACAATGAGGAGATTCAGCAATGTGGTGGAAGAGCTCCTGGACCTGCCTCCCCTGTATGTGATTTGTGGAAAAAGAATTGCAGGTTGAATCCCTTTTCTTTGTTATATTTGTCATGATGCATCGACTTGTCTGTAGTGCTGAAGAACCCCAAGGGCAGTAGATGCCTAGGACAATGTTTTGATTCATGATGACTAATAAATGACACAAGTTTGAAAGTACTTTGTCAGACTAGATGACTGACATACCTGTGAGGAGCTGTCTCTTCATTTTCTGGAAGGATGTGTGTGATAACTGAACAAACTCTGTGTCTGATGTGTAGGGGACTGACATCTGGACATACGTATTTGGTGGATTTGATTTCTTGTTTGTACTGGAGGTAAGTCTGAGCAGGTCAAGTTGTGAGTGCTTCATTACGTGAAATAAAGAATTCTTCCTGTGTGTGTGAATGTGTACTATCTTCACACACACTAAAAGATCTTCAGGGCTTAGATGCCATCTGGGTCCTGTTCATGATTACTCTCCTTTTAGAAAAAAAAAAAAGTAATTGGAGAGAGAACCTGTACTTTTTCTCTCAGACATAGGTTGTAGAATTTTGATGCCTTGTCTGTAGTGCCTTTTAAAGAACCTGACTTTTTAGATAGGCAGCAGTTAAACTACTCTGTGTGTATGGGATATATTATATTATTTTCTGGAGTGAAAGTATCTTGACGTTAAAATATTACTGTAATTGGGAATAAAAAGCAGAATTTGAGGAGAGATCCAATTGAAGAAAGGCCTCAGTTCCTCAAGAATTCTTTCACTCTATTTTGTTTCTCTCGAGTTTGTACACAACAAAGAAATGAAAGCGAGCTTCATCTCACTAATATGTTTTTGTCAATTTTGCCTAGTTTTGGGTGTTATATTTCTTCTGAGATGTGTGTTTATGCTTCCCAGTGTTTTTAGACTGCCCTCCATTACAAACAGTGAACTCATCCATATGATGCTGTCATTATCGGGCTTGTAATGAATTCCTCCCAGATGGACTCCATTGCCTCCCTTCAGCACAGAAGCTGATGGAAATTTCCCCCACTGTTAGTAGCATAATGTACAGAAAGGAAAAAAATAAAAACATATGATAAGTTGTTACCCTTGTAGACAACTTGTGACCGCTTCTGTCACGAGAGCAATCTGGTCATCTATTCATGTGATATTAACAGTTGGTGTTTTGATACTTAATTCTTTTTTTGTTGTTGTTGTTTCGACTCCTGTTGGCTGCAAAAAAAAATATATTAAGGGGTTATCTTAAATGTGTTAAAAGTTTACAAAAGTTTAACTGAACTATAAAGTGGATTTCTTAAAAAAAAACAAACACACTAGTGTACAAGCTCATGGAATGTTGGAGACACTTGGGAATCCCCCACTTTCTACAGCTTTCATAATATGGAAGAAGAATGCTGGAACTTTGGGGTTTGTTTGGAAACTGGCATTAGGGCTCAAGCTTTCATGCAGCTGTCCACTCTGACGCCGTTTGTGCTGCCTCTCATCAAAATCAATGCAAGTTTCATGTTTTGTTAGTTGATCAGATACTGGCTCTTCACAGGTTAATCTTTCTCAGTTTATCCTGTCAAATAATAGATAAGCAACCCTGATGTGAGAGGACAACGAGGTAAAAAAAACCAGTGAGGATTTGTTGGCTTTTCCCCTATTAGTCACCAGAAAGCAAATATCAACAGCCTGTTACAAATTTGAAAGTGGTTCAGGCATGATCTCTGTCTTTCTGTCAAAACATGCGTAGTATGCCAAGGGCAAAGACTGAATGTAACACTTCATTGCAGATTGCTGTCATGCAACGTTCCAAAGAGATTTGCAGATACACCGCTAATAAAAAGTTCCACAAGCCTATGGTTTCATATGAAGTGGGGAGGAAAATAAATGGCAATCGAGCACATTTTTCTGTCCGTTAGTTGAGGCAATGTACTGCATAAATAACCAGTTTGGGCCTTTTCTCTGTCTTTTGTTGTTAGCAACAGTCTGCTATGAAGCAGGAGAGGAAAAGACAAGGACAGTCTAAAGAATAGCAGGAGGTGGATCATTTTCATTGTCAGGTGGTGATTTGCCAGATCTGCAGAATCGGTGGTGTTAAGTTTGATTGTTTTTCATAACTAACTGTAAATACACTCTTGTTGAGAGTGGTGATAGTAATATTCAGCCCTGAAATCCAATGAACATTCCAACTGACAAAATGAGAGGAATGGGGGAAAAAGCCTAGCAGTTCCATCCCTATGTCAGGGTATATGTCTCTTACAAGAAGTGTTGCTGCTTTATGCATTTGATTCCTTTCCCACCTCCAGGTATTTTTCAGTTTACTGCTTCCTTAGAAGAATAGTGTGTCAAGTTAAATACAATTTCCTCCTTGCTTGTGTGAGCAAACTCTTGTGTGTTTTCCGTAAAGATGGAACAAGAAACACAGTAATCCTGGGAGAGGAAAGAGCACATGAGCTTGAAAACAGAAATAATAACAATTCTGTTGTGGTTGAACTCAAGAGCATAGGTTTGTGGTTTAAATCAGCAAAACTTCCACTGGTGGTTGTACGTAGAAGTGGAGGCAGAACATCTTAGCAGTGTTCTTTCTAAATTAAATGGACAAATACAATTCCTCTGGCTTTGCTGAACAGATGTCAGCAGAGCTGTGGCCAGGATCTTTCAAAGCTTTCAGTTAAGGTAATTCAGTAGCTTGTTCTAGAGCATGTCATATTCTGCAGTGAGGCTGGGTTCAAGGTTTGTGTAGCCAATAGTTCATCCACTTCCAGGATTAATTGCTGAAAGGAAAGAAGTAACAAAACAAAAGCAGAATTGACAAGAGCAGTTTACATGAAGTATTAAATTCAGTGCTGCTGTCAACACAAATACAAAACAAACAAACTCCAGTTGGACAAGAATATCTGAGACTACCTGTTATTGCTCTTAAAGTCTTCAGAACCACATTAATCTGGTTGCTGGTAACAGGCAGGGCTTTTCCACTCATTGTTTGTTTAAAATGGTTTTAACAGGTCTGGAAGTATTCATGAATTCAGGTTTCCTCACTCCCCTAATCATGTTGTCAGCTTAAAATTCACATTTAATTAACCTCTTCACCCAAGGCGTAAATCAATACTAAAACTCCAAATGCTAACCACACTGATAGTGATTTTTATTTGGGCTAGCCTGTTGGAAATTAGGTATTTAGATGCCTGCAGGAAAGGAACAAACTGGTTGTGTGGAGTGAAGCACAACTAACTCTTAAACTGTAATGATGAATGTCCTTGGATTAAATGGGAAATCCATGCATTTAGGTTCCAGGGAAGAAAGTGAGAAGCAAATGAAGCAGAGCATGATGGTGCATTCAGGAAAGAATTCACCTGAGTGGCTGGACTTACATTTGAGTACAGATTGCACCTGTGTTCTAGAATTCCTCAGAGTCCCAGAAAGATCCTGAAGTGGCAATGGCAAAGCAGAAGTTAGAGTTACGTGAATTTGCACATGTACAACCAATTGATGAAGAACTAAGTGAGACTTTAACTGTGGAATTTTTCTGTTTGCTGGTGATTATAAAAGATGCAAATACAACAGCTTGAATTCTCAACGAAGGGTTCCTACGATCAAACACTTAAATCATGTATCTTATGTTTCTTTCCAAGGTAAACATCTCTTCAAAGCCAAGTATTTAAGTTCACTCTTTGTAATGGAGGGAGAGAAGCAACTAGAAGAAGTGTTGAGATGATGCCTGCTTGGGCTATTTCACACTGCTAAGTGTGGGACTTTTGTGAGAATAAGTGGAGCTGAGGAATCATTTGTGTACAGAGTTGCATAAATTTAGTTAAAGAGTATAGACAAACTATTAGTGTGGCAATGGTTGTAGCAGTGACTTATGTTAACCAGCTGACTTTACAATCAAGCTGTCTATAAGCACTTAAATCTTTGGCTGGTGACTGCCTCAACTGATAATGAACAGTTGAGGGTGATAAGCTTTAGCAGTTTTAGATGGAGTAGATAAGCTTTAGTAGTTTTAGATGGAGTAGTTTAAGGTGTTAACCTGCTCATACAGTAAGGTGTGATTAAAGTCAGTTAATTAACCTGACAAAAGACTTCATTGACATTTTACCTTAAGCTTATTTTTATTTAACTTAGCAAGAACCCAATTAAGGCATCAGTTTAAACTAAATGTGGCTGCATCAGAGGTTTGCCCAGGTTTAACCAAAACATTTGAGATAAAATGGCAGAAAATTCAGTATGGGAAACACATTCCTTCTTGGTTTTTTTTAATAATCTTGGCTGTGATACACGCATCCCTATAATGTAACTTCTCCTATCTTCCCTGAACTAATTGAAACATGAAGGCAGGACAGTGAGCCAGCACTGAGGAGCTAATACATTTTTTTTATCCTGCCTCCTTTGAGTCAATTTCTACTTTCCTTGTTCATGCAAGGGCAGCCAGAAGAATCCCTGAAGCTTATTCCAGCTGCCAGTCTGTAGCATAAGCTAGGGAAGGGTAGGCTTCCAATGCTGCAGCTGCTGTCTGACCCTGGGTTGCTTAGTTAGTGACCTTGGCAATATGCATAGTCTCCATAGGTGTTGAGAAGGGAGCCTGTGCTTAGCTGCCATATGGTCTGGTTTGTTGGCCTAGTGTGCAGCTTCCAGGCCACTGAGATATCTAGAAATCATTCAAACTATGCATGTCTTAAGGGCTCTTAGGTTCCCACTTGTACGTTCTCAATGATCTCCCCTTCATGTGTGTTGATGTGTTACAATTCCAGGGTTAAACACGTCTTGCTTTATAAACAAAAAGCTTACTTTCATAGTGCTTTTTGAAAATCATTCCCTTCCATGTTTTCTGCTACTATCACCTTACAGATAATGTTGTTTCATGTAGAAGAAAACTCAGCTTCATGTAGTTAACAGCTGACTATGCAACGTGTATCGTGTTTTTGAGCTGAGGTCTTTGGGAAACATTTAAAATATTAAACTCATGTTATAAACACGAGGGAGTCAGAGATTTCAATCTTCCTGTACGAAAAGATCAATTAAAGTGAATGGAGGAGTTTGTCTGGTGTCAAATAGTGAGTGACTGGTCGAACCACTGTCCAAAGCCCAAGAGTCAACCGGCTTTGGATTGTATCCATTTTTATCCATTGCATGTGACTTCTGTTCTTCAGATGTTGTTGTATCCAATAAGCAGATTATTGACATTTCCAGTTAGCTACAGTCTTGTCTCATGATGGGGCAATACTAAATTTTAGTTTATTTTTGATTGCAGGATGCAGCTGATTGACTTTTTTTTTTCCTGAGGTGTTTTAATATCCCGTCCCTGAGAACATAAAATTTAAATGTGTGCCTGGCAGTTAGTGTAGCATATTTCTGTCATGTCTGAAGTTTCATTAAACATCACAAGAAGGTGAAAACGGGTATAAAATTGGTATCTGGTTTAAAATTTTATAAGTGAAGTTACACTGAACGTGAAATAGATTGTTCTCTGATACCATAAAGCATAGTGACAGGAGGAGGGGAAAAAAACCCCCCAACTTGACCTGCCTATGCAAAATCCAAATCAAGAGGCTTGTATCTCTTTCAGAGGCAGATCAGTTGAGAGAGATACTGAGTAAACACAGATCAGTTTTTACACTCTGTCTTTCAACCTAAGGTCATCCAGAATCACATCAAGTTCCATATTTAGAGCCTAAGTTAATGAATTTGAGGCTAAGACTGTGTCTTGTCGGCTAATGCTAGCAGAGCCAGGTGTGACACAGCATAATACTATCCCTCTGCTGCTGTATCCAGGCTAATGAATCAGCCAAAGCAGGATTAATTTGCCTAGATGTTGTCTAGCAGATTATCCTCATGTAAAAGAAAAAAATCCTCGTTATGAATATTGCTGCTACATCCTAAATTCCTTATGTCTTGTCCTAAGAAGACAGTGGCATAGCAGCTAATAAAAGTCCAGAGTCTCTTCTCATCCAATATACTAAATTGTGTTGGTGTATAGGCATTCTGTATTCTCAATAGGTTTGTTTTTCATGACAGTCTTGTGCAGAATGGAACATGTCTTACAGCGAGGAGTTTGTGTACATGCAACACATATATGCATGTGCACAATACTTGGGCTGCAGAAGGCAGGGGAATATTGCTGAGTTTAGCTGAGTGATGAAAAGAACTGTCCTGATCTCTCACATTATTCTTGACCAAGTGAGACTCCACAAATGACAGAGTTCTGACTGTTCTGCAGAGGGACTTGTAGTATTGAGCAGGCTTTGAGGTGCAGGATTACAACAGTGTCGGTTACATACAGGTAAATGCTGACAACCCTTTTCTGAACATTGCTTGCATAAAATCCAGATGGATGGTTTCAAGCTAAAGTGTGGGCCTAAAGAAATTTCAAACTAGCCATCTGTTCAATGTGAACTGAGGATGTTCTTTAAAAGAAGACTGCTGAACATCAAAAATATTGAAGGGAGGATTGCCATAGGGCAATGCATTCAGGATTTAAAACTCCAGAAAAGAGGCAGAAAAAAATTAATCTGAAATCTAAAGCTGGTAAAAAGCAAATTCATCTCATTAAACCTCTTCATTGACTGACTTCAGAAGATCTGCAGAAGCCTTGTGTAGGATTAAGGAAAGGGCATCGAGATGAACGGAGTACAGCAAGGGGTTTTGCAGATGGCATCTCTCCCTCTTAAGAAAAGCTTTCCATACCTTAACATTATGTTCAGACAGCTTAATATAAGGTAATAAAAAATGTGGACTCGGGTAGGTGAATATGCAAGAAATGAGTATAATAGGTCAAGCTAAAGGGAGAAAAGGATCTTTTGTGGCTGGAAGGATTTTACAAGTAGTATGTTCTGCTTTAGAGAAAACATCCTTATTCTAATGTTGCTAACTCATGGCATTTGATGTCTCCTTGTCTTTCTTTGTTACAGAGCAACCTGTTTGTTCAATTTGCAGGGCAAAGCTTACGAGCCTGAATTCTTAACAGATACAATACAAAATAAAGAAAACACCTATTTGTGCAAGTTTTTAAAGAACTCAAGCACTTTTGTACTATTTCCCTATTCTGTCAGCAAAGAAACAAATATTGATAGCTTGTAAAGAGCAAAACTACAGCAATACTGTTTGGAGATGTTAAAGAACCTGATTCAAGGCGCTGTGTCCACATGTTTTCCTATAAAGAACATGCTGAGTGGTGGCTTATTTTTATATACAACCACAATGTTAGACTGTAAGCTCTCCTGGGCAGAGAATCAGTTTTCATTTATTTTTGTAAGCCCTTGCACACATTTCTGCCAAGATAAGTAGCAGCCGTTCAAAAGCAGGAGACCCTCAAGGCCCTGCTGGTGCAATCAGACATGCAGATGGAGATTTTTGGCAAAAGCAGAAGCTGAGATACTTCAATATGTGTACAATAAGCAGGATTTTCAAAGCATACAGCCTGGTATGACAGTAGGTGCAAATCAGGTAGCTAAATTTTTATTTTAATAATAAAATTCTCAGAATAAGTTTCTAGATGGTCTCTTGCAGACCTTTAACGTTCTGTACCCAACTGTCAGAAAAATATTTACAGCATCAAAGGCCCACATTACTTCCTATTTGGCCCTCACAGAGAAACATTTAATTTCCTTAAGCCCTCTTCTTTTAGTGTCAGTTGTGAGATTCTTAAATACAGCTTGCAACCAAATGTTATTTATGATTCTTTTCTTAGCTGTATCTAGTAACTGCTAATTAAGTCTTTTGTAGCATGACTCTGAACTAATTAGGGTTAATTGAGCCTGCTTTTGCATTAGCTACTCCAGCACTTGTCCTGATAATCAGGAGTTTTGAGAGCACTGAATATTTTCATGATTAGCTGGCCTAAATTCATGTTCTCACCTGTTTTTCTGGCTCTTACGACCTTTCATGATTACTCTGACAGTAAACAGGAGTATCCCTTTCCTGCTGTTCTTTTTCTTGTGAAAAAAATAAATTACTGGTTGCTACAGGAGACTTCTTGTCTGGCCACTTGGTTGCAGTAATGACTGCATAAAGTAGCAAGTTAAGAGTTTCATAGGTGTTCACTACATGTCAAAAGTTGCTGAGATGCCAAGCTGCTGTAGTTAGAGATGAACCGAAAAAAATCTCTGTTTTGTGTGTAACATTGCATAGGGCCAACAGTTGGTGTTGATAAACTGTTGTTGTGGTGGAAGGGAGAATGTCAGACTGGTGATGGATTATACTACTTGCTGTAGTATAATGATGGGTTTAAGTTTTTAATTTTGTATATTTTTCCCCTTCCATCCAAGTTCTTGATCCAGTTCTTTCCCATTTCTGACAGTCTTCAACATAGTCACTGGTCTGAAATCTGCCATGTAATGTCTGTGCCTTACGTTTTATGGCAGATAAGTATGAGGAGGTTGTGTTGTGTACCACCAACTAGTTAGCAAAAGCTCATGCAGGTGACTGGGCTGAAACACTGTTAATTTGATTGTTTCATGTTCCTTTCCCTCAACTGTTTTTTATCCACTTATCTGCTCTGCCTGTTCTCATCATAAACTTTCTTCAGTGAGACTTCACTCCAGGTGTCTGGTTTGTATCTTTTACCTTTGTTAATCCAGAAAAAAAAGAAAGACACATGTCTAGGAACTGTTAGAGTAATAAAGAAAACAGAAGTGTGCTCCATGCAGAATAGAAGCTGCTGTGAGCAGCTCTGCAAATATCAAGAACCTGATCAGAAAGCTGATTTATGTAGAGGTGAAAGGGTATATACAGGAGGCAATCATCCCCCTGATACATCTGCAACCTTCATACAAAGAATTGAAGCACTGAAGCTATGTAATTGACCTACTCTGGTTTTCTGCTAAAACACATGCACTGTCCAGCCCGGTGGGAGCAGAAGGATCATTATCAGTTTTCACTCAGACATTTAAATTAAGATTTTTTTTTTTTTTTTCCCATAAAATTGAACTTCTAAAACAAAATCCCAGAGAAATGGAATTAATTGCTAGATCTGCACTGAATCACCAAGAGACATGGGTTTATTTTTGTGTCGCAGCAGAAAGTGCTTAATCAGTAGGAATTAATGTGGAGGAAAACTAAACCCGGCCCACTTATTGAATACCAGTATGCCCAGGACGTTCTTTTCACACTAGCTCAAATTTACTCAAAGAGTAAGGAACCACCCTGAGCTACTTGAGCAGTAGGCATCATAACTAGAACAATCTTGCCTAGATCTTTCTCTTCTCTATATATTCTAAATGCTGGCAAATGAGACCAATAATACACAACTCTCTTGATTTGTCGGTTTCTTTTTGGGGTAGGGAAAAAAAGTGTAATTTGGAGTATGAAAAACTGGATTCCCCTACTGAATTACCCATTATCCCAGTGACTAGAGTGAAACATATTCTGCTTCCCCAATTTGGACTGACGCCATCATTAATAACTTGTTTCTTTTAATTAGACTGTCTGCTATGTTTCCTCTAGATTAGAATCATTCTCAGCATGCTGGTTGGCAGGTATATTCTGGTGTACATTGTGACCATTTGGGAGCTGTAAGGAACCCTTCCTCTGCCAAAATTCCCTTCAGAAAGCTAGGTACTAATTCAGTCTGGACTTTTCTTTTTCTAGCACTGCAAGAAGAGGATAATAGGCAACTGACTTCATTAATGTTTAAGTCTTTGTAAACAGATATTTGTAGTCTTAATAAAAGGGTATGGTCTGTTCTGGCTCCTTTTGTGATGGCTGCCAGATTGTTTCTGCACTGAAATAAAATAAAAATCTGCCTGGATATAGATGATTAACACAAAAACTTGCCAAGCTTGAGTATCCCTCTCTGTTAACCAGTTCTGCAGGGTTTGAAATTTACACTTCGAATCCTTTACTTGCATTTTGGTTGAAAACTAGAGAGAGCCAACATCTGTTTTAGAAAGTATCTATGGTGCTAAGAACAGAGATGTAAATCTAATGTACTGGTATGTTGTTTATTAGGGTTAATCTTAAAATTATATAGAAATGTGATGCCAATTGAGAATTGAAATCCACTGCATAAAGATGTGGAAACCTTCTAAAAGTGGTAGGAACATACCTGACAAACATTCTCTTATGTACAAAAGATTGTTGATTTCTCTGTTCTCCACAATCTCAATTTTTTACATTTTAAAAATGTACATTATGGTTGCTTGCTTACACCCTGCTTTATATCAAGAAATTTAAGACAAACATATGCACTATGACCTGAAACAATTACAGCTCCACTGATGGTGTTGGTGAGATGTTTTCTGGCTGGCCAGATCTCCAGTTCTGCTTTCTGTCGCTTTTCTGGAGTTCACCTTGCTGCTGCTTGCTCCAATGTGAGAATCCCCTCAGAGAAGACTGTGACAAGGACAATATATTACTGACAAACCTTGCGAGAATGTTAGGAAACATCATTCCAGCTGTTAGAGTCAATGAGCACAACTGTGATTCTTGTCCTTTTGCTATTTCACAGCATAAAACTGTCACCTCATTAATCAGAGGAGCATGTTACCACGCTGCTCCAGCATGAAGAGTGTTCATTGCTGTTCTTGGTGATTTCTGGGAATAAAACTGCAATTTGCTAATCCCCACTTTCTGCATTTGAAATTTACAGTGGAAGTTTTGTTTACTGGTGATGTACTTGATTACTAATCAAACTGGTGAGGATTTAAATACACGCATTAGAAAGAATAATTAAAAGGAGGTTGTTATGGGGGAAAAAAACTCCATTTAATGAAGCGCTGGTGGCTTCGTATATGGAAGCATGGCTGAGATGCTTTGGAAACATGATGGCACAGTGGTGAGGTTGTACTTCTTCTGTTCTCTGATAGAACTTCCTAAACAAGGGTCTCTTTTGTTTCTGTATCTGTGTCCTGTGATTATTTTGATAATGTTACAATTACCTGTAACACTTAGAAGGTGGAGATGGAGGTATAGAGTTTAAAGCTTTCTTGTTTAGTCTCATTCTGGACAAAACAGGCAGTATAGATACCAACTCAAGAACCAAAGAGAAGATCTGCTTAACAATTGCTTGAAGAATTGCTGCCAGTCTGGATGAAAAAAGTAGCAGTTGAGAACATTTTTTTAAGGACTTTTTTCAAATCCTGCCTTTTGACTGAAGAGCAAACACTAAAGAAAGAATGAAAATGTAGTGTAAAAATGATTTCTTGCTTTTGGATTAGTTTTCAGTCTTTCAACCCAAAAGTCTTTGTCCATCCCTCAAGATAAAAGCAATAATGTAAGTATTGGGTTGAATTTGGTTTTTATTAACATGCTCAAGCCTGGAGCAATTTCATCAAGGTTATTGAATAATGTAAATAAGAGAGAAGGTCTGGCAGTAAAATGAAATATTCAACCAAATTCAGTTCAAGTTGTTTGAAGTAATCTAAATAAAGATGGAATATATCCAAGATACTCACAGATACAAGCAGAAATAGCGATCCAAACTCTAGGGCTTAGCCGAAACCATGGGACTAATGCATCTGATTTCTCTTTAGAATGGGGGAAGTGTAAGTCCTGCATCTAACTTTGTGCGTTCTCTGCAGACCAAGGAGACAATCTAAATGAATAAGAATAGGAGTCAACATGCAATCACAGAATATGCCTCCATGGCAATTTGTGGAGTGAAAGCTCTTGTGGTTGTGTTAGCACATCGTGAATATACCATGGTCCTCACTGTGTATTGTATTTAAATTGGGATCCCAAGGTCTTCCCAAGGGTTTAATTTATTTTTCATTTCTCTCCCTGTGAAAGCTCTTGAGGGAGAAGGCATGAGTGCACACAAGAGCTGCCAGCTCTGAGCAGCACAGTGACTGCAGCTGATGGAGTGCAGTCGTGAGAGAGGAGCACATAACCCTGGGTGTGCACTTGAGGGGGAAATCTGCAGACTCTATAAAAGCTGAGCTGCAGGAGGGATCTGGTTGTTTGGTAGGGATTTCTTTCAATGAAAAGATCTGATACAGTGAGGAAATGCTAGTTGATACCAGATTTATTAGCTCATAGCTAAGACACACAATATTATTAGCACTATTTATATTGTTCTGTTAATGAACAGACTCTGATAGTGTTTCGACTTCTAGTTCTTCTGTAATATCAAAGAATATATTTCTAGATATAATTATGTATGTATTAGACTTCTCTTCTTTCAACAGGATGCTATTAAGTAGTTCTGATAGACAAAATACAATATGAATAGACAAAACCCAAGATTTTGATCACGTTTTAGTCCAATGTTTTTAATGTTGTCAATATAGGCAATGACTGAGGCAACAAATAGGATAATTACTGGAGCCAAAGATAGGACAAAGCATTTACACGAAGCATCCTGATAGGAATATCATCTTCCTAGTGGAGAACATTCCTATAAGAATGCATGAAGGTATCTACTTGCTTTTATGAAAGGATTTCCTGGTGGTGGAGGATATACTCTAGCCTCAGTGAATGTTCTTTATTGTTAAAAGAGGAAATATTTTATGCAACAAGACAGATTGATTGCTCAAAGACTGGTAATCTGCAATGCCTAATTAGTCAGTCAAGTCAAATTGTACTTAGCGAGCGTGACACAATTACATTACAATGGAAACGCAAAGGGAATTCAGTTTTTATTACCACAGAGAAGAAGGTCAGTGGCTCAGGAGAAACATGATGGTTTCTTTGGAAAATACAAAGTGGGAGTTCTAAGATAATACTTCAGCATTGGCTGCATTAGTTAGCAAAAAGTTTGTTTCATTAATGTATTTTCTTTCCATAATTTCTCTTAGTAGTGGAGCAATGTGTAAGTGGAGAAATACATTTCATCAATGTCTTTTCTTTCTATTCATGTTAGAGGAAGAAACCATTGCATATGTCACCTTCCTCTGCTGGAGGAGGATTTTTGTTTCCCATCTAAATATGCCAGCCTAGTAATGAAAGTTAATTTATAAATCATAGATGGTTTGGTTGGGGTTTGTTTTTTTTTTTTGTCTTCCCTTCCTCCAATAAATGCTTAAGTATTTAAAATATTCACAATGCAGGTTTTGTACTCAAGAATTAATCAAACTGTCAGGCTGTACACCAGACGCTGCAGAGAATACACAGTGGTGTGTCCTGGTTACTTAGCAACTGTAGCTGAAGAGGTTAAGGTAGAAAATACTGTCATTTTCCTATGCTTGAGGTGTCCTCTTCTCCCCTTCCTCTGTATACATATTTGCACCCCAAACAGTTCAACTCTTTTGTATGTTTTAAAAATCTTATGTTATAGCTTTCAGAAGAACCAATTTCTGTAGAGCAATATGAATTAAATGGTGAATTTGGAGAATGTGAGTGTTTCTCATAACAAGCACAGGAGATCTTAATCTAGAATGTATGTAAAACAATTCCCACTGTTGAATGGGAAGCTGTTTAATTTTACTGTAATATCTTTTTCCTTAAAAACTGAGATCAGTAGGGATAAGTGCAGTTTTGACTAAATCATTGAAACAATGTTCTATCATGGTGGCAATGGAAGTGAGAACTGTTTTGCACCTGCATTTTGGTGGTAATATTTATTACCCTGATAAGGAATTTGAGTTTGCTTACTGGGAGGAAATAGATGACCTCTTATAGCTGAGTTCTGCTAGAAGATTTGCCTCTGGCAGTAGGTTAAAAATAATAGCAGTTCTGAAAATTTGATGAAAGCTTCAGGGTAAACGTTACTTTAACATCAGCAGCTATAACACAAACAAGCCTTAAATCCTGCAACTTATGAAATGGTAATGAGAAACAGATCCAAATTTTCTGTCGTTCATGGAGGGTACATGTCTGACTATCCCAAGTATGTATGAGTATGAAATATGCAAAACAGGAACCTTTGTGGAAGGAGGAGAAAGTTTGCTAGGACTATGTGGGCACCATTGCCATGCAGTATTACTAATTTTGGCTCTTCAGCGTTGTATGAAACAGTGTTTATTGATACAGGTCTCAGGAGCCAAAGAAAATTGGGATCCTCTTCTGCTACCTTCTCATTACAACATGTGCTAGAAGAGTGTTTGTCACACTATGCAGCACTGTTTGGGGAGCTGAAACAGGATTGTCTGAAACTATAATGCCTTTCTTCTTCTGGCAACACAGTTGGCGTTGTAGATGTCTCTGAACGTGTTCCAAAATGATCATCTTTTGTACAGATGAGAGGAAAATGTTGTCTGACATTGCTTTAATCTGAAGTCTTAGAGCTGAACTGGGAAGAAGTTTGCAGGAAACTTGAAAGTCCAGATTGCCATTCTCTGTGGAATGGATAACTATGGTCAGTTTGAGAATGGGAAGGGAGCTAGATCATAAGTTTTGAGTGTTTTTCTTCTGACTGCTATTAAGCTTTGTGAAAGAGACAACACAGCATCTTCAGGGCGTAGGCTGGAGCATTGTCAATTAGGCTGGATTTTGAGAGAGCAGAGAGTGAAAACACCCCACTGACCTATAATAGGAGTCCCAGTCCATTTCAGGGCTCCCTATTTCCACATGATGAATGCATATTTGTAAATGTAAGCTGTCCCACTGCAATCAATGTGACCACAGAGATGCTTAGAGATACAGTGAAGTAACCTGTTACAGATGAATCAGTGAGGAGGAAATCGAGCCACTCAGGGACCTAGGGTCCAAGTTTTGGTTTCCAGAAACAGTATGAGCAAATAGTGCAATCAATGCATTCTATTAAGTATACATTCATTTGACTGCAGTTCTCTTCTCTCTCCCTCTGTCTTGACAAACAAACAGGAACAAAGAAAAAGTAAAATTTAAACCACTAATTCTGAAATATTTGAGGTGTTACAATTGAACGTGCACACTTCAGAGGGACCTCGGGAGTTTTCTTATTAACAGTGTAATCTTTACTCACAGGCTGGAACAGGCTTACTGGGATACAACTAAAACCTATCACTTTGTGGCAGTGAACTCTTCTCTGTTGAAAACGAGCACAAAAAAGCATTTGGATGACTTCAGGTCATTTCTAAGAGCAAAAATATTTACTTTTTCCAGTGGTGTTGTAGCAAGTCACTTTTGAAGAAAAATAATCCCAATTTTATGAACATTTTAAAAGAATTAGACTGAATGGTGAAGTTTTTTAAAAGATGATTAAAGGTGTGAGCACAAGAGAGAACATTCTGAAGTGTTTAATGATTCAAGATAAAGCATCGTCCATGTCGTTCATTCAGTGTTTACTATGTGTCACTGTGGCTTGACCACAGATCAATTCCCCATCACTCTTCCCTTGATCAGGTTTTACTCTTGCCTGTCATGGCTTGTGGTTATGGGTGATAAAGGAAAATGCTGTATATAAAAATGAGAAACTGCTCTTGTAGAAAAAATATCCATGCTACCTGATTACTTGTGAAAGATGAAACTGGGGCATTCTACGATCTTCTACTCTGCAGTGAAAACCAAGTCAGAAGGAGGAAAATAGTTTGTAGAAGAAAATGTAGTTCTTAAAATAATGGCATGTTCTACAGGCACAAGGAAACCCACAAAATGACTGTCATTTGAATGCTTGTTGCCTGATCATTAACTGTCCACTTGAAGTTTATACTTGGGTAAACTTGGTTGAATTTCCCAAACTTCTCTGGTCTGATCCTTCTCTCTGATGTTAGCATAGCTTCACTCTTTTAAATGGAGCAGTAACCACATATGCTTTCTGAAATATCCCTACATATGCCAGGGAAGAGTTAAAATGTTTCCCCAAGTGTGGTGTACCTTTTGAGATGCCACCTCTTTTAGAAGAGGCAACTTCAGATTAACAAACTGGTTATTGTCTTTGTGTAAGAGTATGACTTTTAGCCCATTGTTTGAATAATTACAGGGATTCCTTTAGCGATATATAATCTAGTGGGCTAATTTCCCATCCCCTCACTCCCCATACCTTTTACATCACGTCCCACCTTTTATGGTGCAGGTATATATACTGGGACAGCTATTGTAGCTGGACAGCAGTTAGTAGCCGGCAAAATATGTAGGAATTTTGGAGTTCTTTTGGATACTATGTAGCCTATATAATGGATGAAGAATATGTTTTGCAAAAGGAAGACTGGTTTCCACAAGTGTTAAAATCTGCATTTAACATTGACAACGTACTTTAAGTGCTTTCTCCACTTGAGATCTTTTCAGTTTAACTAGAGCGAGGAAGATCACAGTTATATATTTGTTTGCCCATCCAGTAAGATAAATAATACATTAGAATCTTCCTGGGTAATCTCATGAAAAAAATTAAACAGTGCCATCATTTTAGACAGTGTCACCTAAATAGCAGTTTAGCATCACCTTTAAGAAATCTGAGTGTTTCTCAAAAGTTTTGAGGAAACTTGGAATGCAAATGTCATCTGTTATCTGGAGCCATTAAGAGGGAATTTATGCTGGTGGAGTAATTCAGTGGTGTGAGGACATCATGTTGTGAGCCTGAGGAAGAAATTGCATCCCATTGTGGGCCTGGTTTTTTCTTTCTTTTTCTTTCTGTGAGCAGAAAAAGAGCATTGGTTGCATTCAGTTTACAAAAGGCTATCATGGAATGTTTATATCCTCTGAAGACTTTCTGACAAGAGAAGGGAATGAAAATCTTTCTTTTAAGCGTTTCCCGACTCTTAAATGGTTTGGAGGTGTTATTATTGATGTGATTTTTTATTGGAGCTATTTTCCCAAGCAAATTCTCAGTGGCAGTCCACCAGAGTACAGTTAATTCATTAGAACAGGAAGAACTTGAGTTAAATGCATTATAGATGAACTGTTCATACATAATAAGGTCATCTCATACAGGGCAAATACTCTCCTGGTTAGTAGCATTTGTAACAGGATCTTGCCGACACATGGTTTTGTTTCACCTGGGTTTTTAGACAATTTCTGCCTAGCTATTTACTGATATTACTTAAATTCCCTTTACTGAACCTGTTTAAATCTGCAGATGATGCCATGCATGTAATTCTTTGCTAAGTAAAAGTGTGATGTCAAGTTTTAGGTTTACATAGTGGTTTTATATTCAAAGACTGATACTATAAAGGCAGCGTGGTTGATGTAGGTGAGCATCTACCTTAAGTATTAAACTTCAAACTTACAAAGCCTTTGGCTTTTAAAAAATGGAACTGCAATGGAGATTGAAGAGGGATTCCTGACATGGGCTGTCATCTCAGCTTCATATATGACCTGTTTTTTTAGTGGCATTAGCTGGATTCTATGTATTTGCCACTTCAAATTTCCTGGCAAAATATGAAAGGTCTTCAGTACTTCATATAGTAATAGTCCTAATCATTTTGTTGAATAGCCTTGACCCGATACAGCCATGACCTCAACTGGTGTAAATTGGCAAAGCCTCTTGCGCTTCAGTGAAGCAATGCTGATTCAGATAGTCTGACCTGATAGAATGTACTGTATAGGATGCAATTAGGAGGAGAATTGGATCTCCAGTGCTAGGAATAGTGCTTTCTGTATTGTACTGGGGGAACAATAGGTTTAATTAGCTGTTTTGTAAAGAACTAGAGGAAGGCGAAGTGTTAGAGCAGTGTTAAAGGTCAGCCTGCTGTTTTCCACATCTAACCTCCCATGGGAGAAGAACCAGAGCAATAGGAAGAGAGGAAATCTGAACAGGTGAACTGTGACTAGCAGAAATTATTGTATTTGGGCTTCTCAGTGCACTGCTTGTATGTCTCTTGTTAAATCCCCAGTCATGGTGTTGAATGGCAAAATCGCTCTTAAATCACACGAATATGTGGGTTTAGTTCCAAGCCAAGCCTTACAGCTACTACTGTCATGAGTGCCCTGCATCCCTCCATTCCTTATTACTAAAGTAGTCATCACTATGCTGATGAGGAGAAATCTCATGTAGCAAACCTGTTGTTATCCCTGAACACGCAAACGTAACACCATAGTTGACACCTACAACTGGCTTGCTCTGTGTCTTTGTTTGTACTGTGATGAAGGAAGCAGAATGCCTTTCTCTTGCTGTGTTTTCCAGTAAGGTATTTTTGGAATTCTTCAACAGTACTTTCTGGCCCTTAGAGATGTCCAGTCATGTATAATGTGCTGTAGTGGAGCTAGCTGCTAAACTAACCCTGATAATCCAAGCCCTTAGAGACTGCTACTATGCTAGTGAGGCATGGATTAATTCCCTATCAGGCTCTGCTTCCACAAATGCTGCCAGGGTAAAAATCACATCCAATTACCAGAACTGTATGAGTACAAAAGTCAAAGAGAAAAAAACCCTGAACTTTTGAAGATGGAACCTTGATTGATTCTGGATGTGTATAAACCAAGCCTAAATTTACCGTAGCCCACGTACGATGCTGTGTTCCTTAGAGCTGGTTGGCCAGTTTCCCACTGTAAAGCCAATTGTTTTCTTGATGATTCAACTGTAGCAGTTTGTGGTTTTTGTCATTTCAGGCTCTCATTTGCTAGGGCATTTGCATGAGCATGGCACATGCATCTGTAATAAAGTGGTACTATAGATGAGATTTCCTCAAAGGGGAATAACGTGAAATAGGGGGACCTAATACTAGCAGCCTGTGCTTGGGCAAAACACACTTTCAGTTGTGAGACTTAAAGTCGTTTTTCAAGTAGTTTCCACTCTCAAGATTTTGTGCCCTGAGAACAAGCCAGACTTAACTGGAACAATTTCTGCAGGTCAGTTACAGCAGGAAGAGTGGCTGCCCAGCACACATTTATTTACCGATAGTTCTAATGTTCTGTGTGTTTTACAACTGAAAAATACTGCAAGATCCTGGCAAGAGAAGCTGATGCTAAGTGGATAAATTACTATCAGTGATCACAGTGCACGCAGGATGAGTGCATTGGACTGAAATTCTGGTTTTTCTGAGGGTTTTGTTTTTTGTTCTTTACCTCTCCAAAGTTCAAGTCACTCTTCTGGAACTTGCATTTAACCTTTAAGAAACAAGCTCAGTTCTCTGTGACCTTGAAGGATGGGGGCAGAAAGGGTAAGAAATATCACCCTGTCTCACTAAAGACACCTTTAGAAATATCTAACAAGGCATTTAATCTAAAATGGGAGAAAAGGACAGTTACATTAAGTGACAGGATCTGTAGAGGGGCAGAAAAGATCTTGCTACAGTGACTAGAAGTCACATCTAGGACAACAAATGATGGACACATGAGCTAGAAAAGTAGGATCTCTCTTGTCATGTGAGTCTGTCTCTGAAAAAGATGCCAGGGGAGTGAGAGTATGAGCAATTCAGGTATGGAACAAAACTCGACTCATATGGCAAGATGGTTTTTCATAATAGATATAAAGGTTATCAGTCCTCAGACTTGAGATGATAACGATAAGAGGAAATACCACTTCTTGCTTTTTTTCCCTGCCTTTTGTGTTGATCATTCGGTGCTGTGGCACAAACAGGAAACATTGCATCCAGCTTTGGAACATCTGCATTGCTGCTAAAGGCAGAATACTGATTGTGATGCGGAATGTTTGTCTGCTGTAATGGAGGAAAGTAATTAAGTCTTTGTGAAAGTTTTGAGACTTCTCTGGTGTCCAGCTTCTGCAGTGGATTAGAAACTCCTATAGTACTTGGTGAGTGAGAGACTGGCCATAAATCATCAATCTTTAACATCATTAAGTGATAGTAACCTTAAAACAAACCTTATCTATTCTATGTTGGAGCAGCTGATAATGTTGTTCGTGTCTAAGTTGTTTAGGAATCAAGAAGTACAGTCCTGATCTTACAGATGAGGAACTGAGGTGCAAGCAACAGAGACTGCGATTTTTGCAGTGTCAGAGGGAAAATCTGAAGCAGAGCAGAATACTGTCTTCAGGCTTAAGTAGCTGAGTTCTACCTGCTAAGGTCATGCAGTTCACGCCTGTGAAAGCTGTGTTTCCCAGTAGCTACAGGCCCTGTGAATTCACTCATGCCATCAAAAACTCCAGTTTTCTCACAGAAAAACTTTCTCTCCCAACCTGTCACGTTGTCATTCTGCAAAGCTCAGGATGAAATCAGCTTGTCAGTCAGTTTGGTACATATCTGTTGATGATGCTCCCTTGTTGTATCACTCCTTGAGGAGGCAACAGAGTGGGTGGAATCATAGGATAGTTTAAATTTGTGAGGACCATGGGGGCAGATGGGGTTAAGCAAAAATTCATTGCATTCACTGTGTACCTTTTGATAGTGACTACATCATGATTTTATTTTTTGGGAAGTCTGCTCTCTACTTCAGTTTCAGCAAGAGAGTTACCTGCTTCTCTGTCATAAATACATTGCACCTCTTTGTAGATCTATAATTGAGTTAGGAAGGTTACCATAGCAACTACTGCAATTAATTAAAGTACTTGGGCATGGTAAGTTTGTAGATGCAGAAAACATTTTTGTGTATAAATAGTGCAATCTGTTTATGCTTGAAGGATTTGTCCCTTCCCTCTTTTTCTCTTCTAATCTCAGCTGAGAAAGTGGGCATCTTTTTTTCTTTTGGAGATTGATAAATCATTGTGCTCTTCCTCTTAAACTGTGTAAATAAGCCTTTGCAGTTCATGTCCACTGAAGACCTAATGAATACTAAACGAGAAGTGTGGCATTGCACTCTGTGGGAGGGAGAGCTTTCAGGGCTGTGAGGACAGCAAACCAGGCCACTGTCAATCCATATCTTCTCTTACCCTGTGGTAAGATAACATAGGCACACTGCTTCCTCTTCTCTCCCACTGAGGCTGCAGGTCCACTCTAACAAAATCAGCTGCTAGGTAGGTGCTTTTCCTTCTGGTTACTTTTTGTCAGCTGTAGGCATTAGATAGGATGCAAAGTGCATGCAGTGCAGTGATTACAGCAGGAAATGCGGATGAGGTGGAGGTGATGATTCCAAGGAGAGTCCAATCAGAGGAGGAGAGCTGCAGGTTTCATGTGTGGTACGGAGAGGAAGCTGAAAGACCAGAAAAAACCAGGGCTTTTGTTCTGGAACTTGTTTGTGTGTTTTTCCCAGGTCTGTCAGCATGTGAGCAGATGAATGGCTTGCTCTGTAGGATGATGATGTTAATAATTATTAATCATACCCCTCCCCATTTGCATATCAGCATTGTTTATCCAGAAGCACCACTTCTAGTTAACGCAGGATCAGATTCTTTACTGCCCAACAACTGTCCACACAGCTGGATGGTTCCAGATGTAAGTCACTGCCTAATGAGAACGTGGTTTGGCTGGGGTTTTTTAATGATCATTTTCACTCAGCATTACTGTCAAAGTTGAGAAGGTACCAAGTATCAGGGAATTAATTCTCTGCTTTTGTGGGTTTTTTTATGGAAAGGAAACCTGAAATCTGAAGGCAGTAGTACAGCAGACAAGCAGTTCCCATGTAACTTGCACTTAGAGCTGAAGATGAAATGTGTGAATCTTAGTAGTATCTCTCTCAAACCACGGAAATTAGACTGTATTTCCTTTTCAGTGACAACATTGCTCCCCCTGTTTTCTTACTATGAAAGGTAATAATTGGGTCTGTTGAACTGAGGAGAAACTTTCCCGCGCATGTTAATGGTGGTTTGATATGTTTCTTTGCACTAGCAGCTGAGAGATGTTTTTTTTTTGACAACTTGCTTATTCTTTCTTTCTTTGAAGTACTTGGAACCAGTACGTATGTCCTTCACCAGTATGTGAAGGACAGCATAACTAAAAGCCCCAAAAGATATTTTAATACAGTATTTTAATCAAATCAACCCGGTCAATAAAATTGCCTTTGTCAACTGTTTGCAAAATCAAAAGAACAAAGGCAGAATTATTACTGAAAGGTTCAGCTTTGTGCAGTCAGCAATTCAATTATGTTCAAATACCATCAACTTCCATTTTCTCTCTCTGCTCCTGGAATTTTGTTCATCAGAGTCATTATCAAAGCACTGAGCATAAATAAGCTCCTTAGTAAAATGCTTTCAGAATCTAATGTAACAAGTTGTTTTGTGTCACATAAACAGATGCTCATTTGCAGATATAAAGCTTCACCAGTGAGGATGAGGTGGTGGCAGCTGCATGTGTTGATGGAAGGGCACTGGGAATCCCAGACAAATAAAAATTATCAAGGATGTGCAGTCTCCAAACCAGACCCTACAGCAACGGGTAGGTGCAAGCTATCACTGTTTGCAGTTGTAGCCAGCAATGAGCTATCAGCATTCGGTACTTCATGTAAGAGGTTGAAACACAGATGAACGTGTAACGCAGCAGCTATTTTCACAGCTTTTCTACTGGGGGATCTATTACAAAGAACAGTGTCCAGAGCCTAGATGACATAATGATAGAATGATAGGTCTTTTAAATAGTGAGACATTTTTGTGGTTTTATGGTGTAGTAAAACCCTCTCTAGGCATGAGAATCACAGACTGACAAAGGACAGTTTTAGCTGTTATGGGGTAAGGGCAATATTGGACAAGCATAATAGAGGAAAAAGTTTGCATGAAGACAGAGAATAAAAGAGGGATGTTAGTTAATGGTAGAGGAATAGATTTGAGTTGGTCAAATATCTAATGGAGGGATTATTTTTGAGCATGTTTTGTATTTTTTTTCACATTGTTTGTCGCATTCTTTTATACTGGAATCTTTGGGTGTGACTTGGATGAAGTTCTTCAGGTTGTCCCTAGTGGTGGCAATTTCTAGTTAGAAATTTCTATTAGAAATTCCCGAATCAAAGCTGCTGGCATATGTGTGACATGTTCTTAGTGTAATCCTTTGTGTGCCCATCTCTGTGCATTTCTCATAGACTGGAAAAGTGCAGATTTCACTTTCTAAGCACTATTCCATTTTTTCCCTATTATTTAGTCATTTTATCACCATGTAGTCAGATGCATTGGGGATTTCTAAATGGTGTGTAAAATGAACATCTGTCCATTGGCAGGAGTGGCACATCTGCTTCCATTAATTTTTCATTATTTCCCAGTGCTGGAGGTCAGATGTTCACAATGTGATAATGTGCAAGTTTCTCCTGGTGTAGATTTAATGTCTATGAAGCACATAATTCTGCTTACAAAAGTATTTAAAAAATCCAAGCAAACCGTGAGAGCTTGCTAGAAAGATTTATTTTTCTAATTATCTTATTTTTTTGAAGTCAAGAATCCTGCAGAACTTATCTGAGCAGCAACCCAGGCATGATTTACAACAGTTTTTGGCAACTTTAATTATTCTTTCTGCTGTTTCACAGATGAGTATAGTGGTGTTTGCTGTACCAGCTGCCTATGTATTTCACCTCTTTCCTGCTTTAAGCAGGGGGAATCAATTACTTCTTAGCATTAAGACTAGTTTGGAAGTAGAATAGCAAGATATAGATTAATTATATTAAATATGCAAATCTGGTAGCCTATAAGGTTAACTCTTTCTTTCTCTATTTGTCAACTGTGCTAAGCAGTTGTTGCCTTTATTTGGTAACAACTGGTAGTTGCCCTGGTACCATAAATACAGGGACTTTGTGGAGTTCTGTCAGGGTAGAATTATGCTCATGTAGTAACAAATGATCGATAAACCTTGTAGTTATGCACTCCACTTCCCAGTCTCAGTGCTTTGATTTAAGCAGCCTTCCAATGTCACAAGAATTAGCACTCATCACAGCAGTCTCTATCACTCCCTGCCATGGCCATAGTGCTGCATTAGGATTGTTAAAGGGTGGATTGGTCTCTCCTGGTGCACATATGCAAAGAAAATGTCACACAAAGGTCACTCAGCATCAGAGTGCTTCACTAAAATGTATGATGAATTTCAATGGGGTACCTTGTTGGGGGAAAAAAAAAAATCATGTTAATTTAGTTGGCATTTGCTGTGTGCTGAGCAGCATTGCCTCAGGCTGGCCTCAGTGCCTGCACTGCCAGTAGGATGATAGACTCCGAAAAGTTGAACATGTTCCTAGGTTGTTTACTCATTTCCCCTAGAAGAAAATACAAGGACGAGGAAGGAACAAAGACAAAAAGGACCCATCTGACTCTGGAGAACAGTGGGCAAAATTTTCACCTGAATTGGGGATGGGCAACAGGCCAGGGAATCTCTGAAATACAGAGGAAATCCTGTGTGTGTTCTGGTGCTGCCTCCCTTAGCCTGTTAACTGAATCAACTGAATTTTCTTCTCCCGATTTAAGGCCAAAAGGATTGACCTAGGACTAATTTGGGGGAGGCTTTAGATTTGGATACTTCATACCCAAATCAAGAATGCTTGATTTGGCATCTCAAACGAGATCTTACTTAATTTCACGTTAGGTACCAGTGGCAGACTGCATTATTTTGGCTCATACTTGTCAAAGTGCAAACTGATATTTCCAACTCTGTTATGCGTCAGTCTTTTGGGTAATAGCAATGTATGATTATCTGCAAATCCACTGTCAGTCCAACTCCATACTGAAACAAGAGCAAAAAATACTTTGCCATTTAGAGGCAGTTATTTCTGGGGAGGATTTTCACCATATATTGCTAAGAGCCTAGAGATTGAAAGAGAGGTTTGGTCCCCTACACTAGTACTTCAGAGAATTTAATTGATTATGTCTTCATTGTAGCTTCTTGCTCAGCTCTTCTCTGTTTCTTCTTTATCCCAGCCTCTGCCAGATTAGTGCAGCAATCACAGTCCTGATGGTGAGACATGAAGAGATAACTGTTTCTAAGAGCAGAAATGGTGCTTTTCTGTACTTGTGTACTAACAAGAGTGCTGGGTCTTGTTCTAGGTCCCAGAGATAGTTTTTGTTCCTTGGCATTTGGAATAGTTAAACAGCTCTACTGCCTTCCACCCCACACCTCAGCCCAGCTTTTGGTTCCAAGTCTAACATAACGGCTATTCTTAGGGTGTTCATTAGTAGTTGTAAGGAAGAGAATTTAGGAACTGAGAAAGCAAGTGTGCAGCCATTAAGCTTTTGATCTCTGCAAAGGCTTGGAAGCAACAGCCCTTTGGAAAAATGCTGAGGCTGTCTGTTGCTGACTGTGTTCAGGTTTCAGCTTCTGAACAGCAGAAGCAAGTTTGCTTATCACAAATGTTCAGTTCACACCAGACTTGTGTTATTTCTGCTGGGAAATCGAGGAGGTGAACTGAGCCGGCGTTTCCACAGAGCAGCAACGTGATGAGACTAAATGGCAGAACACTTGCACTGTTGAATATTTAAATGGGTGTCAACTACTTGTTACTTTAGGAAAAAATCCCTCAACATGTTTTCTGTTGCTTTTCCTTATGGCTGTGAAACAAGCTAATCACTGGGCAGCATGCAGGAGAGCAGAGCAAGAAAGACAATTTGGTCAGAGGCTTTTGGTTGGGTTACTTAGCCTGTCAGTCACCAGTTAAATCTTGTCCAGTTGCTGATGTCTATAACCTGTCATAGGTGATTCGTGGTTTGTAGCATGTGCCACTTAAGCTATTCCAAATTTCTCTGCTGTTCCTTGTCCTTGAATGTCATTTCTGGGTTCTCTTGACATGCAACCTCAACGACAGATTAAAAGTGTATTATAGTGTTCTTGTTCTCATTTATTTAAGATGTAACGTATGGACTGGAGCTGAAAGTCATGTCTTTTGAGTGAAGCCACTTCAGTATTTGGTAGCAGGGGTAATGATTTTAATAAGCATTCAATTAATTTGTTGAAAAAACCCCAAAACATCACATATTTTTAACTTTACACATTTAAAGTCACACAGAAAAATACAGCAAACTTTGAGACTGTGAAACGATGACATCTGCTCAGCCATTGCTGCTTTTCTTCATAGGTGGCTTGAGGGAATCCTGTTTGATTTGGCATCCATAATCTGTTTTACAGTGCCAGAGGTCCCTGCAAATTCAGCCCCAGAGTGTGCACGGATGTGCTCGGATGTACTTGCAGGGCAAAGAGAGTTCAGGTTTAAACAACAATCTGCAGCCACCTTAAAGAGGAGAGCAGAAATAAGCAGATGCAATTTGTTACTCTTGCACTACTGACAAGATAACTGCAGAATGCTGTGGGCAAAGGCAGCAGCGAGCTCACTTCTGCCAGCTGTTCAGTGTCCTGAGGGAACCTGGTGATTCACTGGGTTGACTCCACTTAAACTGTTTTGCAGTATATATAAGACGCTTTCTTCACACCCAGGCACTTAAGAGCTGCATTAGGGGTTATGTTCTTGGTGTTGTGCTCATTCTGTAGCTTTGCAACACTTTTTTTGTGCAAGGGAATAACTCCGGATCTTCTCCCAGAGCAATACCTTGGGTTAGTTGCGTGTGTTCAGCCACCATAGTGTTTAGAAGCTAAGATGAGGGAAGCTCTGAGCAGCAGTAGCATTTGGAGAATGCTGACAGGCAAATGGGAGACACTGGAATATGGGGACTCTGACAAATGATTGAAAACTATGATTGAAAAAAGCATTTTGAACTCACGAATGGCTGATGTTTATACATGAGGGTATAGAGCTTGATGTTGGAGGTGCTGGCTCAGTCACACAGAGTAATTTGTATGGTATATTCACCTGATGTCAGGATCAACCACCCAGAAGAAAGGTGATAACCTGTAACTTCCACTGTCTGCTTCAGGGTTCTTTGTATTAGTACTCATTTCAAAGCACTCAACCTGCCTGATTTAATGTGAAGTCCATTGAAGACCTCAGTTTGGTTCTGAATGTGAAAAGCAATTGCTTAAACTCAGTTGATAGCCTTTAATTTCTACAGTGATGTGTCACTTTATGCTACCACTTTATGTCTTTTCCTTGAGAACTTTGTTTTGATAGCCTGTAATATTAACAATTGATGTTTGGTTTTCTAGGATGGGTTTACTCTCGTTCTAGTAAAAGACCTCAAAGGAAGGGTCAGTGAACTGTAAGAAATCAATCTTTCATAAGCAGTCTTTGGTTCTCATTGAAACATTTATGAATGATAAAGCTATCTTGACAAGGCAAAGTTCAGCACACAGACCGTGTGTGACAACATGACAAGGTTTCATAACAGGCAGTGTGTATAATTAAAGCAAGAATGTAGAATGAAAGCACATGATGTGTGCCTTTCATTACATAAATCTCCAACAAGCAGCGATCTGATGTGACTGCATATTGCAAGAGGCTGTTTTCAAGTGAAGTCTAATAAAGGCTTCCCAGGGACAATAACTGAGAGCAAGTGTTAGCTTGCTGGATGAGCAGAAAAGTTCTGAAATAATAAATGCATTTAACCTAATTTAAGCTCTGTCTGAAGGGAGGGTTGTGTAACTGCTGTGGCTTGTTACAATTTTGTGATGTAGGAAAATGTTTCTGTTTTTAGAAGAAAGTTGCTCAAGTCATTCACATGTTTTGTAGCTGAATTGGGATTAGAAATAATGTGGTTTGAGCCCCAGTTCCTGTAAATTTTCTTCACATATCTCCAGAGCTGTCCAGCTGTGCAATGTGTATAGTGGAATAGGCCAGCAGTTCTTTCCATTCCACAGTGACTTTGGCAGTGAAATAAGGCAGTAAATGTATTTTGTTTTTTAAAGAGAAAAACATATATGGTTAATAGCTTTAAAATCTCCCGTCAATTTAAACAGGTTTTTTTTTTAAGTTTACAGAGTACAAACTGTACAAGGTTTTCATCTTAAACACTGGAAAATGTTGGCAAGGCAAGTCAGTATGTAAAAATCAACGACACTTAACCCCTTACTGGGAAAACCAGTATGGTTCTGTAGTATGATTACTGTACTTGGAGCTTCCTGAAAATCTCTTTTCTTGTTTGACAGTTTACATAGGGTTCTCCTCCTGTGAAATTCTGTTCAATTTAATCTGAGATGTCAGTTTTAGAGTAGCCTTCTCTCAGCTCTAGAATTTTCCCTGCTTGCACTTGCAGCAGGAATTTAATAGGCCTGCCACTCTCAGAGGGAAAGGGAGAGAGGTTTGAGAAAGATCTGCTGTATCTGTATATATCTGGAATTGCCTCAGTTGAAATTTGAAGAGTTGTCACCAGCAAAGAGATGGCCAGAATGTTTGCATTCCCTACAGCAACTATTTGGATATATTAACTTTTATTTGTGATGGCATTTTACGTCTGATTTGACATTTAATTTATGGGTAAAATTCCAGGGAAGGTTCTTAACATTTTGAAAACAGCAATTTTGTGCCGTTCTCAACTCATCCAGTAGATTTTGTGTCTTAAAGTAGGACCTTTTCCCCCCTCTCTGTATTAGGCAATTGAGTGAAAACTTACTATGAAAATACCTTAGTATTTATGTATTACACATCAACAGTGTGCCGCAGGTATTTAAGGGTAGTTGTCAGAGTAGGCAGAGAACTGACAGGATCGGGTAATACATAAAGGCAAGTTCCAACCCTCTCTTAGTCTTCAGGTTCATATCGTTCCACAAGGCAAGACGCTGCTTTAGTTTTTAACTTCAAGCTTTTTGCTTCCTCTTTTCCTAGTTCAATCCTGTCCCCCCCATCCTTTACTTTCTCTGCTCGCCCTCCCCTCCTCTCTACACATCCTCACCTACTCAGGCATTCCCTGCAGCTCTGTTGCTCTCCCTGTTTTCTCCCATTCAGCACCGCACCAGCCAAATTGATTGCACTTCTCTTACAAGCATTGTGGGATGTATGGCTTTGATCCAGGTATAAGCTATAGTATTATTGATTAGAGCAATTGTCTTGGCAACTAAAAAACTTCAGTGAGCTTGCTTATCGTGTAGTGTTTTTATTCCAGCATTTCCAAGACTAATCTGTTCATCATGAGTTAATGATACATTTGATTTTTACTTTTTTCTTTAACCACAGTTTATATAAAACTGGTGTTTCCAGAGCAGCTTTTACGTTACAGAAGTAATGTGTGATTACACCTTGAATTTCTCCAGTGTTTCTCGCTACCTGTTTTCTTTCCTTCACTCCCTCTTAATAACATACTCTTGGGGACAGAAGATATCACCTAATGCTGCTTTCAAGAAGGACTGTTGCAAACCATTAAGTTGTAATGGCTTCACAAGTTACCGCTTCCAAGCTGACTGACAATAATGGAGCACAACCATGTGTTGCAAGAATTAGAAATGTGAGGTGAAAACACATTAGTATTAAAGCACCACAAAAGTGGGACTGAACAATCTGTTTTGAATGGAGTCAGGGCTTTGAGGGTCAGTGCTCAGTAAGACTGCTCTTGGTATAATGTGCATTTTCTGGAGCTAGATGACAGAAGTTTTTGCACTCCTTGCAGCTGTAAATTTCAGGTCATATTAATAAGATTTAAAAATCCTTACTAGTAGATGTACCCTCCCGGATTTCTTGTGTCTCAAACACCAGCCAATGCTTGTAGCTGCTTTGCATTGGAATGGAATCCCGTATTTAAGCTTTGGCTATCTGTTTGCTAATTGAGAGGTGAGGATATAACGATAAATGTTTGTCAGCAGAGAGAAGTGCATGTCTGCAATTACAAGTTCTTCTTTTCCTTACTTGAATGACATTATCCACGAAGGCATAAAGGAGGGAAGGAGAAGGATAGCTAAACTGCATTATAAAACACAGCCTGTGTCACATCAGGAATACATTAATTTAGAGTAAAATTAGCAACATCTGCTAACGGAATAATGAATATTTGTAGAGGTTTATCATATTAAACAAAAAGAATAAAGAAATGAGAAGCCTTAATTAGGTTTCTGAATTTACAACCTCACCACTATTGTAAGAAAAGCTAAATGTGAACAAAGCAATAATTTGCCTTGTATTCTTGGAAATGAACACAAATGCTGGTTATCCATTGCCATTATTCGAGTAGATCCCATCTTAATTACAATGAGAAACACAAGAGCATAAAAGAGTAATTTCTGACTAGACAAAACTATTGCTTCCCCAAGCTTCCTCACTTTAGTTCTTCCTGGAGCTTGGTTTTGTTCTCTTTCTGTCCTCACCTTCATGTGGGGGTGAATATACTAACTGGAGATGCCAGTACTCAGCAGTACCTCACATCTGATCTATGTTCACAGAGTTATAATGGAGCAAGAATGTTTCTCCAAACCTCAGTATTACTGTAGCCCAACTCACGTTATTGCTTGCTTTGTCCTTTATTTAATGGTTGTGTGTGGTTGCAGTGCAGTTATCTCCACAGTATTTATCTCGCTGTCTTTAAAAAGATTTTTTTATTCATTTTCTGGTAAGTTCCAGTCGACACGTGTCTCGAAATGTCTCTCTAGGTTTCTGTCCTTGCTGTAATGCTTAACATAAAGTCCTGGAAAACAAGTAGATGCTACCAACCCATCAAAAATGGTAACAATATTTCCTTTGTCTTTAGATGATAGCACAATGGTAATTTAGGGTAAATTAGGTATCACAGTCTAGACAGTTGCAGGTAGTGCCATGTGGCAATATTCTTATTATCTAATGCCATGCCCCAGGGCAGGATAACCAGGGCCAGGATCTCAATGCTGCTCACTTCTGCCAACCAGTGCAAGAAGACACTCGCTCTCAACACTAAGCAAGAGAGTGTCATTGCACAACATGCCTGACATACCACCTTAAGACTTAGAAATGAATCGGTTTTGCTGTTCTGCCTTTCATTCTGTCCATCTGAAGGAACTGTGTCCCATGCTTACCTAGATAGACAGTGCCATAAGGCTTATACTACTGGGCTGTGTGCCAGTACATTTTTAAAGTGTATTGCTCCTGACTTGTGTGTTCATCTTACTTGTAACATGATTGATTTCAGTCGTTGGGCCAGAAATGCCCTTCCAAATTGTCACTGCTTAAGGGCATTGCTCAGGGAAAAAACAGACACAAATCATCCTCCAAAATAAAAAGGTCAGCTAGTATTGAATTAGTTCATTTACAGAACTCTGTGGAATTAGCAGTGTACTCTTAAATTGCTTCCTGATTGAGGACTTTTGCCTCATTAATCCTCAACAACCTGTGAACACCACATTCTAAGAGAAGAATGATTGAGAGTTCAGAGACCACTCATGCATACTTTCCTAGAGAAGACAACAGTTACTTCCTAATATTGAAGTACACAAACAACACGGAGTGTGTATAAAGCAGCAAGGTCTTTGCTACGAATAATGAGGATATCCCTCCTACTTTTGCCATAATAAAGACTCAGAGGCTCAAGTTGATGTTACCTGGGAATATCCACAGCCAGGGGTTTTGCAAGTGCATTCCAGAGACTTCTAAGATAATTGTAGTAGAAACAGGGTGTGTTAGTGGAGATGTGGCCATGCACAACTTTCAGACCAGTCTTTCCCATGCAAGACAAGGTAGATGTGCCCACACATTCCTTCCAACAGAAAATTCATGTGCATTTTTTTGAATTATTTCCTTTAAAAAAAGGAAAACCCAGAACATACTTCAGCTTTGCTCCCGTTTACCATAGGGCTGTCCTTGCTGATCATTCCAGCTGAACTGTATCCTTCAAGCTCTCTGACTGGACAAAGGAGTCCAGATAAACTTACAGATTTTTGTTGACTGGTTTGGAGCTGCTGCCAGTTTAATGTCACAGTATTATTTGATTTCTTTATTAATATGTTCCTCCTCTCCCTTTCTCTCCACTCCCTTTACCTTCTTTGTCTCTTTCAAAGACGAGAAGTTTGTCTCGGGTGTCTGGATACCACCATTTCAGCCGAACGTTGCACCTAGCTTTGCACATAGAAACAGCAAATTAACTGTGTGATGTTATTACTCTAATCTTTCTCTTTCCTCACCCGTCTTTGTAGCTGCTGTTTGTGCTCTGACCTGGAGTTGCATGTGTAAATTAGACTGTAAACTCTTCAGCTCTGGGAGCAGGGTTTTGTTTTTTTTTTTTAAGACTGCTCTGTAAAATACCTCAGAAATCTTCTGGTGCTGTTATGAATAATAATGAGGATAATGAGGCAATTTTCCTTGTTAGTGATGGAAAAAAGATCCGGAAAGTATTGTGAAGGATGGAGGGAGTTATTAGCTTCCTCTGGCAAGTTATCCACAGTCAGCAGGAGCATTCACTTGACTTGTCAAGTAGTCAAGGAAGGGCACTTTCTTATTCTATTTGTTTTCCACCTCCCACATTTCTGTGGCATCAACACAGCTGAGTAGATTGCTTCTCTATATGTCTTCACAGGTAACACCCCCTTTCCTTTTTCTTTTCTTCTATTAATGTCAAAAGACATTTCCAGCCCTGCAGGGGACAGACAGCATTACTGGCTGGTCTCATGTTGAGTTATTAATTTAACCAAAAATTTCAATTTCAGATAGCCTGAGGTTAGTCTTCTGCATTGGCAGCCCCTCATCATTCCACTACTGTCCCTAGTAATAACCTTTGCCTGCCTCATTACCTTCTTGCATGCATAATAACACCATGTACTGTGGGATTAAAATAAGCATGGATAAAAATGGTGCATGGTTGTCTGGGATATTTTATAATGGTTTCTTCACTTGTTCAGAAAAAATGACAGCCTGTTCAGCATGTAACTTACATCCTTCAAGGAGTATTGGGGGGAAAACTTTCCAAAGACCAGCATCCATTTGTTTGTACACATCTGTAGTCTCTATAAACTGTATTGCAGGGTTTTAATGAGGCTGCTGTTCTCAAGTTTCTTCCTCCAAGTACATTAGATGGCAGAGAGTATTAAAAAGGAAAAGTAATGACTGAAGGACAAATGCAAGGAAAAAAAAAAATCACAGCACCTTTTCCTGAGTCCAATTTTAATTGAATTTGTGTGCAGCAAAACTATTAATTTCTTTTCCTCATAAGTGTTAAGTACAGAGGTTTCACCTCTCTGTGACAACCCCATAACTGTTGCTACCTCAAAGTCTGGAAATCAAGCCTAAGCTTAATGTACTTGCTCTTCTGTTAAATTTTACTATTATTGGTGTTTTCATAAAACCAGGATCTCTACTGCTTGTTTCCTACTCAATCCCAGTTCCCTGAATCATTTGTAGATGGCTGTGATAAGCGTAAGATTGTGATAATGAGTGGTAAATAGTTCCTAGACATGGCAAGCTTGTAAGAAGGAAAACCAAATGTTTCCAGATAATGAGAGGGAAAATATATCTGTGTGTATATGGAATGGGGATAAAGAAATTGAGGGTGCTACTTTCAGAAGTGCTGATGACCTACAAATGGCATGACATGTTTCAAAAGACCTCAGCCTCTAATTAGGAACTTTTTAAAGTCATATTTTTTTTTCAAAAGATGTGCATATCCCACAACTCCCATCACTCATGTGAGTCATAATAATCGCTCATGTTTTTCAGTTGTGTGGGTCTCATGGGGGAAGCCTTGGATGCTGTGTTTTGGGAACAGATGTAATATGTACCTCACGGAGCATTAGGGAAAGCTGTATTTTCATACAGGGATGAAGAGGGAGTATGGGTTTATGGTATGTTTGTACCTCAGTTGCGAGTTGCTTTCAGGAGCTGCACGTAGCTTTGGGAATGCAATGGGATACAATAAAGGGAGTTACAGCAGTCTAGCTGTGACTGCTTTAATGAGAGAAATGTTTGTGTGGGGAGGGAAATGCTGGAGGGAAAGTGTAAAATATTTCTGTTTTTACTTTTTAAAGAGAGTGTGACCCCTCTGGATGCACTGACAGTAAACAGAAAAGGCTGTGCAATTGCAGTTCTTGAAAGAAATTTGCTTTGGGGGAAGAGGTAAAATCAGGGCAGAGCTGGTCAAGAACGATGATGCCTGACTGGCCAAGGACATAGAGATAACAGGAGGGAAGTAATGGTATGATTATGAGAATGAAAATGCCATGTTTTGTAGTGGGCTTCTCTTTCTGGGACATCTTGGTCTGCATTAGGGAAGTATTATAGCCTTATCTATCAATGATAAGCAAAGACAGAGCAAAGAGACCGACTAGTCCAAGTATTATAGATTTGAGGATCGATTTAGTCTTCATAATCCCAAGTCTGTAACTTCGCTGTAAAACTGCCTTTCTCTTCCCTCGATGGGAGTTACAAAGGTTATGCAATGGATATCCATCTTTCTGTACTATTGTATAAAACTGCAGTTTTGCCATTGCTTTTTTATCTAAATCACCATTTTCTTTTTATGTTTTTACTTCATTACAAGAAACAGAATATAAAATGTCATTTTAATTTTTACTGCTTCTTTCAGTAGTGGGTGGCCTCACTTCTGTAGCAACAGAGCCCAAGCTTTATGCAGATATTAAAAATAATAGTGAAGAGGGCAGAAGCAGCAGCCCTGAAATATGCACAAAGGAGAAATGTGTCTTAAGTGAAATGATGCCTTATATGATAATGGATTTTCAAATGTTACCTCCAACTCATTCAAATATCAGGGAAGCTGAAATGGTTTCCTTAGTTTTACAGGTTAGTTCTTCACTATCGATGGATGGTCAGGGTTGAGCAGCACAGGGTATCTTCTACCTCTCTGTAGCAAAAGAGTAGTTTGAACTGATTTTGCTGACGATCTCTTCAGTTTGAGAAGAGAAACTGCTTTGACCCTTCTTGCAGAGCCTAACAAGTAAGAGATAATCAGGTGTCTGCTGGGTCCTTTGGCCTAATCTTTAGAAATTCCAATGGCTGGAGTCAAAAACAAATGAAAATGTGAGGAGAAGGTACTGGGGCACAGGAGTTATCCTGCACTCAATTCTTATTTTATTTGGAGTGTGGATGGAAGCATCATGTTGATGTACAATGTACATGCCAGCTGGTGAGATAGAAGTTGCAATGCACTAGAATTACAGGAATTCTACTCAATTGCTGTAATTTACTGTCCCACCAAATCCAGATTTTCTGAATGCTAATGAAAAAAAAATACTTCTCACATCAGCTTATGCCATTCTATTTTATGACCTTATTAAATCTTACACTTTCTTATCATGCAGTGACAATTACTGGAGTGTAGGACAGCAGTCTTTCTCTGCATCAACTTCGGCATGTGCACTTTCTCTTGTCACCAGTACAGGCTGAGTGATTTAGACCAAATGAGCGGTCCTGAGAGATATTTTTACACTCCTGGCAGGATTATATAACAAGAGAAAGACCATTAACAAATACAAAGGAATAAGCAGAAGGGAGAAGGCAAGTGAAGAACGGGGAAGTAAATCTTTAGATCTGTCACTTCGTAATAAAGTAACCTTCATGCTAAGATTTAATGAGCTGCTTATCCCTCTAAAGGGGAAGGAAAATACTGTCATCCTGCATATCCCAGAGATTTTTGGCAAAACACATATCTGCTTAGCAAGGCAAGACCAGAGGAGTGGTATGTGTGCATACACAGATATATATACCCAGTGTAGTCTCTCTCCTTATTAGTGAGATGCCGGAATGTCTTGTGTCTGCAGGCAGAACAGAACCTGTACTCTCTCTACAGTGGTACAGTGAGAATCAGTAAATGACAATGTTTTATTTTTATACACTCTCAGAAAGCCAGTGCTGCTTTTTTCCATCACAAGAATTTCTTAGCTCTTGCATTGATTTTGGTAGTTACTCTTCAGCTACCTTTCTCATTAATTCTGTACATAAATTACCCTTGTAGCAGACATGATTAAGAACTGAGAGCCCTTGTTCACAAGTTGCTTTACTACCAGATGATTCAAAACAAAACACTTTAGATATTTCTGATTTAAGGAACCAGACTTTTTAAGGAGGCTGTTTTGAAGCTTATTTAGAACTCTGGATTCACCAAAGGCATTATCTAAGAGCTAATGATTTATTCATATGTATGAGAGCCATGCTAACAGTGTGTTTTGCCTCTTGTAATACATAACTGTCTGCCACACCATAGAGACAGTTGTCCTGTGTGTCTGTCTTGCCAGCACAATCACAAAACACTGTCTTTCTTAGCCATATTGTGTTTTTCAGGCACCGTAGCCCTCTAAGAAAAATGGCACATAGTTTTTACGGTATGCCTGGTATAGCAGCATTGGTAAATAACTTAATAATTATATAACAGAACCAACATCTGAGGTATACCACTATGTTTATGCTCTGAAGAGTTAAAAAAACTAAGCTAATTTTTGGGTTTTGTCTTTTTGAGGGCAGAGGAGTTTGAAGTATTGCTGTGTTGAGTTTAGAGAGATAAATCTGAGGACCCCAAAATCAGATAACTGACATCACTCACAGGAGGCAGCACAGAATTCAGACCCAACTGTCCCGAGTTCTGATCAAGTGTGTTAGTATTGGTTTTTCTCCTTTTTTCTCTTATTTTTCCTACCATCAGCAGGGTCATACTGTTTTTCTAGGCGAGCGGTGTTATACCATTGCACAGTTTGGCCCTTTGCAGCCACAGTGAAGTATTGTATTCAGTAAAGACATCTTTCAGCAATTCTTCTCTAAAAAAAAAAAAACCCAGCAGAGAACACAGCAGTTCAAAGCACTCGAGATGTGCCATCTGATCAGCCCTTGAGGTCCTTCCTCTTTGATCTGTGCGAGATTCCATGGTGTACTTTGAAGTAGGGTGGGGAGTTGGTGCAGAAAGAGTGTTGTTTTCTTTATATTACCTGTCAGACGTTTTGGAATCTTGAGTAGGAGTCAAACAACTCATTGTAGCAGAGTTCATGCTTCACCATGTAGTACTTTTTCCTTTGAGAGGACAAGAGTATCTTGATCAAACACTAACCAATATGCTGAATATTTCCAGCACGGCTTTTGGTGTCAGAGGAGGACTTGGCACTGGAGCTGTGCCTTATGAAGTCTATGTGATTTTTCTAACACTGGTGAGAGATTCTCCCACAGTGGAAAAACAAAACAAAGTTACTCCAGGGCAGACAGTTTCCATGCCAAATTAAGTGTGCAGCTGATTGTGATGTTTCCTTAGCCAGCGGATCTCTTCTTTGAAGATGAAGCACAGTGACAGGACATTACAGCCCTCTGACAGCTCTCCCGGGGTCCTGGGAGGAGGGTAGTGCTTCCAAGTGCATTATGAAAGTTTTCATTATGATGGGTAAAAGTCTACAGTAATACTTTCCTTCCTGTTGAGGGAAGAAATGTAGCATTACAGATGCTTCAGCCATGGGAAATGGGAGGATGTCAAACTGCTGGATCATTGCAAGCATTGGTAACCTCTGCAAAGTGTAGCAACACATCAGTGGTTTGGATTCCTTACAGCCAGTTGGGGTGTTTTAGGCATGTAGTGTTACTTCAGGTTTCAATCTGCTACTAGCTGCTGTTACTTAGTAAATAAAGCTGATGGGGGGGGGAAAAAAGAACTAAATCAGGGGAAAATAGCCTTGAAGCTGTGGTAAACACTTAAATACCAACTACATGAAATCCCAGCAATATCTCCCAAGTAGAAAGGGGGAAAAATAAGGCAAAAATGCACAAACCTCCTTAGCAGAGCACAGATTGGGGTTTATTCAGTGTAGTTTAAATTAGTCAGTGGTGTTTGTAACCAGCAGTAGTTCTCTCCAGTGTTGCCTCCTGTCACAACAGAAGGGTTTGAGGATTTAAGTGAGCAACCAAATGGCCTTAAAACAAAACGAAAAATAACTACATGCCAGGAGAGGATCCATTTCTCTGCTTAACTTTTCTCTATCTACCAACCAAAGCCATCCTTCCTACCACATGTTCTCTATTAACAGCTGTTGGGAACATACTGTAACAAAACCTTCTGATCTATACAAAAGGGTCCAGGAGAGATTAGATGTCACCAAATTAGTGACCTGTTCAAGCCTAAGCCATGACAGTAGCTGTGAAGGCAGCTCATTGCTTCACCATTTCTCACAGATTCTGTAATGACCCCTTCTAAAGTCTGTGAAGACAGAACAGGACTGAGAATTAGACAATGGTATGTGTTGTATGTTGAGCTGAAGCATCTAAACACTTGTTAGATGGACAATCATACATTAAATGGCCATATGCTTATTTTACTGTTTGTCTCACAAAACGTAGCATGTACTTGTTCTGCTTCATAAACAAGTGAATGCAGGGTAAGAAGGACACAACTGTTCTTAATGGAGTGTGACAGCCTGTTCTGTGGAGTTGGAGAAGTAGTTCTTACAGGACCAGTTTTTAGACCAATCCAGTAGCTTTGGCTGGATCCCACGATCATCTTTAGCTGGATATTCTGTCTAAATCTCACCTGTTAGTGATTTCAGAACACAAAAAGAATATGGCCAGTGGCTATATAAATTCCCCTCTTCTTCTTGGTATTCCTCATCTTGAGAGCTAAGTTTATGACTACATGTTCTCAAAGCACATCTCTGCATGCATTATAAAACTCATTCTAAGCCAGTCTATTTTATTTTGGAGACCAAAATGACTTTACAAATCAGAATAGATGATACGGTCTATTAAATACCATTTATCAGTTGTTTGTATCACAGTTTAGATCTTTACCTTCTTTCAGTTCTAGGTTTTATCTTCTCCCAGCAGTGTCACCCAGGTTTTGCCATCTTCAAAGGCAGATCAATGCTTTATTATAATTGAGCTTGTGAGCTGATGTTCTTCCTGTGTTCAATACGTGTCTACAAACAGCACATGCTCTATAAAGCCTTCGTTCTTCACAGATCTCTGACTCTGCACAAGATGAGGGGAATGAGAATAATTACAGTTTTAATTGTGTCAGTAGTACCGCCTGACTCTGGCAGGAGGAAGATGCTGATAGTAATAGTAGGTTAGGTATCTGACTGTTTAAAATGAAATGAATTAATCTCCATATGGTAACAGTAATATCGCCGTTCTTTACTCATCTCAGAGTTCATCAAGGAGCTATGGCAGGAAAGATGTTTGTGCAGGGAGGGCAGCAGAGGAGCACTTGCAGTTCCATGATGTCCTTTACACTAAGGCAAAGGTGTCATTTTTATTTAAAGACTAAGAGCTGTGCCATTCGGGTGCTTCCAGTGCTTGCTTCGTGGCTTCAGTGATGAGTTACAGTAGAGGGCTGTACCTGTGGAAGCAACATGGATGAGACATGGCAAAACCTGAACTCCGGTTGTTAGGGTTTGATATTTGTGTGTGTCAGAAGAAACATAGTGAAGTTTTTTTTTTTATTGAAGTGCACTGCTAATGCCAGTTTTGCCAGAGAGAGGTGGACCTTTAATATATGGTCAGATGACTTTGTAATACCAGAGGAGGGATGACAGGAGCAGTGCTGAGGCTTTTTGCAAAGTGCTAATCAAAACAAGAACAAAGGAGACATACCTTCATATAGCAAATTGATAATGCAAAATGCCCTTGTGTTTTTGGGTACTGCCTCTATTTCTGATGTACTTGAGTGCAGCAGGGCAGATGTGTGGACCAAGATGCTCTGTGTGCATGGGGGAATGTGGCATGAGGAAGACGAGGCTGTCACTGTGCTTCTGTGTTCAGTGGAGACCATCTCTCTGTTTCCAAGTAATCTGACAGCAGCCTCTGCTTGCAATATAATTTCCAAGTGGCTGTTCATTAAATCACAATGCACTGAATGTCTTAGAATAACATATGTTATTTCTCTGCAAATAATTAATCATGAATAATTTTACAATGCCTGTCAAAGGCAGTTAACATGATGGTCCTATTTATTAGTAAGGGGGGGGGCATTACATTATATGGTGTGTGATATCTTGGCTGATAACAACTTAAATGCATGTAATAAAATGTTGGAAGGATACGATGATTTATAACAGCCTGCCCTAGCATTTCCTGCTGTGTATGTATGTATAATACATTTTATAACATCTCCCTTAAGGTGAGTGCCATATCTGGGTTATCATTCTGTCAGGTCAAGATGGTTTCAGTTGTAGCCTCAGTGTATATGTTAATGTGACACAGTCTTTTTCTGGACGGGCCAGTTACCACAATGTACTGTGTCTAGCATGTGAGGAGAGCATCTGGCTAGGATGGCTATGGTAAGGATTTGAAGGGGCCCACACAGGAGCTAAGCACACATGGTACTTACCACTTGCACCCCTTCCTTGTCAGGTTGCAGTGCGGGTAATAGCTTTGCAGTAATCAGAGGCTTTCTGATTGTAGGACTGAGTGCCTTATTTGCTGACAGGATATTTCTGTTGTTTTAAGTGGGATGTAAGGTTAGGAGCTCATCTGTATGGGGAGGATTAATCAAGACAATGAGTTCTTATCTGGCACGTCTCAGTAAAGGGTATTAGGAATAAAAAGATTACATTTACATGGTGAATGGAACAGAACTCATGGCTTTTGTTTCCAGTTATACAGGATTCAAAGTACAAGCACTTATTGAATATAGCAGTGGAATCATCTGCATTTTAGAGAGAACTGTCAGTGTACATCCACAGTTTTTGCATCTTTTGGTCTTGCAAGAATCCAGAATAATGTATGTTGCTTTTGCAGTGCAAAGGATAAAGATGGCCTGTTCCTGGAGTGGGACTTGCACATATGTTCAGATAAATAAGTGAAGTTAGTGAAAAAATCTTAAATCTTATTGTAGGTAGAATAGAATTGGCATTCTCTGGGTTAGCTAGTATGGAAGCAGGATGACATTCTTGAATTGTTTTAATGTTGTCAGTAAAACTTCAGTTCTGGTCTGATTCCTGTAGAGTTTACAGATTTTCTGGAAAAAGGTGTCCAGTACACAGTTTTCCAGCATAAACTCCCATACAAGGCTCACTACAAAACCAATGAAGCAGCCTAAAGCATTTGGAGCATCATAGAAATTAATGTGCCACTCATTCAGTAATCTAAGATGTCAGTAAAAGACTCTTTATTAATAAATAACTGATATGCAGTAATTTAGGTCTGTACATTTATCTTCAAAAGGCCAGAGCCATACAATTTTTGCAAACTCTACATAAAACATCCAAACTGTCCATTATTACTTTTTCAGTACAATATAACACAGCTGTTTGGCATTACCAAATATATATATGTATATATATTTATATATGTACATGTGCTGAAAAAAGAAGCCAGTGCAGCCTTTTCCAAGGAGTCTTTCCCAAGTATTTTACTGTACAACATTCAGAATTTACATCGATAGAACAAGGCACAGAAAGTGTGGTATGAAGCCAAGGCCATGCTTTATAGTTTAATGTTCTTCTGTCTCTCTTCCCTTACTCCTTCAGCTTCATACTATAGAAAGCATTCCAACCTATGCTCTTTTTTTCAGTTCTAAGCACATTGAAACTGTGGGGAGAAGCTGTGGGGAGGGAAGAACGCTCAGTTCAATGAGCAAGAACCAATGGTTTTGGACCTCTTCATTGTGAAAGAAGCAGAAGATAAGACAGGTCTCTCTAGGGGAATCCTTTCTCTTTCCCTTCTTTTTAAAAAAACTTATTATTTATTATGTATTTGATTAGGTTGAAGTTCTTCCTCCCCTTTTCATCAAAAGGCTGGTTAAAGGTTTTGAAAGTTTAAAACATAATGGAAAGTTTTCAGTTAGCTCTAGTCATGCACAACGCTGTTTTAAGTCTCACCAGACTGACCAGCATCATGTTTTACTTCTTCCAAATTAACAAAAGGTAAATTGACTATTTTTTACCCCCCTATAAACTGAGATCAGCAGTCACAGTGGCCATGAATTTGGTATGGGAGGAGGCAGCTACATCTCCCAAGTCACCAATTATATTGTGTCAGTTTGCTGTTCCTAAATATATACCAGAAGTATGTATATGCCACATCCCTAGTGAAGCATATATGTGTGTGTGTGTGTGTGTGTGTGCTGCTGACTGATGCATCAGGGAACTTTGTGAGGTTCGGTAATGGTTATAGTATCTGGGTTTTAGACTGAAAGCTGAAAGAATGCAAAAGTCTACAGCTTCAGGTAAAACTGTTCCTCCCTCCCTCTCCAACTGAAGTGCACAAATGGGGGAAAGCTGAAGGAATTGCTTAAAAAAATACGATCACCATAGGGTTAATATTCCACATTTTAGCATGGGAAATACCAGGTCTTACATTTTTTTTTTTAACTGTAAAAGCTTCAGTCAGTTCTCAGGATTGGTTAGGAAACATTCTTGTTTTCAGTAGCAAATACACTTGCTGTTGGACCCATGTTACATCCATGTCTTCCCCCTCTGCTGTGTCAGAAAAAAAAAAAAACCTTTAACTAGGCTCGGTGCTGAACATCCTTAACTTCATTTTGTGCTACACATTTCCTTTTGGGACTGGACAATAAGATTTATATACAGAGACCAGATAACACAGGGTTTTGACATCTTCTTAAATCTGCAGAAGTACATTCTCAACCAAGGTTATCACACCAGGAGCAGACAAACTAAGTAGCTGCTGACAAAAACCACGGTTCTACAGTAGGTGAGTGTCTAATCTCATTAGGTACAGTACACTACATTACAGATCAGGGATGGGTCATCTATCCTCCCTATCCCTTAGCTAAATTTTCACAAGTCACTTCAGCTCAAGTTACCCTGTGACAGCAAGGCAAGGAGGCTATCCATTGAATCCCGGCTCGCCTGGATTCCCGTGTAAAGCACAAACCAGTTAGTCAATACAACTGAACAGCTTATTTAAAAGCAGCTTTTGCAATAGCTTGAGAATTACAAATACACCCCGACCCACCCAAACCCTAGACAAGAAACACTAGTAGAATCTGTACTATTCACTTCTAATACAAAAAATATAGTGGCACGTTCCTAGACACTTATTTTGGTTTTGGACAGAACAGTGAACATGGATACTGAGAGATTCCCCTTCTACCTGCAGCAATGAGGAGTTCCGTTGCCTGCATTGCAGACACTGTTACTAGCAAATGGTTTTCTAAGTGATTCTTTAATCTTGGAGTGATTTATCTATTTTTGTTCATGTTGGGAAGGAGATTTTTGCTACCAGTGATGCTAGTGTTGGCAGTGAGAGCAAAGAGCTAGACTGTGTGTTACTACAAAATGGTTCATGATCTTTTGCCAGCATATTGAGTGTTATTTGTTGCTACAGGGTATTGTGTGTTCTATACCTAGTGTTTTAAGTTATTGTATTTGCTCAGGAATCCTTCATGTTTTAAGTAATTTTAGCTAGACAATTGTTATATATCCAAGAAAAGATAGATGTGCCATTTCACGTGCTGCTGTGGGAAAACCAACAGCCTCTTGTGGAGCAGGAACATTGTCAAGCGTGGAATTTTACCAAAGCATGTACCATAAATGACCAACTTGTAGAAAACTTTCTTTATAATGAAAAAGGTTCTCAGTGAGTAGTGTCAACCATCTCTGCTGCTGTGTAAAAACTCGGAGATCTTCCTATGTATAATTCAAATTAGTAGAAGAAAGGCCAGAAAGACAAATCTTAAGATCATTTACAGTTATTATGGACTTGGCTTAAGTCTAATTTCCTGTTTTCCAGTCAGTTAACTACCATCCAAGAAATAATGCAGCCCTTTGCTTAAATCTAAATTTCATAGGCAGGAACAGACTGGGAGAAAAAAAACAACTAAATCATGAACAGAAGTCCACAACAGTTCCTCACTTGTGTTAGCTGCACTGCCTACATCAGCTATATTTTTTGTAATGGAAAATATGATCTGGAACAGATCAGCCACTGAATGTTTTAAAACACTCATACAGCACGATCTTTCAGGTGAAAAAAAACCACCCCAAAACGACAGGCTTTTACTATGCTGATACCATGGAGTCCTACAAGAAGATCCCTGGTTTAGTGATTTATACCGAATAAGCTTCTCTCATAACCTGCTGATAGCAAGCTGTGCACAGGCTTGTGGAGGACACCAGCTGTTGCCAGAGATAAAAATAATAACAAAAATAGTTCTCTGTTTTTTAAGAGGTTTTTTTTTTGATATATTTTCATCTATAACAAAAAGCCCAATATCATTTTTGTGGGAGTCCATCCCGGTGTTATGGGACCTGCACTGGTAAATGAAGCTTGAATTTAAATCTATAGAATGGAGTTCCTTTCCTTGTGGCTTAAAGGATCTTAATGTAAACTAGTAAGACTGCAAAAGCATTGTTGTAAAAAGCTATAAATGAGCTTTACGAGGCTGCAGTCTGGCAGAGCTCTGAAGTGCACCATTTTGGTGACAAAACCCTACATCACTTTAAAAATGCAACTATTACTCTTAAATGACTCACAGCACAGAAATAGCCAGGAAAAGTGCTTAGGAAGAAGAAAATATACTGGAGCAGATTCTTTGGTGATGTAAAATCAAAATGGCTATTTTAGCAGCTGAGGCTCAGGGCAGCTGGATGGACTGTGAGCGTGGAACATGCCCTTTCTCTGTTTCTCTTTCTTCCAGTAAAGAAGAGATTAAACATTTTTTTTTTTTCCTCAAAAGTTATAATTTCAAAAGTTATAATTTGTGTAATACAGGAAAGGAATCTATCTTCCATTTCTAACCTCTATTCCCACTTCAGATGCTCCTTTACAGCTGTGTTTTGGATCAAATCGTTATATGTGTGTGTATGCAGACTTCAAAACCATCTTTTTAATGTAGACATTAATGGATAGCAAATTGTACCTACAGTGGGCATGTGGGGGAGCTGGCAAAGCTCGGCTGCTTTGTACTGTAGAAAATGGGATAAGAATATTAACCTCTCTTACTTGTATTCTTTAGCTGTTTGTTACTAGTAGCAAAATCTATGTGGCTGCCTCATTTCTATGGTAGCAGAAGCATTCACCTAATTTCTCCACCTCTAAAACTGTGACTATGCATAAAAAAGGGAGAACTGGCGTAAAGCTCCTTAAGTAAAAGTGCTAAGTGCTGTTCATATCCTCTGCTGATGAGAATGCAAAACAACAGAAAGAAAGCTTCTGAAATCAGGCAGGTCTGTACCAGAGTGATGAGGTAATCAACAGATGCAGTGGGGGGTAAAGGGAACAGAAAAACCTTGTAGCCTGTTTTTCCATGCAAGGGTCTAACTTAGTTTTTTACTGTCCAGTTACTGCCTACTAATACCTGTCATTATGAGACAGAGAACAAGTCATTTCCCTTTTTTTTGTGTTAATGATTTTGTCATCTTTCTCCATCACCTCAAGCTGGTTTTCTTCAGCTGCACGTTTGGATGGTCAGGATGTATTAGCTTGAGCAATCTGTGTAGTGATGTCAGTTACTGTATTCTCAGGTGTTCTGCACTCTCACAGGTGTTTCTTGTGGCTTTTATGCTAGACCAAGATCTTAATCCTCTGTGGTTGATACTGAAATGTGGGAACAACAGGAAATCGAGGAAATGGAGGAATTGCCTGATTTAGTCTGTGTTCCTGTTGAAAAGCAGGTTATTGGTCTCCTCTATCTCCACAAAGATACAGACAGTAACAGAATAAATCAAGTCTTTCAACCTAGACAGGAGAGTGAACGGAAATGAAATGTGAGAAGCCTGTAAAAGAATCTGTAATATGGAGAAGGTGGTTTGCTAACAGTTACTCCATGTTCCTTATTACACAGAACAAAGAGAACTCAGTGCCAGCGTTAGGCAGCACACGTTAACCGAGAGCAGCTGGGAAAGGAAGGGCAGGGTTTAAAAGCACAAAAGGAGATTGTGGTACTTGTTTCTCCTGGATTTTGTTTAAGTGTTTCAGTGGGTTCAAAAGGGATAAGTCAATTTGTTGAAGGACCATGTCAGTGATTCTTAGTGGTCCATCCCTGTGCTGAAGAGGTCCTTCAGGGCAGGGCAAGTTTCTTTCAGCTTCCCTACACTTTCAATCCTGGTCACTGTTCCTTTTAAATGATTCTAACCTGACATAGCATGGCAGCTTTTACAAGGCTCAGGTATACAGCTAGACAAGCTCACATGTGAAATGTAGGCTAGTGGTTTGGTTACTGTGTCAAACCCCATGCCAGTGAGAGAAAGGTAAATAAGTAGTTCTGGGGCATTTCTAGTCCACTTCCACAACACAAGAACATCAAAACAGTACCAGCTTGGAAAAAGCCTAGATTCCAATTCATAAATGTAAGATCAATAACAAAGATGCTGCTTTAGCAAAAGTGAAGAATAGCCAGGAAACAAAACTTCATGGGAAAAGGAACAATATTGAGCAATGTAAAATTAAGGTCTTACCCTCAGCCTCAAAACTGAGCAGTTACTTTTCTGGCACTGTAAGGAACTTTGCCATTTAGTTCCTTTTCAGTACATGAATTCGGCCACTAGACCTCATTGGATTTTGGATCTAACTCGGGTTTAGGTGCACAACCCGGATCCCTTCAGTCTGAAGGCCCTTTTAGCCATACTTTGGAGGAAGTCAGTCGAGACAGCTTCTGGTTTCTTTCTCTAGGCTTTACTGAGCATTCAGTAGGCAGAGTTGGTGTTTCTGTACACAGAGGTTTTTCAAAGCTACCCAAGTCTGGGCGTTTCCTGAGAAAAAGCTTTAAGGTCTGAGCTCCACATATCACCTCTTTTTGACCCCCATACGCTGTGTGTAGCTCACATATATTTGGAAAACAAGAGGAGAAAATACATACAGCTCTTTGGAATGACATGAATACATTACAGCACCTGGGAGGTACCATGGTGGTTGTCGTGGTAGCTGACCTAGGCTAGTCTGAAAAGTAAAACTGAATCTGAGGAGAAGCTGAGAACAAATTAACTGCTGGAGAGAGACAGTAGCCGGTTTCCCAGACAACGGCAGCTCACTAAACTCCACGGCTTTGCTGTGGATGCCATTCTCTATTTTGTTAATTCATGACATTTTGTCCAGTGAAGAACAGGTTTCTGAGGAGGAGGACTGGAAGTCACTAGAAATATAATTCAAACACAGTTAGAAGCATGTGCTGCTCAAAACAGTGACAGCTTGCTGCCAAATAAGCTGGTATTTTTGTCTCAGTCTTAAATATGCTTGGAGCCATTATGATTTCCCACTGCAAACAGAAACTCTCTTGTCAGGCTGCATGAAATACTAAAGTGCAGAAAATGTCTGAGGAAGTTGTAAGTATTTATAAGTCTAAGACTATCCCAGCCTTCTGAGTTGGGAGAGCAATGAAAGTTGCAATTTCAGGTCACTGAGAACAAACAAAGTCTTACATCAAGAGTTGTTCATCATGCTTCTCAGAACTGGAATCTTGGGTAAATAAATGGTTCCAGGTTGGTTTGGATTTGCACACCAAGCACCTCTTGGCCAAATATGGAGGTGAAAACAAAACCCAGAGTGATTTTTAAACATTTTTTGTATTTCCTGAAGGCTTGTTTGTGATCCTGCTTTATACTGATTCTCTTCTTGTCACAGAACTGGTAGCCTAGGGCCAGAGCTAATGAGCATCTTGGCTAATTTTAAAGTACATGTGTGAAAAAAATAATGGTTAAATTTGGCTCAGTACCAGTTGCACTGCACCCCTCACAGTGACAGCTTTCTTTTTGGTTCAGTTGAAGTAAAAAATGATATTTTTTTGGTATGAAATGGATGAAAAAGGAGGAGAATTCTTTAGCTGGATTCTGGTTTTGGTGGTAAATGTAATACGTTCGTAACTCATAGCCAGCCTTATAACCTGTGAAACATCCAAATTGTACAATGAAAGTCAAGGCAGATTTGGCAGTACAGAATTATGGAATGGTAGGGGTTGGGAGGGACCTCTAGAGATCAACCCCCCAGTCACATGAGGTTTATTTCAGTCTGAAACTAAACCAAAATGAAGCTGTGCTGACTGACTTGAGCTTCACATTTTACGTTAGCCCCAGAACATGAAGTCATAAAAAATTGTGTGAACTTGATAAAATAGGGCTGGCAGTTTCCTGTGATTTATTTGGTTATTTACATCCACCCCCAAAGAAACATTTTTTGACTAAATGAAAGTTTGCAGACCAAGAATTTGAGAAAATTCCTCTTGCACATGCACTCTCACTAATTTCAGAGAAAAGGATCTTGTTCTGTTACTTTGTCCACAGAACAGGCAGGAGAGCTCTGCAGCAAACATACATTCATTAAGTGATTGAATCTGTAAAAGAAATTGTTTTGAATATCTATGATATGAATGAAACAGTCATGAGATCTTCTGATTCCTCAAACATCTGCACAGGATAAGGCCAGATTTTTAGTTTTCCTGTAGCAGATCCAATGTGATGATATCAAATGACATTTTAAACCCACTCTTTTAAGTGTGGTGAGTTAGAGATGCAGAGGGCAAAGGGAACTCGAGGCCCCAAAAGACAAACCTTTAAACTGGGATTAATCTCTAGTGGCTCTACATAGTCAACAGCATATTTGTTGGTTTTCACTAGGCATTATCTTAGCATTACTGTTTCCTAAACACAATAATATTTACCTTTCAATGGCTCTGAGTCTCACTCCTTCCTGCCCCAGGAAAGACAGTTGTGTAGGTCTGTTTTTGACATTAAAACATACATTTCCAATGACAGAGAACAGGGAGAAGCTTGTGTTTTTCTTATTACTGTGATGATTTTTAGCAGAGCTGCTTCTGCTCCTCCAACTGAAAACTGCATTGTAAAAATTAATGTCTGTTTCCATACACACTGTGCAGAAACCCTCATTTCCTCCCTGCCAAAGAGAATTTCTAGTGTTATAGTCAAAGCTGGCCAACGGCTCTTGAATGGAACAAAGAGACTAAAGTCCATTTTGTCTGCTGTAGTTGAAGTCAGGCTCCTCACTCTCAGTTTCTGTTATGTCTGAGATTTTGGAGTGTGTCCTTCCTATTTCTTCCAGAGCACATGCTAGGGAGTCAAGGTCGCCGTCGTGTTGATGTTGGGCTTCCCAGAGGTCCAGAATGACAGCAGAGGGACTGCTTTGTTTAGCAAAATAGGAGAGATTCCTAAAAGGAGGGGAGAAAAAAGTGAAGCCAAAAGGATTTTTTTGAGAGAACATGCAACCTCCTAAGCACCTTAAAACAACTGCTTTTGTAGTACAAAACAGTGCCAAAATCCTTCTGTAACCTTGTCCTTTCTCAAGATCCCACTCTCATGGGTGTACCAGAAAAAGGTCCAGTCCAGAGCAAAGAAACTGACCTTAAAAGCAAACATCAAGTAGGACAGGGCACACGGTTTTATTCAGAGGAGAAAGCAGCTCCTGTTCTCAGCAGCTCATGACATGTAAGAGAATGTGTGAATTACAGCTTGTCCTTGAGAGTATGTTAATTCCTATGCACACATCTTTAATACCAGCAAAGAAACAAAACCAGCAGAAACATTATCCCCATGGCATTCGTAAAACCTTCCAAAATTGCCTCCCATTACCTGTTAATGCTGTTTTTTTGTGCCAGCATCTGCCAGTCTTTGCCTTTGGCGTTGGGGGTGTCAAAGGTTGCACAGATTCGTTGTCTGATAGAGTAGGGGATTTTGAATGCTTTTGGCCCCATCTGTGCAGGGAAGTTGCTGTCATCATGTGCAAAGAAAGCGATGGCTTCTCTTTCATTCTGCACAGAACACAAAAGCAAAGCAGTTGGTAAGGGCAGCAGGCTCCTGCCTGGCTCTGAAGGTTCTTTCTAGCTCAGGAGCAGCATAGCACAAAGACTTCTGTTACAAACAGGGAACCAAGACAAGATTTGTTGTGCAGCCTTTTTAGAAGAAGAATAGCTGAGAGTCCAGGCAGCCTGTACTCTGTTGGCTGCCTTGTTATGCAGGGAGTTGTCTGCAGTCGGCCTCCCTGCACATCCCGATTGGGGTATCTAGTTTGCTTTTGGAAGAAGAAAGAACCAAACCTCAGCCAGAGATCCAGCTGAAGAATTGACAACAGAAAATTAAATAACTAAGAAGTATTTTTCCTGTTTGTGAAGTAACTTCTAGAACATCACAAGCCCTTCTGTATGAAAACATCTAAATGTTACGGTACATAAACTGTAGATACAAAATAGATCCAATTTCCTTTACAAGTTTCCTCTTTTTGTTTATTTTTGTGTTTCAGAGGAAGTCCAAGAGAGCAGTGATGGGTACACAGAATGCCACAAAAGCATATGGGTTTCCAAATCTTTGCTTGACTAAGCCTAAGCTATGGACACATAAGGCTCTAATTTGTGATTTTTAAAAAAAAACACCTAAATTCTCGCAGTACCTCAGTTTTTCCATGTTAAACATCTCTTTGGAATCCAAATCCTTTTATCTGGCCCATTATTTTCATATGAAATTATACCAGTTCTGTGTAATAGAGTCACATTTCCCTGCATTATTCATTTCAGTGTAACACAGTGTAAATATTAAATAACAATGATGTTATAATATCTTCATATAACATTTATGACACATCCCAAAAGTCATCCATACAAAGCACTAGCAGGGATGCAGATACATCACATGGGCCGACTGTTGGAATTAAATATGCAGAACAACAGTAGATTTCCATACCCTGCACATGTGAGATAAGCTAGTGCTACCTGGTTAGCCCAGGGAATCATAAAGCAATGAACAATTCAGCTATTCCATTGCTACTTATACATTTGTTTTACAGTCAAATTATCCTCAGTTTTCAATCCCTTTTTTGAGATGGGCATGAGCAAGCCTTCCACGCTAGCAGATCCATTTGAAGACAGCATTGTAATGTGCTCTGGAGACTTGTGGCCAGAGAGATCTCTTATAAAACAACCAAAGCAGCGGCAACGATGGATTGAGACACACACAGAATGGCAGGAGCTTTTTGTAAGAAACAACACTAAAGAACCAGAGAAACACTTGGGTGTATTCTGATGACGATGTGATACAGAATGATGCTGGTGGTTCTCTTACTTAGTCGCTGCGTTGGCTGCAAAGTGCCTCACACTACACAGCAACTTAACAAGGAGAAGGGAGAACGCTTTACCTCTAGAATGGACGTCTGGATGTGCAGGATTTGCTCGTGGCCCTTGAGCTGGCGCACGCAGACCTTGCAGGACAGCTGCGTGGTGGCGGGCGTGTAGCGCTCCAGCGAGAAGGCGCAGTGCAGCGGCTGCCGGCTGCTGCCCCACACACGGGAGAACGGCACCTCCTGGGGACAGTCACAAAGCAGGGAATAAATCCAAGCCTTTTCCAGATAGACGACTGTAGCAATGGGATGTTTTCTTTGTCCCTGAAGAAATTAGCTATGTGCTGGTAGTGTGAGACAAACTTCGGCCTCACCATGGCCTGTGAGAGTACAGTCAAGGCTAGGGAGGGTATCACGATGCTCACAGCTGATACGCAGCTCACTGCTTGTGCAGAGTGTCTCAGGCTATGTGTGATGATGCACTAAGTGATAATGATAAGCTCTGCATTTAGATCCTGAGTTAGTAGCAAATACCAACAGGGATAAAGAAAACATGAGCACACTATTACAAGTGGAGCAACTGTAATTAGATTTTTCCAGAGTAATCATCTCTGCTTTCACTGAGTGGAAGAATCACTCAGCTGAAAGGAATGATATGAAACATAATATAGAGGGGCAAAGCATGGTGGAAAGCTGGGTGTTTAAAGTATTCCAGAAATGTCTGGCAGTTGTATTCTCCATTTATAAGCAAATTCCTATCAGAGAGAGAACGTGAATCATCTCATAGCTACATACAGACAGTGGCTGCTCCAAGAGACACAAGATGCTCTAGGAGACAGCTGGTTTTAACCCCCAAAGGTGTCTGTCTGGCTCCTTAACAACATGTTTGTCACAGCCTCTTCCTGTTCTAACACCCAACCAGTTTTTAAGGGTTCCCTCTTGTTACTTGTGTCTACAGCAGGAAAGATTCCAAGTGCTCAGCATCTGCTCCTGCAGGATGGCCAGGACAAATAAATGCACTTTGCATAGTCTGGAGAAATTCTAACACCTGCCATTAACTGCTTTTATGCCATAGTTTTACATGATGATTTATTCATCTCTTCAAGCCTTCAGGCAGGATCTTTACTTATCTAGGAAATCACTAACATAAATCTTTCCTCATCATACTATCTGACAACAGTTTCATTTGGTGGACCAAGTAGATAATTATAGAATATGCTTTTTTTAGTTGTTCTTGACAAGCAGAACAGCCAGCTTGTTTTTAAAGTGTGGTACGTAGGAGAGAAGCCAAGTAAACACTGGAAGAAACTCCACATAAATAAATAGATTCTTTTATATATAAAGAGGCTGGAACCAAATCAGAACCGTCAACAGCCGGGACGTTTCACAAAGCACTTCACTGAGAGGGATATATAAAGCCCAGAGTTGTTCTGCAGTTTCTGTTGGAAACAACTGGAAATTGTCTCTCTACCTGCTTCTAGGAAAAGGGAGATTATAGAGTCTAATTAAAGTTCTGTATTTTAAAAGACCAGCCAACCCTACGTGCCAGCACATTGCTTGTGATTTCCAGTAACCAATATACTTACAAGTTCTTCTTTTGTTATGATTTTTACTTCCCTGTCTTCAACAACCTCTTTAATGTATTGCACAAAAATAATTTGCTCTTTCTCAAGTCTCAGTATATACACCCTAGAATTTGAACTCATGGCATGGAAAGGCTTACGTTTAAATGGAATTTTAAGCCATATATTCATCATCATATCTAAGATAGAACGACAAAGATATGAAAAAACATCTTAAGTGATGAATTTTAACAAGAATATAGGCTTTTCCAGTGGAGGGGGTCGAAATGAGGAAAAGTACAAGGTTGCATTTGTGTAAAATGAAAAACGTAAAGCAGTCCCTTCCAGCTCCTACCATTCTATGATTGTGTGATATATGAAACCTGTGTCTGGAGGCACAGGCAACACATTTTTTGTTGCATACTCAAGAGATTAAAACCACACCTTCAAAAAACAAAAGAGACCATTTTCCTCTTTGGATTATGCCTATGCCAGTGAAAATTCTTACTTCCTCTGAATTCATATGTAAAGGGATACAATTGACAAGTACCTGACAGGCAGTAAATGGTTTAATCCTCCAAAGGAAAGGAGGGATATCGAGGACAGATATCTGAAGACTGAAGGTATTCCCCTTGAAATGCAAAAGTTTTGGTTCTTCCAGTAACTGACCTCCTTGGAGTCTCTCATCCAAAACCACTTCCTGCAATAGCAGAGGAGGAAAGAATCTTTTCAGTATTGGGAACAAATACCAAATCTAATGAAAATGGATTTTTCAAAGGCTGTTTGGGCACTGTCAGCTCTATTTCCATGGAGATAATGACGCTGCTTTCTTGTTGGTACCTCAGTATCAATGGCCACTCATATAACTTCAGGCAAGAAGCACACAGTACTTGAGAAGGACACTTAAAGGGTATTGCAGTGCAGTAGTGGTTGTCATCACACTTCGGGTTGTAACTTTCTTTTGTTACTAAAAGTTGCTCATATCTGATTGTTATTATTTTATTGCCTCCCACAGGATTACTCTTACAATGCAGCAGCTGACCAGCAGCTCAGTACCTAAAGTGCTCTCCAACATCACCATGAAGAGGGAAGCAAGACTATCTCAGCCCACTTCCAGGTAAAGCTATTTCCCTGTGAAGAGGAACATGGAAACTGGTTAAACTGTGACATGATTGTAATTTAGTCCCTCTTCTGTTCTGAAATAACACAACTATCCTTGGTATTTTAACTAAGCATTTGGATAAAAAGCTCCTATAGGCTGTGTCTGGCTTACACACTTGGTATACAAAGCTCAGCAAGGTACTGACTTAATGGACTAAGAGGAAGGATAGACAGAACAAAGCACACTCGGTGAACATTCTGCGCATGATGCATGTGGTCCTTAATTCCACAAGCAGCAGCAGGACTGCAGCAAAATACAAAGGACTTGGTTCTCTTATTTTGAGAGCTAAGAGTTTCCCAACACATCAGGAATTGCAGGAGGGGCACAGTCACCTGTTAGAAAAGTAAGTTTTCACACAGGGACAAAGGGAAAAATCAGAGCACTTTGTATCTGCTATAGGACTGCACTGTAAAGGATTAACAGCATCAAACAAAACTCGGTAAGCTCAACTCCAACACTTTATCCAAACAAATCTGTATTTTCCATGTTCTGTACTTGATCTTTACACCAGCATGAAGCTGCTGCAGCATGCTCCTAAGGGAAGGGTAATTTCATAAATGCAGAGTTGGCTCATTACGTATCAACGCCCTGTTCTGATGTCTGGGCATCCAGAAAACTGGTAATTAGTCTTCAAACAATTTTCTACAGATTCATCCAGGAAAACACTGGTAGACCACGAGTTGTGTATTATAAAGTGTATAATTACAAAGGTATTGTAAGTCTTTAGCAATCTTTCAGTGGCTTTGCTTTTATGAGAAGCACATAGACATCGGTGTGTGCTTCATTGAGATTCATGTTTCTGTGTGATAGGATAAAGAAGCAAAAATTCATCTGTCACAACTGTCTTCATTTCAGTTCCCAAAAGAAAACGGTTTTGTTAAGTTTTCTGCATTTCCTAAGGCTGCAGAAGCCAGTGAATTTCATTGCTTTGTCTTGGACTGCCATGAAGAAAAATCACACTGATTTGAGTCGCCACTTGGGGATTGGTTTGTGTTGTGGGGTTTTTAAGGGGAATCACATGACTGTAATTTAATTTTTGTTTAAAAAAAGAGGGTGAGGCAATCTCTTTCTTCTTGGTCCAATTACAAACAGGAGAGGAAGTCCTAAACTGACTAATGATAGTGTAAGGGTAATGAGCAAGTACTGTACATCAAATGATAATGACTTATATTTTCTGCTTGCAGTGGAGTAGCACGCAGCTCCAGATGCAAGTAAGCTCTGCCTGCACCATGGACTAGTCCAGGCCCAGCCTAGCACTCTGTTTATCAGCAGTGGCATTGTGCTGGGTTAACTCTGGCTAACTTTGGTTAGTCTAGAATGGGGACAGAGTGGGTTTCCATCTGCCTGGCAAAACACGAAGAGAGTTTGGCTGTCCTAAAGCTCTTGCAGTGTAAATCCACAAGTGAAACAACACTGCAGAGATGTTATGGGGCTCAGAATCAGTTATGCAGCAGTGGCATTAAAAAGGACAGTATTCTCATTTGTTTGAGCCCTGGACTATTGCTGTTGCCCAGGGACTATCCCCAGGAATAAAGAAATATTAGTATTCTAGGAAAAAAAAATAACTAAAGCCAAGTGATGTGAAGTCAATTACCTGAAATGCACAAGGTGTGTTATCCATACAATATACCCTCAGATTGTAATCCAGAGAATTGCAAGACAGGCAGCCAAAAACCGCGACTTTCAGCTGTCGAACGGCACAGTCAGAGATCGGTTCTCCAATAAGAGCATAAGTTCCAAAGCTGTTTAAGAGAATGTGACAGGCATAAGGATCCAACAGGCAGTAGCAAGAAGTAGTTTCCTCTTCCACAGACATCACTTCCTGCAAAATGAAATTCAGGTTTCAAAAAAATATAAAATAATAAACTCAATAGGCCTTGACAATGGGAGTGGGGACATTCATGATGGATTTTCATTCAGCTGGGATGTAAAGTATTTCTAAGAGCCTGTCTGCACACTCTTTACTCGTATGGATCTCAGGGAAAAAGGTAGATTGTCTACATGAGTAAATCCTAACTTAGCACTGAGTCAGCAATAGGATTTATGGCACTGTGTTGGGCAGAATTCAATGTGTACAGCAAAAGGATAATGTGTAAGCAATTTTAGCATCTATTTTGCAAGTGCTCTGGACTCCCCAGCTGTAGTTTTCCCCAATATCAAGTTTAGAAATTACCCTGAAGATTAAAGTCGATAAGCAAGCCTTGAATGACAGTTGGTAATTGACTTCTTTTCAGAACATTCATTACAGCTACATTTACCTTCATCAAAAAACTACCTATCCCATTCTTTTGCCTCTACGGGCTTAGTTCTGCATTACAGCACCATTAGATGAGGCACTTGAGCAGTTTGCAGCCTGGTGTTATGAGCATTAATTCCAGGGTGTTTGTAACCAACACTAATGGAGCCAAGTATTGAGTGTATCTAAAGTAGGAAAACTAAGCTGAACTTGAAATGGTTTAAACAAGGGCAACAGAAAACTTAGTGGTCTAGAGGAAGAAAAGGATAGAGTGAGTTATGGTACCCATGAATGTTTTAATTGCTGTTTTTTAATTGTTGATAATGCAATAGTTCCATCTGCAGCAGTGCAATAAAACCTGACTGACTGTGGGTTTCTCTCTGTTTACTGGGTTCTGTGGTTCCAATCACATGTACAGTGAACACTTGATAGTTGGGAAATTCAGTACCTTCCTGTCCTTTGAGGATTTCTTAAATGTTGAATAATGCTTTGGTTGGTGCTTTAGACATTGCTTTAGGAATATTATTGGTAGGCTGTCTCCCCAAATGCTGCAGAAAGTTTAATATGTTTGAGACTGCTGCCTACCAAGCCTTTTCAGGGGAAGATGGCCAGTGACAAACACAGATGATCAAATGCCCATGTCATGAATGTAAAAAGTTTAATTTCTGCAGTAAATTAGGATTAGAAAATACACATTCAACTAAAAAAGCAAAGTGTTTCATTTAATGTACACTAACCCTTCAGAGGTTATGAGCACAGTGAGCTCACTGAAGGCCCATTAAAATGACTTGTACAAAGAGACAACAGTTTAAAATCAGGAGGATCCTTCTAGGTTAAAAAAAATATTAAACTTGTTTGTGTGTGTGTTTTTGACCTGTTCCAGAACTTTCTCAATGCTGTGATAAATTCTGGTGTGGATATAATGATCTGTTCTGAACTGATTCTCTTGGAGTGCTGTGACCTATCAAAACAATGTTTTTAAAGATAAATGGCTACTGCCTCCACTATTAAGTCAGTTGAGAAAGTACCTTCTCCTGTCACATGGGCTACATCATAAAGGTGACCCTTTTTTGCACATCTTGGTAAGCCAGTTGAACACAGTTTAGCTGCTTCTTAACAAAATGCAAAAACTGTTTGTTTCCTTAAGACATCTCTTTCCATCACTGACATCATCTTTGATCTGTGCCTGCATGAGTAAGAGTAATCCTGTTTCCATGGTTAGTACGTTTTAAGTGGGAGCAGGAATTTAAGCTTACCTCCCATTTCCCTTGCTGTGTCCTTTTTTTCAAGTGAATATTCCAGTGCTCTGGATTTACTTCTGCACAGTGGGGTATCGTCAGGGCAAATGGAGTGCTGACAGAGACATCCGAGGGGCCACAAGTTACTTCTGGTCCTAGAAGAACATCTGTGCCTTCTGGCTGCAGGCTTTTTGGGGGAGGAGGAAGACAATCACACATGTCAGGCTCCTTTTAATAAAGAGTGAAAATTAACTGCAGATTTTAAAATATTTGAGTTAAAATTAACCAAGTACCACACTCCCTCATCTGTTACAGGAAAGGACAAGCTGCCAACTCCTGTGCTAATTTTCATGTAGAAGCAGTAGCTGGAGATTAAACACAACTATTAGGCCACATGTACTCAAATCATTGGCAGGTCAGTTTAGGATTCTGGTCTTTAAAATACATTTCAATGTGCTTAAACCAAAGACAACACTAAAATTTCTCTATCCAAGTAAGCCTGGCTTCATGCACCAGCTGGTAGTATCTCATCTAATTCTGCCTTCAAAGACTGTCATCAACAATATTTTCGCAGTAGTGAAGATAAAACAAATTATGGTTTAAAAACACAGTCTCATGTTTTTTTTTTCCAGATTGAGTGTGATCTCCCTGGTTTGAAAACACATTTATATTCTGCAGAAAGAACAAGCTCGGTAACTGGGCACCAGGGACAGGACTTCTTTGCTTGAATTTAGCACTCTGCAGAGGAGAGATGTGCATGTGGGCTTCATTATGGTCAGTGGAGAACCCACCAGCCCAGTTGAAGCCTAGGGATTCATCTAATCTGAATGTAGTCTCTTATGTTTTGTTAGATTTACTACTTGCTAAGTTTTGAAGATGAAATATCTGACAAGAATTGTCTTCTCTTTTGTTCCAACCTAAACACAAACAGTATTTGATTTCCTCAAAACCTTTCAGCATTACCCCAAATCAGCTCTTTCCAGCTACTTTTAGAAACCACCCAGTTACTTAGAAATACAAAGA